>CM031239.1:383568548-384038548 GCA_018340775.1 Taxus wallichiana var. yunnanensis | reverse complement strand
TTAGGACACATAGGTGTGCCGAGAGAGCACATCAAGTAGGAGCTCACCAACAGAGACCTCAACAGTCCATAGCTGGATCATCAAGATCCACAACACAGACCTCTAGAGTACCGGAGAGCTGCATCTCATTGGAGAGGACCGGGAAGTTGTTATGGTTGTGGTGTTTTGGACATCATTGGAGGAGTGCCCACAGAACCCTAGTAACAAGGGTAAGACGTAGATTTTGAGCCTACTGTTGGTGACATGGGGCGCAATCATCGGATCTATGCAAGTGGTTGAGAACCACCACTAGGCTGAGCACTAGAGTACCATCATAGAGATGACATGTAGCATTAGTGGTATTCCTACCTCCATTTTGTTTGATTCTGGTTCATCAGATTATTTTATTGCACCATCCTTAGTAGAGTGTTTCAAGGTTGGTGGTAGTTAGGCAGGGTCTTAGTTGGGATGTTGAAATGGCTTCTGGAGCCAAAATTTTATGTAGACTCCTTAGTAAAGGAGTGTGTAGTGGATTTGGGACCCTTCACCACTACCTCGGATCTTTGCATCCTTCCTCTAGGTTCTTATGGAGTCATCTTGGGCATGGACTGGTTGTCTACACATAGAGCTAGAGTGGATTATTACCATAAGACTATATCATGTACAAATGATCTAGGAGTTGAGTCAGTGATAGCGAGGGGTTAGGAGGCCCATTTCTATTTGCACCATCTCGCTATGTATGCAGCTTAAGTGGTGTGTGTGATGAGGTTGTTAGATGTATGTTGTTATAGTTAGTGACAGATAGAGGATGAGTCTAGTGGACCATCCCTTGATGATCATCCCATCTTGAGAGAGTTTTTGATGTCTTTCAGGGGAGCTACCGGGGTTACCACCCCCATGTGAGATATATTTTCACATAGATTTGGTTCGGGAGCAGAGCCTATCTCACGAGCACCATATCGGATGACTACTCCTGAGCTCTGTGAGCTCAAGTTATAGCTTGAGGGCCTTCTAGAGAAAGGCATGATCCATCCTAGTGTATCCCCTTGGGGTGCACCGAGTGATTTTTGTAAAGAAGAAGGATGGATCTCATGGTTGTGTATTGATTACCACTAACTGAACAAAGTAACGATCAAGAATCATTACCCCCTTCCATGCATTGATGATTTATTTGATCAGATGAAGGGGGCCATAATTTTCTCCAAGATAGATCTTAAGTTAGGTTATCATCAGCTGAGGATCACGGAGGAAGATATTCATAAGACCACCTTTTTCCATATGAGATATGGCCACTACGAGTTCACAGTAGTGCCTTTTGGTTTGATGAATGCCCCGTAGTGTTCATGAGCTTGATGAATGGGGTATTTAGGACATTCTTGGATCACTTCATGCTCATTTTCCTTGATGACATTTGATTTACTCACGTACGTGTGAGGAGCATGAGGAGCACCTTCGCTAGGTTCTTTAGTGTCTTCGTGAGAAACATCTTTATGGGAACCTAGAGAAGTGTGTGTTCTTTCAGACAGAGGTGTGCAGTATTTGGGCCACATCATTTTATGGGGAAGGTATCGCAGTCGATCCTTCCAAGATTCAAGCTATTATGGATTGGCCAACACCCACTAGTGTGATAGAGGTGTGTAGCTTCATGGGTTTAGTAGGATATTAAGAGATTTGTTTAGACTTCTCTTGGGTTGCACACCCCATCACTTCCCTTCAGTGGAAAGGGAAGAAGTTTTTTTGGTCAGATAGATGTGAGTAGGCCTTCAAGACACTAAAGGAATGCCTCACGACAATGCCTATTCTTGCAGTGCCAGATCCTCAGGGTGAGTTTTTCGTATGCATAGATGCTTCTTTGGTAGGACTTGGAGGTGTGTTGATGTAGGAGGGAAGAGTAGTGGCTTTTGAGTCTCACAAACTCAAGGATTATGAGCTCAATTATCTGACTCATGATCTTGAGCTTGCGGCAAGTTGTTCATGCCTTAGTTTGATGGAGACACTTCCTTCTTGGCTGGAGATTTACACTTAGGACTGATCACTTGAGTCTTCACCACCTCTTCACATGTAGCCCAATCTCAATGCTCATCAATGGCGTTGGATGGAGTTGCTTTGTGAGTATGACATGGAGATAGAGCATGTGAAGGGGAAGGAGAATGTGGTTGCAGATTCCTTGAGTAGATGGAGACATGTGGTTATGGCCACTTCAGTGGGCATAGATTTGTGGAGTAGGATATTTACATAGCTTCCTCATGACAACTTCTATCTTGCAGCTAGGGTAGAGATTGAGTCTCAGAGACCCCTTGAGGGAAGTTTGATGGATTCTCATTAGAGACAGATGGCCTTCTGACATAGAGGTAGATTTATGTTCCTAGAGATGGAGGCTTGAGACAGGACATTTTGACAGAGGCTCATCGTGCACCCTATTCAGCCCATCCCGGGGTGAAGAAGATGCATGCCACTTTGAGATAGTTGTACCATTTGGAGGGGACTTTGAGAGACATGGCTCAATTTGTGTCACGTTGTTTAGAGTGTCAGAAGGTGAAAGGAGGATGAGCATCAACATCCTGCTGGCCTTCTCTTTCCTCATGCTATACTGGAGTGGAAGTGGGACACCATTTCCATGGACTTCATAGTTGGGCTATCGATGTCGAGATACCACCATGATGCCATCATGGTCATGGTGGATAAATTGATGAAAGTGGCTCATTTTTCTCTAGTGAAGACCACCTACATAGCTAGTGTAGTGGCATGGGTATATCTTGATGAGATCATCAGGTTGCATGGGATTCCATAGAAAATCATTTGTGTGACCGTGATCCTTATACACTTCCCACTTTTGGACTACCATGTAAGCATGCCCTCGGGATGAAGATCAATTTTAGCACAACATATCACCCTGAGACAGATGGAAAACTGAGTGGGTGAATCAGATTTTGGAGGACATGCTTAGGATGTACGTCATGGATCACCAGTCGAGATGGGAGGAGTATTTGTACTTGGTGGATTTTTCCTACAATAATAGTTTTCAGAGTTCGATAGGCATGGCTCCTTTCAGGCATTATATGGTAGAGAGAGTGCATGACACCTCTTAGTTGGGATAGGTTAGAGGACAGGGTTTCTCTTGGGCCACTTTATTATAGGACATGGAGCAAGGTGGTTATGATCAGATAGAGATAGCAGGAGGCACATGACAAGGAAGAAGAAGTATGCAGATCAACATAGGATAGATCATAGTTTTGATGTGGGCATGAAGGTGTTTTCTTGTGTCAGGCCACATAAGAGCCCTATCCATTACAAAAAAGGTTCTAAGTTAGCTCCTAGATTTGTGGGTCCCTTTGAGATCTTGGAGCATATCGGTCCTTTGGCCTACCATCTAGCATTGCCACCTAGCTTGTCTCACATCCATGATGTGTTTCATGTTTTAGTACTTAGGAGATATATTGTAGATCCTTCTCATGTGTTGGATTGGACCTCATTGCAGTGTAGGATCAAGGGGTAGGTGATGGTGGAGCCCATCACATTTTAGAGCACAGGACCCTGGGCCTTGAGGCAGAGAGATTTGACAGGTTTGAGTGTAGTGGGATAGGTATGATGAGACTGTGGCTACATGGGAGGATGCTACATTTACTACGAGTTCAGTTTCCACACCTATTCCAGTGACTTCAGGAGGAAGTCGAGTCTAAGGGGAGGGGATGTAGTGCCCACTTCCCTTGACACCTTTTTGTTTATTGATTATGATATTGTCGACTATACTTATGGATATTATTGTAGTTTTTGATTTGGCATGATGTTAGATGTTAGAGATCACATGGATTGTTGTTGATTTCGATTCATATATGATGCATGTGGATTATTAGAGACATTTTATATTAATGTTGATATGTTGTTGATATGTTATATATATATATATATATATATATATATATATATATATATATGTTTTTGGACATGTGATATTTCATCATATTGAGTAGACCTTTGATAATTGAACTAATGTTGTGATCATTTTGACATGGATGAGATGTAGAATAGAAATGTTGCTAGAAATTGTAAATGATATCGTATTTTCCTAGATGATATTTGATTCGTATATAGATGATTGTGGATTTATATTGTATATTTTATCCTAGATGTTTTTGATGCGGCCATGAGGCCGAAGGAGGTGTTATGTGTTTTGCAGGTAAACATGTCACAACAAACATCGGGGGATTGGAGACCAACCACATTGGAATTCTAGATGAATTCAACAAGGGTCACCATGGTGTGTGTGTGTGTGTGTGTGTGTGTGTGTGTGTGTGTGTTTGAATTATTGTTAGGGGGAAATTGTGACCAAGGGGTTATGTGTTGTATTTTGTTTAGTTTCCTTTACTTAATGTAGTATGTGATTTTTAGTGATGTAATTTCCTTGTTTTAATTATTTAGAAAATGATGTATTCTTCCCCTTTATCTTAATGGGTTTTAGTGTCTATTTAAGTTAATTAATCTTGTTATTAACTAATTGTGGATGTGACCAAAAGTTTTCATTTATTAGACTAGATGGCTCTTGGGTTTTGTGTTGTAAGATTGAGTGCTTGTGACCTTGAGTGTTGTACACTCTACCCCCTCATGGAAATTCGAATTTGGCCTTAAGGGCCAATTTTGAAGGCTTGTGGGACAAGTTAAACTTGTCCCACACCTCTTAAATTTCTATGCCAACCCTACCTATGGGTTGGGGGTCAAAATTAGACCCCATTATGTGTTTTGGGAAGACAAATTGTAAGTTTTTATTACACCTTCTTACATGTAATTACTTTTAGTCCTTAAGGGGTGTGGGCTTGGATTGTGTGTGTAAGTAAAATGTCATTTCTTCAACCACTTATTAATTGTGCTTTGGAGTTTGAAGTTTGACTTGTGAGGTGGAGTTGAGGATGAGTGATGTGGCATCCTACATGGAGCCACCTCACCCTCCTCTCTCCCTTTTCTATTTATTCAAGTTCTTTTGCTTGTTTGGGGTTACTTCATTCTTTTGTGCTCTTTCATTTCTTGGAGTTAGAGGATTTTGGAGAGCTTGTGGTCTTGTGGGAGCTTGTTGGTGATTCTTGGGTTTGAAGGAGCTTGGAGTTTGACTCTTGGAACAAGCTCTACTATGGAAAGGTAGGAGCTTTACTTTTGCTTATGTTATTCCTTTATTTTGTGTTTGTGTGCTTGTTTTTTTGTTGAGTGTTTGGAATGCTTGTTGGGTGCTTGGGTAGATTTCCTAAGTGTGGTGTAGGAGGGGACTATGGGGAGAATTCATGTAGGGAGGCATAAGAGTTATTTCATGTTTTGGAGGGAGTTTGGGTTGGGTGCCCCACCTTGGACAAGGAATGCTTGCATTTCTTACTTATTCTTGTATGAGGGAGGCATAAGAGAATGAGGGAGGCATAAGAGGTACTTGAGGGAGGCATAAGAGTATGTAGGGGATTTGAGATATGTATTGGAGAGTTTTTAAGGTGGGCACCCATTTCCCATTGGGAGGCATAAGTGGCCTCCCCATAGGTTCTTGCTCCTTTGGCTTTCATTTTTAAGCCTTGTTTATTTTGGTTGTTTTTCCTTCTTGTGTTGTAGTTGAGTTGAATGTGCTTGGAATGGTTGTGAAATTTTGGTGTTGTGTTGTGGAAGATTGTTGTTGTTCCATGTGTTGGAATCACCTCTCATTGTAATGTGGTTGGGGCTCGGGGGCCAATGAGGAGGATGGCTTCTCCTCCTCATTGGATATTTTGGTTGGGTGGAGAGTGTTGCCTCTCCCCATTTTGTTGTGGATCAAATAAAATCATGAAGGAGCTCTCTTGTTGGTGTTGTGAAGCTTGGAGCTTTTTGTGGAGTCCCTAAGAAAATCCTTCTTGTAATAAAACTTCCTTAGTGTTTTTCCCACTTAGAGTGGAGGAACTTGTAATATTGCATTCCATTTTAGCTCACATTCTTGTATGATGATTTTCCACTTCAAGTGGAGGACATTGTGTTGATCTTGTGAAGGAAAGTTGCATTCAAATAATTGTTATTAAAGTTGTATTGTATGTTGAAAGAAAAAAAAAAAAAGAAGAAAGATTTGTGTTGTAAAGTTAGTTTTGTGAAATGGAAAAGAAAGTTCATTACTCTTTGTTTGAAAGTTGTATTGTAGGAAAGGAAATTTGTCTTCATTGTTGTATTTGTATTATTAGAGATGAGAAGGAAGAAATATTAAAGTTCATTATATTACTCAAAGGCATGTAGTGAAGTAAGTTGTATTGATTCATTTTCATGTAGTGGAGGAAATATATTTTAAAACCTTATTTCCAATAGATGGAAATTGCTTAAGTTTTAATTAGTCTTGGAATAGGCCAATGAAGTAATCTAAGTCCTAACTTTAGTATGTTATCCTCTTTTAAAGTTATTGTAAATCTACTACAATTAGTTAAGGAAATGAAATGAAATTCTCCTTTCCTCTATATAATGTTCACTAAATGGACTAAAAGAGAAAGTATTAATGCAAATATTTTAACTTGCCCATACTACTAGAACTACATTTCACTTTCATGTTGATAGCAATGCTAATTTCTAAACCTTATTAATAATAAAATATTGTTAATAGTGAAATTTTACAAATAAGATAATATAGTAATACCAATATACTATTAATATTAGTAGTTTATTCAATATAAAAAAAATACTATATTGTATTAGCCATAGTAAAATAATATATATATATATATATATATATATATATATATATATATATATAATACTATATAAATAACAAAATTTTATTAAGTTTGAAACTATAAAAAAAAGGAAATTATCGGTTATGGTAGGTGCGCCTAATGCTTTAGGCCTATGATTTAAAGTGGGGTGGGGGGGCCGACTACCCCACCCCCATTTTTTAATTTATCAAATTCCAAAATGGGGATTTATAACCCACCTAATATAAACCCCCCTACACCACTAATTACCATATGAAAACTATCTATGAGTATATTATCCCCCTTGCACGACTTGTTTGGTAGGTGTGTATTATTTACCAAATTTGTAGCCTCACAAAAAAGCATCACACACTCTCTCACACACACACACACACACACATAAAACAAGAGGCATTTTTATTGTATTTACAATGTTTTAAATGTATATAATGATATTTTCTTATATATATATATATATATATATATATATATATATATATATATATATATATTTTTATCCATACATATATATTTATATTATAATATATATATATATATATATATATATGTGTAAATATATATATATATATATATATATATATATGATATATATATATCCTCAATGAAATCACTCATCAAATATAGCTATTCAATCAAAATGAAAAAAAAAACCCACAAGCCCATTTGGGAAAAGCAAAGAAATATGATCTAAATAAAACAAACAAATACATTTTTAAACCCTAATGAGGGAATCAACAAATAAGAAAAATAGAGCTTGTAGGCCACTTCCAAAAGCTTAAGAGTGCCTCCAATGGCTTCCCTTCCTCCTCCATTTAACTACAAAAAAACCAAAGAAAAAAATGAATCAAATGAAATGAGAAAGAAGTTTTCATAAGGATGCTTTAGGGTTAGTTGCCCTTTTTCCACATCAAGGGCCCAAATTGAATCCATCCAAGGGATGAGATTCATCCCTACAAAAGTAGGTGGAGAGTGGGTGAGTGGAAATTACCTTTTAATTTAAATGTTTTAATTTCAAAATATGGGTTGACTTTTTAAGGGGTCACTTTATGGGGTAATGAAGTGTTTATTATTCTAACCCCATGGAAAATGGGAACATTGTTAATTGTTTAAACCTTGTGGAATTATATACCTTGGGTATTCATTATTGTCACAACCGTAGTTTTGAATCTTGTATGTGGGCACGCTTTTCAAAAAATAAATTATTCCATAATTTTTATAACTAAACTGGGTTGTTCTTGAGTCTCGTGCGGGCATTTTTAGTGGGCGTTACACAGGTGGGTTGGCAAGGGACATGGGCACCCTTAATGGCTAGTCAAACCTATCACTTTTCCTTGCATGATAATAAAAGCACTCTAATTTTGATCCAGGCACCTCAACCACATAGAATCCCAAGTTAGCATTGCATATTTAACATTGTTTGGATAGTTCTGGTGATGGCGGAAGAAGTTGAGGAATCAATTGTTTGGTGTACAATAACCGAGTTCCTCTTTGGGTGTATATTTTCCATGCCCAATAGAAACTAGAGATGGAGGATGTTGTGGCTTTTTGTGCCGTGTTCTTTTCTCTTCCCGTGGAGTTTTTGGGGCTCACTTTTCTACGGATTCACAAAAAGAAAATCTAGTGAATGTTCTCCACTGCATTTCTTTATAGTCTATGATGGACGTGGAGGTGTTCGTGCCTCCAAATTCTCAGAAAGATTGCCTCCATCAGAAATTGATTGAGGAGTTACAAATGGTAGTGAATGGGGAGGGTCCAAAGAGATCGAGATTTGATGAGGGCAATATAAGTTGGAAAAGGCGGTGGGAAAGGGATAATTATTTGAGTCAATAAGGTGATTGCTGAGGTTGGAGAGGATCCCAATAATAGAGATGAGTGTGAAGATGAAGATCGCATGGAGTTTTTATCAGAGACAATGGCCCCTGAAACTATAGGAACGACTACTATCATTATTGTTGTTGGTTCATGTCAAATCATTGTTGCATATTGTGGAGATTCAATAACAATTTTATGTTAGGTAAGAAAGGCCGTTCCACTTTCGGTTTATCATAAACCTAATAGAGAGGATAAGATGGAAAGGATTGAGGTAGTAGGGGAAAAGTCATATGGTGGAATGGGTATCATGTTCTAAGAGTGATGGCCTTGTCGATGGCAATTGGTGACCACTATTTGAAGCCATGTATCATACCTTATCCTAAAGTTACTTTCACACAACGAGCAAAAGAAGATGAATGCCTCATTTCAGCTAGTGATGGGCTATGGGTTGTGTTATCAAATGAGGAGGCTTGTGATTTTGTGCGAGATGTCTTGCATGTGGGTATAATAGCAATGCAAGCTTATCTTGTAAACCTACAAATGAGTCGATGGATCCTATAGCAAAAATAGCTACTAATTATCTTGGCAAGAATGTTATTAAAGCACGGTAGCTCTACTTTCCTTACGTTAGTAAAAAAATAGATCCCCTTACCTTACAAATATGTCTTTGGTAAGATATACGAGATGGGCTTGGTGAAAATGGCTTTGAAACCACGCTAACAACTACTCGATTGACTCATGGAACACACAAAAAAACGCCTATCTTCTATCGTCAATGAATTCCGGGCATGTTCATCTCTCCCTATCTTTCATAATTTTAATTCTTTAGTTGTTCATTTGCAACGAAATAAAATTTTAAAATGTAGCATTATTATAGAATTGATAGTTTTAAATAAACTTGTTTTCAAAACAAAAATACGTCACACCTTAGCTTGCACAATTAAATATTCCTAGGTAGACAAGCATTAACTCAAACTATCATTTTGAGATGATTTTAAAAATAACCTCTTGACAAAAATAGATTGTTATAGTACCCCTTTTTATTGACATGTTGAATTTGGGTTCCCTGTAAGTGAGTTAACTCCTCCCTTATTAAAATAGATAAATTTGTGTTTTTCAGAGAGTCGTTAAGTACCCTTGAAACTCGAAAATGGGATGTTAAGCTTCATTTGTGTACCTTGTTATATTGGGAGACACCTTAACCTTTGGCTTGGTCCGGATGAATATTAGTGATTTTTTTACACCATTATAGGAGCCATGTTTCACTATGTTACAGTGGTAGGAAGTCATTAAATCTAGAAAGTTGGATTTCATTTTGAACCGCCATTTGAAACTTGGATAGAAAAATTATTATCCGTCTTTGAAAACCTCTAGTGTTTTTACTAGACAATTACATAGAAATTTCAGTTTAAGGAAAAACACTTTTTTGTATAGTTTGGCAAGGTAATTCTCTAGACCTCTAGACATAATTTTGACTAGGTTAAACTAGACCAATTAGGACTAGTGGCTTAAGAATTCGTGTCGCCATTTGAAAACCGTGTTCAAATTTCCAATCCTGATGACTCTGATGGATTCCCCATATATGGTGGAACTCATAGGAAATTTATCGTGATGCATTCATCCATCGAATGTTAGTTTTGGACGTGGTTTTCTGATCCCTCAAGCTTTCTTTTGATTGTTTACAACTAGGCCAGTTACAACCAATGGTCCAAGAAAACTAGATGCCAATCATAAACCGTTCGCTAGCTCCAAATTTCTGTCAGTTGCTTTGAACTCTTGGTATATAAGTGTACATATAGAAAATTTTTAACCGTGGTGTGTTTTCTCATCGGAAGACAACGTTTGGAAGTGGTTTCTTAGCCTTCGAGCTTGATTTGAGTATTTTTTTTTGTAGCTAGCGGGAAAATGAAAAAAAAATAAAGTTGTAGGACCCTATCGGATTCCCAAACCACCGTGGAAACTTTTGAAACGTGTAAATAAGCTATTTGAAATATCCATGGTGTAACTTGTGTGAAATAGAAGCATTGACAAAATAGTGATTCTCTCCCTCCTTTCTCTTTCTCTCTCCTTGGTTACGAAATGAAGTGAAATGAAATGGAAATGAATACATGTTTCTAAACCTTTTCTTTCAAATGCAAATTATAATTATTATTATATGTAAATGGGAAAACTGAAAAACATTAATTATGTTAGATTAGGGTGGATTCCATGCCAATGATTTATCATTGATTTCATGCTCACATGGTTTTGCAGGATGCAAGAAAGATGGCGAAAAGGTGATGTGTAATTCATTAATTATTATTGTAATTTATATAGGTCATTGCAAAATGAATATGTGTATAATGCAAAGTCTCATGTTACGTAAAAATTATATTTGAAATTTGGTAATATGTATGAGATGCTAGTTTTAGGGATACCTTGGGAAATGCACATTTAATCATAGATGCAATTTTGATTCATAATTATGTGGTTACATATATATATATATATATATATATATATATATATATATAATGAATGTGAATTTAATATCTTTCAATGCGTTTCTAGTGGGCAATAGATGATTAAATAATTGGTGTTGTGTTTCTTACCTTGAAAATATAATAAAGAAATCTAACAAAAACACTCAACCCTAACATAAGATTAATCCATAACATGTTTTCATGTGGGATCCTCTTTAGTGTGGAAAAAATTGAAATCATAGAATGATCTTACACCTTGTACTCGATGACACCTCCTAGTTTAGGTAAATAAGATTCCATTTCATGTTATCGTCATCGTCGGTATGTTTAGCATTACCATCGTGAACCCAACAGTTAAGAGCAACTGGACAAAAAATTATTTGGAGTAAGTAGAACTAACCCCTCCTTAGTATCCTTGTCATCTACCAAGTCTTACAAAATTAGATCTAGGAATTTTCTCCATCATCGAATGAATTCCTTGTGGGATCTAGATGACACAAATGGACCTAGTACAATAGTTATACTATTACTTAAAATCTTGTTAGTGATCTCTTTAGTTCCTCGTAGATAAATGTGTTACCTTAGATACTAACAACATAACACCTTGGTCTTTCATGAAGGTTGTTTAGCATAAATATGTATTCTCACCTTAAACTCATTTATAGTTGGTTGTAGATCCTTAGATACATTTGGAATTAAATTAAACCTTGGCTAATTAAGGGGTTATCTTGTGGGCATAAAATGGTAAGTAACTCATTAAAAATGAAATTGATTTGAATTATGTTGACTTTAGAGAACCTAGGAAACCAAAAAAACTTGGTCCCATAATCCCTTGTATGCCCTTTTATGACATTAAGAATAAAATAAACTTCACATGCGGAATCACGAAATGTAGAAACATGGGATATTACCTTGAACACAAATCACTTGTGGTTCATGTGTAGTTTATAATGCTTCCAATCATGTACTTCTTCAAGATGTTAGGCAAGTAATTTCATAACCCTTTTGTTATAAAACAATGCTAATAATGAGACCATAGTGCGATATAAGAGTAAAGCACATAGGAGTAAAATGAGATTTTCTGATTAGGAATAATGTCACTCTTAGAGTCCTTAAAACTCAATTAAACATTTTCATGTGTTACAAAGTATATGAGTTTTGTAACACCCGCTAAAACAACCCACTTGAGATCCAAGAACAACCTAGGATTAGTTAGGAAAAATTATGGAATAATTTTTTTGTTAAAGAGTGTCTCGTAACCGGTTACTGAAGACAAAAGTTGTCACTAACAAGTTCCAGAACAATTCCAATCCACTAGAATATAATTTTATTTTATTAAGAATTATTAGAGGTCACAAGGTCCCAAAATTTAGGGTTAGACGATTCAATTAGGTTCAGAGCGTAATTCCTCACCATACCCACTCTCTAACAGGATTAAATATTCAACTTGATTTTTCTCATCATTAACACATTCAAAATTTTCCTAAACCATTCCCAGTGGATAGAAAATTTCCTCACCTTTCCATTGATATAAAGAACTCCTCCTAACTCCTCATATTTCTCAAGGTATGGGCCGACGTGCTAGGGGTGAATTTTTTTCCCAAGAGTGAGCTCCGAGGCCTGGGGAAAAATTTACCCCAGGGTGGGTCTACGGGCAGAGAGAAATATTTCCTAGAGAGAGTAGTCGGTCGGTGGGGCCATGGAACACTTTTGGAAATTTTCTACGTGGGAGCAAAACTCCACCTTTGCACCCGTGCTCCTGCGAGTCCACAAGGGACACGTGGCACCTCCTAAGCCACGCAGAAAAGCAGGTGGCGCGGATAAAAGAGTTTTAACGCCCGAAGGGCAAAAAGGGTAAAATTCACCCGCACCTCTGTTGACACCTCAAGATTCCATGTGGAAGCTCTTGATTGGCTCCGAGAGCGAGGTGGCGAGGAAACTTCATAAAATTTTCCCAAAATTTTCCGAAAATGCCAAAGGCAAAAAGGAACCCGCTCCTCTGCTGATGCCTCGCGACGCCACATGGCAGCTCCTAATTGGTCAGCAGGCGGCGAGAAAATTTAGAAAAATTTCCCAATTTTTTTAGAAATGCTAAGTTAAAAAGGGATCTTCCCCTCGCCAATGCCTCGTGGTGCCATGTGGTAGCCTCTGATTGGCTACGGGTTGGCGGGGTGATGGGGAAAATTAGGAAAAATTTCCTAAATTTTTTTGACTCGCTAAGCTTAAAAAGGAATCCGCCTCCGCCAACGCCTCGTGGTGCCACGTGGCAACCTCTGATTGGTTGCATGTTGGCGGGATGGTGGGGAAAAGTTGGAAAAAATTTCCAAAATTTTTCTGAAGTGCTAATGGAAAAATTCAGGCCCGCGGGCCCGCCAAGGAAATGTATCCCAAATTTATTTATTTTGACGCCAAGTGAAGAAAAAACTTCAAAAGGCCATAACTTTTGATAGAGAGCTCGGTTTTGGGAAAAAAGGAATTTCTGGAAATCTCTCGAGGTTCTCTTTACTCAAGAATCATTAAATTTTGATTTTCATAAAGTTTAAGGAGTAAATTTCAAGAAAACGATTTGTAGGATTTTACCGTGTAAAGTGGTAAAATTTAACTTATAAAAGTTATTCAATTTTATCTTCTTCCTCTCTCAACATGTCAAATAGACATGGAGAATTTTTCTTAGGTGGATTTAGGATAAGTTTGAGAGGTAGATCTATTTGATTGAGTTTCAATTTGAAATTTTATAACTTTGACAACAAAACGATCTGTGAAAGCTTTGAACTCGGTTTTGCCAGGTTTTGAAAGATTTCCTTTAAGTGTTTTTGTCTAATTGAACTCATTTATATCCTGACATGTTCAATTTTAATGTTTCATTATTATTTCTTGATTGTAGGTTCAGTCTGTTCATTTATGGTAAAAGTTACAAAGTTTAACGTGAAGCAAAAATGGAAACAACAAAATTAGCTCAATGGTTCTTATTTTACTTGCCTTACAAATGAATTCATTTCATGCTAGTTTCAAAAATGTTTCATTCCTTCAATCAAATGATAAATAAAAGAATGTAACTTTTATTCTTTTCAAATCATGCACTTCACAAAACAGAGTATTACATTTCCTTCATACGCATTTCTTTCTTTCAATCAAAGATTTCAATTACATTTAAAAGATCAAATTCAATACCACAATGTAATTTGAGAAAGGTAATACATCATTTATTGATTCCAAAAGACAACTTTGTAACATCCTTCTTTTATTCTTGAATGCAATTTCTTTCCATCGTTTTGCTTGGTTAGCACTCACCATAGCAACTCCGTGTCTCTATTTGGTGTGCCCAGGATGTTGTAGGTGATCCCATCCTTGACCCATCTGTGCATCAGTTTTCCCTTCTCATAAATATAGCATCCCTAATATAAAAGTAAGGACTCTCAAATACAACATCAAAAACATCAAGTGGAATAACATCACTTCCAAAACATCAATATACTAGGAATTTATCCCAAACTTGACCTTACATCTTCTTGTTACCTAAATTTCAACACCCTTCTTCACCCAACCCAAAGGATAAGGGTGTGGATGCTCGTAAGTCTCAAGACCAAGCTTCTTTAAAACTACTTCAAAAATCAAGTTAGACTAAGAACCGGTATCAACCAAAGCATTTACCTTAGTTCTCTTGATCTGGATTTTGATCTGGAATAGTCTACTCATATCCTCTTCCTGGCTATCCATGTTGGTGGCCGTGCATCCAAGCCTTTCATCTACATTAGATTCATCTTTGATTTCCACCTCCCCTTCTATTTTTATAGTTTTCATGGACTTCTTTGAGTCCTTGGTTTGGTTCTTGGGTGTAACTCCGGATGCAACTTCCAACATGTAGCATCAGTATGACCATTGATATCACAATTCTTGCAAAAATTCTTGCGATATTTACAAGTATTTGAAGTAGTGGCAACTTGTTTACCTTTCCCTTTCCACTTACCCTTGTTACTTTTTTGCCCATAATCTTTTCTCTGTTGATTTGTCGACTCCTTTTCCCTTGGATTTTCTTCTCCTTGCTTATTTTCATCGTCTATGTAGTATGCCTGCACACATGCCTCATTGAGATCTTTATGATTTGTGGAGATGACTTTTCTTCAAAGGTGAGTGTGAAGTCCTCCCAAGTATTAGTCAGAATACCCTCATCCTACAAGTCCATGTTTAGCAACATGTCCCGCCTCCAAAACTCCGTAGTATAGTCTTGCACACTTTGACCACTGCCTTGTCTAAAATACTACCATTTAATCATTTGGTCATTCTTGTGGCCAATAGGATAGAAGTTATCTCTAATTAATTCTTTAAATTCTTGCCAAGATTTCACAATAGGATGCTTCTTATTTTCACAAGTGGTTAGATGGGTTTCCCACCAAACCAGAGCGTGTCCCTCCATTGTAAGATGTGCAAAAGTGATCCTTTGTGCCTCAAAGTGACATTATGGACGCTAAAGTAGACTTTTAAATGTTTTAACCATTTATCAAGCAACTCTACATCTACTTGTCCTTCAAAGATTTTAATCTCAACTTTAAAAGGAGTATGGTCATATTTTACCTTTTCTCTTGGATTTGAAGTCTCTTCTTCATGCTCTTCCCCATAATCTTCCTCATGGTGGCTCTTCCCTATGCCAAATGTTTCAGGTAAGCCTCGAACCACTGAGTCCATAGAGTCTTGCTTGATAGAAGTTTTCTTCTGCAAATCTACAAGTTCTTCTTTCCTTCTAAACATCCTATCCGTCATGGTCTCCAGGATCTCGATTCTATGGACCAAGTTATCTTCCTCCATTTTTCCTCGAATTCTCTATTTTCACTTCTTTGTAGAAATTTTTGGATCGCAAGGTAAAGACTCTTCACCTTTAGATCTTTTCATTGTCATATAAATCCAAGAACGAATACCACAGTCCTGGATACTTGTTATCTCTGATACCAAAATGATTTGTAAACTCTTCAACTTTGGAATTATCCATAGAATCATAAATTAAACGTTCGTTGATGTTCTAATTTCTATTAGAAAATGACAGAGATAGCTAGTCAATGAATTTTTATTATGCTTATAATCCACAATTGCAAGAAAAGGAAAGAATATAAACTCATAAACACCAAAAAGTTTTATCCTGGAAACCTCCAGTGGAGGAAAAACTAGTCGGGAAGGGAAATTTCTCTTTCTTCCCACTTTTATTGGCCAATTCAAAACAATAAGTACAGAAATTGCAATAATTATGAAAGAGAAGTAGATAATATCTCACACTTCCTCCCAATTACTTGCTTGCTCTGTATCAACACTCCTTTCTTCTACAAACCACAATTCTAGCACTAAGAACTTCTTGCTCACACTTGCTTTCATGTTTCGATAATGTTGTTCTCTTCTATAAACATGTATTTATAGCCTTCCCCATGCCCTCCCATACCTTTGGAGAATGGGAAAGGTCATGGAGGAGAAGATACACAAACAACCTTTCAAATTATGTGGTTGTTCATTTCAATTTTTTTATATCCGAAAGAGCCAGAATGCCGCCTAATGTAGACCGGTGGTCTTAGAACCGGCACCTTAGTTGGGCGGCGGTTACAGTAATCGCCACTCTACTGATTGGCGGTCCTATTACTATAAAGATAGAACTTAGTGTATTATTTTTCCTTCTTCGTACTAACCGATCTAATGAAGTAGAGTCATTTTGGATCCCTATGGATGAATCACCAACTAACCTTGGCTAATCGACTTTAAGAGTTGGGGTCATAAATGAAATCAATACTCAATATATTTTATCAATGAGTTTAATGGCACAATACTAAAGGTTAATTATGAAACTTAACAACATATTAGTGTATGATTAGTTCAAGGAAACATAAATATAAGATGATGTGCTTGGATAAAGGAGAACTTTGGGTCATTCTATTATTGTGTTTAAACCATCTCATGGTGGGAAATGAGACCCATGTTGTGTAAGCCCTAATGTGTACCTTAACCGTTTAAACAATGAGACTAATCTATATTACTCTTCCACTTGCCCTATTATGTAATGTATGTATGATGTGAAACTATGTGATCATGTTCTTGAGATAAATCCCTAAGACATATACTAGTATTCTCATGAGGATACACATCTCCCTATTAAAAATAGGCTACACGATTCATTACAAAAAACATATGAACCTAGTTAGGGATAACCCTCTTAAGTTGGACATAAAATGATACACAAGAAACCTAATCTAGAAACAAGAAAATAAGTATGTTGTCATTTTTAGAGCCTTGAATCCTTAACTTATTATTGAAGCATAACTATAGTAAACTTATAATTGATGTTTGGCCTTGGGAAGTGTAACATTACCCTCTTCTCGTCATTCAGAGGTACCTGCCATTTCCTTCTGTCCAACTTCTCTCCATGGAAGCTCTATCTTCATGTAACCTTTTTCTTCTTCTTCTTCTTCTTCTTCATCCTCTCAACGAAGGATTCCACATACAATATGTTAGGAAATTAGAGTAGTGGAACAACTTCCTATGCTAATCTTGAGGAGAGATATTATGCAAAACTTTAAACTTAATAAAATAGTTACAAAAATTCCAGCAACACATTCATAACAAGAAAATAAACAATTAACACAAACACCAAATATACGTGGGGAAAATCCTTTCGGATAAAAAACCCCACACTCCAAAATCCCACTCAATGTATTTCAAATCTAATAACAAGATTACATACACTTGCAGAGAAAGTTTCTTATAGGAGTATCACCAGAAACAATTCTAGAAGGATTCCAACATTACAGTACTTGCAAAACTCACCACACAAATTGCTTCTCCAAGCCTTCAATTTATAGACCTCCGGTTATACAAGAAACCATCTATGGTTTACAAAACCATGTGCAAAACCTCTCATGAGGTGGATTGCATTAAAGAGAAAGATTTCGGTCTAAAATTAGGCTCTCACGTCCACAATATTCTCCCTTATTTTTGACCCTTAAAGATGTCATAAAATCTGTCATAATATCTCTAAAAATAGCCCTTCCATGATATACTATCATATGGGAATCTTTTGACAACTCATATTTTTATTTTTAGAGCACCGACAATGTGAAACGACTGTAGAAAAATCTTAAATGAATAAACCAAACAAGGTTGAGACACCTTATTTCCAAAAATATCCCACTTGTTGAGTACCTTGCAAGGGCCAAGGGAAAGATACCATCATGGATCAACTGCTAGG
The DNA here is from genome assembly GCA_018340775.1 of Taxus wallichiana var. yunnanensis. NCBI lineage: Eukaryota > Viridiplantae > Streptophyta > Pinopsida > Cupressales > Taxaceae > Taxus > Taxus wallichiana. Next base: position 384,020,381 of record CM031239.1, on the reverse strand, counting down.
GTGAGAGGCCCATAGACTCGGAACACTACCTAAATTTTGTTGTGCTCATGGGCTTAGTTAATGCATCTACAACATTCGCAGAATCGGCTGTCACTTCACCCGCCATCCTCGACCATATCTCTCATGAAGTGATACCGAACATCAATGTGTTTGGTCTGGCATGAAAAATTGAGTTCTTCACAAGGCAGATTGCACTGATCATGCCACAAGATATCATTGTAGTTGCACCCTGTTTCAATCCAATATCTGAACACAAACGCTTCACCCAAATGGCTTCTTTATAGGCATGAGTAGCTGCCATGTACTCTACCTCAGTAGTGGAAAAAGCAACCATAGCCTATCGCTTTCTCATCCAACTGATTGCACCACCATTAAGAGTAAACACATATACATTGGTGGATCTTCTGCTATCGACATCACTAGTCCAATCTAAATCCACAAAACCATGAATACCTAGGGAATGCTAATCTTCTCTTCCATAAAAACATATAGAGTACTCTGATGTACCCCACAAATATTTGAAGACCCTCTTAACTGCATCTTTATGCACTCTTCCAGGATTAGACATAAAATGAGAAAGAACTCCCACTGCTTGGGCAATGTCCGGTCTTGTACAGACCATAGCATACATTAAGCTTCCAAGTACACTCTGGTAAGACACTTTGCTCATGTCTTCCATCTCTGATGGGGATAAAGGACATTATGAAATGGAGAGCTTCATTCCCAAAGTAACAGAACACAAAGTGGTTTACAATCCTGCATGTTGAACCTTTGCAAAACAGAACAAACATACTTACTCTTGCCAAGCCATAGCGTTGTGTTCTCACGATATCTTCTAATCTCCATCCCAAGTATGTGTTTTTATTTCACCATGTAGTGCTCTAGCTATGTCATATAAATTTCTTCCTCCAAATAACCATGAAGGAAAGTAATTTTCACATCCATTTGTTCAACCTCTAGGTCATAAGCTACTACAATAGATAATAAAAACCGAATGGATGTCATTTTAGCAACAGGAGAGAATATCTCACCATAATCAATACCCTCAACCCGAGAGTAACCCTTCACAACCAATTACACCTTATAATTTTCAACATTTCCATTTGAACCAATATTTTCTTAACCACCCATTTACATCCAACAAAGTTTCAAACCTTCGAGCAATGGTACAAGGTACCATGTATAATTCTTTGTAAGGATGCCATCTCTTCATCCATGAATATTTACCAAGACTTTGCATCATTCATACCCAAAGCCTCTTGTACAAATATTGGTTCATCAATGTTAGTACTCAAAGAAAATATACACTTCTAATCATCACGAGAATACCCATACCTTTCAGGTGGTTTCCTTTGCCTTGTAGACCTTCAAACAAACTGAGGTGGAGATTCTTCCACTTCTTCCTCCTCTTCTTCCTCTTCTGAAAATTCGGAGCTTGGTGATCTCTCCTCAAATTCTTGTCTATTTTGGGGTCTTGATTCAAATTTCTTAGGTGTAGAAGGAAGTTGAACCACATCATTTTTTTGTTCATTTTATTTATGTTGTTCTAGCTGAAAATTAACAGGGAAAGATTTAATCTCTCTAAAAATAACACTTTTGGAGTGTATTACCTTTTGTGCAATAGGGTCCCAAAGCTTGTATCCTTTCACACCATAGTCGTAGCCGATGAAGATACATTTGACAACCTTAGAATCCAACTTTGTTCTCTTCTCCTTAGGCACATGTGCATATGCCTCATAACCAAAAACTCTCAAATGTCTAATTGAAGGATTTTTCCCCTGACCATGCCTCCATTGGCGTTTTATCAACAAGTGCTGATGTAGGAGATATATTTATCAAATAACAAGCAAAGTGGTAACAGTTTAAGCCCAAAACCTCTTTTGTAGACCACCTCCAAACAACATGTTCCTAGCCTTCTCCATCAACGTCTGTTCATTCTTTCTGCAACTCCATTATTCTCTAGAGAATACGAAGTCGTCTTTTGTCTTTTAATCTGTAATATGTACAAAATCACAAAGTCTCAGTAGAACAATACTCACCGCCATTATTAGATCTCAAAACTTAACTTTCTTCCCAGGTTTGATTTCAACCATAGCCTTAAATTCCTTGAAATGACTAAAAACTTGATTTACTCTTTAAAAATATACACATGTTCTCCTACTAAAATCATCAATGAAAGTAACATAATAAACTGATTTACCAATAGAAGCAACCTTAATAGGACAAAATACATCCAAATGGATTAGATCCAAGATACATGAAGACTTATGAGTAGACGAGTAAAACTAAATGCAATTCTATTTTCCATAAATACAATGCTCACAGAAATCAAACTCCAGATTGTAATTATTCAACCCTCAACAAGGTTCTTATTTTTGGTGATTTTAAACCCTTATCTCCAATGTGGCCAAGCCTTTGGTGCCATAACTGGTCTTCTCTGCAAGTAATTTTGATTCGGTAGACAAAGCACCCTTGGGTACCCAGAAGCCACGACCATCCGCAAAGGAGGAAACCCTCTCCTTTTTCAGCGAAATAGTTTCAGGCTTAGTTTTATTTGAAGTGCTATTGCACTCAACCGTGCATGCATCAAGTTGGTACAATGTACCCAATATACTTCCTCTTGCTATCACCATATAACCTCTCACCATTTTCACACCTGCTTCAGAAAATTGTACATGCACACCCACATCTATTAGCTTGCTAACAGATAATAAATTTCTTGTTAGTCCTGGGATATGCAAGTCACCATCAAATCTTCTAATTCTACCATCAGAAAATTTCACCTGAATACTACCACGACCAATAATTTCAAGGAAATAATTATCACCCAAATACACCTTACCACCATCATAGTTTTCATACTTATCAAACAATTTTTGTTAGGGGTCATGTGGAAAGATGTACCTGAGTCTATCAACCATGCATTATCACCTGCACGAGTGGCCAAAGCCGTAATAAAGGCATCTCCATCTTCCTTTTCGGACTTAGAATCAGAATCACGCTTCTTCTTTTTCTTTTTCTTTTCTTCTTTGCATTCCCTTCGAAAGTGTCCAGATTTTCCGTAGTTCCAACATATCACCTTGGAATTCCCAGGGGATTTTGATCTCCCCTTATTCTTGGAATGACCACACTTCTTGTCATCTTTTCCTCGTTCTATTGTTCTTCCTTGATCACTCAAAGCCTCTTTGGTGTTAAGAGAGACCTTCCTTCTCATCTCTTCAGAGAGTAGAGAACCAACAACATCCTCCATCTTCAGAGTGACTGAAGTGCTCCCAATGGCCATGACTAGGTTGTCCCATGAGTTTGGCAACGAACACAACATAGTTTGGCACCTTTCTTCTTTGTCCATCTTAACCCCAACCGAGGTCAACTGAGTCACCAACGTATTGAATGTTTCCAAATGCTCAGTTATTTTTCCACCTTCTTCCATTCTCAAGGAATACAAATTCTTCCTCAAGAAAATCTTATTTACTAGAGTCTTAGATTGGTAAATCTCACCCATCTTTTTCCAAAGCTTCTTGAAGTGGATTCTTCATGGACATTTATTAGGATCGAATCTGCAAGATATAGTCTAATAAGGCCTTTAGTTTTTCTATTCATTACATCATATGTTACAGCCTAAAATTAGATGTGTAGGCCTATAGACCTTCTCATCCACCACATCCCATAGATCCCAATCAACCAACAGATCTTCCATCTTCAACTTCCACATTTCAATTTTTTTGCTAGAAAATGTCTCTACCTCAATCCTCCCGAGATGTGCTCACTATTAGAAAATATATGCAACCAGATAACAAAATATCCTCTGCACAAGTTCCCACTCAAACCCAGATTAGCACAAAAACCTAACAACCCACAACTGAAACCAAAGGTGACCAAGGTGTAATACCACTTGTTAGGAAATTAGAGTAGCGGAACAACTTCTTACACTAATCTTGAGGAGAGATATTATGCAAAACTTTAAACTTAATAAAACAGTTACAAAAATTTCAACAACACATTCATAACAAGAAAATAAACAATTAACACAAACACCAGATATACGTGGGGAAAATCCTTTCGGATGAAAAACCACACACTCCAAAATCTGACTTAATGTATTTCAAATCTAATAACAAGATTACATACACTTACAGTGCAAGTTTCTTACAGAGTATCACCAGAAACAATTCTAGAAGGATTCCAACATTATAGTACTTGCAAAACTCACCACACAAATTGCTTCTCCAAGCCTTCAATTTATAGACCTTCGGTTATACAAGAAACCATCTATGGTTTACAAAACCATGTGCAAAACCTCTCATGAGGTGGATTGCATTAAAGATCAAGATTTCAGTCTAAAATTAGGCTCCCACGTCCACAATATTCTCCCTATTTTTGACCCTTAAAGATGTCATAAAATCTGTCATAATATCTCTAAAAATATCCCTTCCATGATATACTATCATATGGGAATCTTTTGACAACTCATATTTCTATTTTTAGAGCATCGACAATGTGAAACAGGCTGTAGGAAAATCTTAAATGAATAAACCAAACAAGGTTGAGACACCTTATTTCCAACACAATAATAATCAATTACATGCAATTCTATTCTTCTAACCCTAACTTTCTAGCTTATATAAGCTTATACAAACTTAGGGAATCTTAGTTATGCATTTACAACCTTTAGATCACCTTTAAATCAAAGGTTGGATCTAATCCCGCGTCTAAAATAAAAACATAAACGCAGTAACTAGTGTCGGTTGCCTGTTCCCGACCGTTCTTTGGTTCCCTAGCTAATGCCGGTTCCTCCCAGGTGACCGGCGCGGTTCCCTTACCAATGTCGCCATTCTTGTGTAAAAATGCAAGTTTGTAAAACACGCTTTTTGTGAAGCAATTTAGCTCCACAACTCAACATGTTGGCACATAGGCCATGTTCTAAGAGAAGCTAATTGGGTTGCGGATTTACTTGCCAACGTGGGAGTGATGCAAGCCGAAGTAATTGTTTACTCTAATGATGTTAATAGTTGGCCCAGGGCCTAGCGGCAATTATTAATCAAGAGTCATATCCCAATCATCTCGATTCCCCCTACTTCCCTTGTGTGAGCTTTCCTTTTCGGCGACAAAGCTCAATTTGCGAAGTTCATTCTTCCTCCTTCTCTACCTGTGGTTTTTTTCGTTGGTTTGGTTCTTTGTGTTGTTTTCATGGTGGTCCCTCCTACTATAGTATCTCTTTCTACGAGGGAAAGCAAAGAAATGGCATTTTATGGGCCGTCTCTCGAGGCACACCTCGGGAAGGTGTTCAGATTGGCTCCAGCTTTTTTTTAACGCATTGAGAGAATCATTATGGATTGTTATCTTTAGGGGTTGGGTAGAGCCAGGGTGAACGCGGAGATTGCTTCCACCTTGGTCACCAATCTTCTTGTCATTGGGAGAAACAAGGAGGAAATGTTGGTTATTGCTCAACATTTGATCCTTCTGAAGCATGCAGTCGGTCTCGAGGAGGAGGTGGCTGGTGTCAACATGTCGATAGTGGTAGAGGAATAAGTTTTAGATGCTTGGGCGTGTGGCAGTAGAGCTGGAGCGGAAGTATGTAACCCTCTTAGATTTCATCATTTCAGATTCAAAGTATCTGAAGGCCTAAGGGTTCGTGTCCAACATATTTTCCTCTATGGATTTGGACCGCTTGGCCTCCCCCATTACCCCAGTTTCCTCCCAAGTGTCGCAACCGCTAGCTGAGGGAAAATGGGCCTACAACTTTCTTCTCAAAGCGACCATGACTGGGGATGGCGAGCGCATGTTAGTCTTCGAAAGAGGAAAGCAATTGTATCTTTGAGGTGCTAAAGCCTTGTGTCAAAGTTCCTTCGATCTTGTTGCCAAGGTGAAAATCATTGATGTCTTTGATTAGCATGGTCACTACATAATCGAATATTATATGATATAGTATTATAGACTTTTTGGTTTTTGTATTCAAGGTGGCAATGTTATATGTCAAATGTTTAGCCACCCTATCTTGGCTCGAAAAACTATACGGGTTTTTCAACAATTATTTTTAAGTGTTTTTCAATTTTTAATATGTTTTTTTTTCCAATTTTAAGTTTTTATTGATTTTACATTAAAATAACACAAAACTAATTTTATATTTTTCTCTCAAATTTTATAGTTTCCTATAGTTTGTTAGGATTTAATTTATGTTCATAGCTTTAGAGAAAGATGGTACAGGATGAGCTCCAATAGTAGTAGGCGAGGTTAACCACGGGGTTCATTAGCTAGGCAATATCCTAGCACGTGGGTTCATATTGAGGTAATTAAAATTAATAAAATTAAACTCAATATACCGGTAGACATGAGGGGGTGAAAGGGTTTAATTTATTAATGTTTTGAATTAGGTATTGGGGGTAGGTTAGAGAGATGGGCCAAAGGAAATAGAGGTTTACTTTTAATATAAAACTAAAACGTTTGAACCCTAGTTTTTAAACGTAAATACCTTAAAATTGCAAAAGGAGTGTGGTCATAAATTAAATTATAATCTCTTTTTAATAAATAAATCTAGATTCTTAACCAAGAAATAATAAGATGGTAGAAAACTAGAATTGAGTATGCTTTTCAACACAAGTGATATTATTTCACCATCTTAATTATTTGAAGAACTATTGATAAATGCATAAAGCTTAACATATATAAGGTGACTTGTAATATGTATTCAATGGCTTCGAACTATCTTTCGAAAGGAAATGCATATTAAAAAAAATTGAGTGAGAAATATAATATATTTTTGTCTAATATATTGGGGTAGAAATAAAAAGGGGTAAATAAAATTGTAATTGAAAAATGGGTAAGTAAGGTACATGGAAAAAAAAGGGGGTATTTTCATTCTAATAATATAACAGGAGGGGGTATTATCAATTGAATAATTAGAGGTAGAAACTAGAATTAAGGGTATTCTTTAATACCCTTCGAACGCAGGTGCTATACCATACTTTTACTAAGTGAATCCCCCGTGAGGTTAACAAGCTTCCCCATCTATATGGGCCATCGAAGGAGTCTCTACGTATGATTCCACTTAGTCCCCTCTTACTGTGGACTCTAGTATGGTTAAGTGTGGCGTATATGGGCATTTGTAAGCTTTCTATCTACAATTAATGGTGTAAGGAACTTTGCAAAGGTTTCGAGGGAGAGAATAATGTCGATACCAATGTCAATTATCTGAGGCTTTTCCCTTGACGCATGGGTCATCATAGTTCCTCATTAGCATTTGAAGAGTTTGAATTTGGAACTTCATGCGGTATTTCATTGTGTTGCCTCCTCTACTGGGCATGTGCATTGTGCGAATAGTTATGCTTTTCGGTGGGTACGTTGGCGACCCCATTCATAACATCTTTTGGATTTGTTTAGGTCCTCCAATTGTCTTGTGAGATAGCATTCCTCTATTTTTTTCGTGAGACTGTTAGAATAGAGAATTGTTGTTAATATTCCCACATTTTCTATGCTAGCCACCATACTAAAATAGTTGGAATGGTGGTATCAACGTTATCGAGCTTGCGCTTCCACATATCTTCTATGTAGGCCAAATCCTCTATTATAATAACACCTTACATAACATTGACGTTAATACTTCGAATGTCGGTTTGGTCGTGTTTACTAGTTTTAAAAGTGATCGCCAACTGGCTTCTTCTGCCGCCCTGCGTTGTCGTGGGCACCAAGTTTCTTGGGGAAAACTCCGTATACAAATTAAACCTCGCCTGTTCCGTATCACCACAATCCCAAGATAACAATTCTCCATGGCTCTTCTCTTCGGCCCTCCGGAGCTCTGCAATTTCGCTCCTCTAAATAATACTGCAACGGGAAATCCTGCTCCAAATAATAATGCAACAGGAAATGAATTTCTGGACATGCTGAGAAGAGGCATGGCGTTATCAAATAGTTCGCGGACACAGATGGGAAGGACGGAGAACTTTTCTCCCACCTTTTATCATCAGGGGACGCCTGCCTCAACTTTTTCTTCCAAGTCGTGCCAGACACTCATCCAGAGAGTGTTATTCAACTTCTGGAAGCCGCTTGGAAGCAAAAACCCCTCACCGCGTTGAAGCTCGTCTGTCAATTGAGAGGCGTTCGAGGAACGGGCAAATCCGATCGAGAGGGTTTCTACGCCGCCGCCTGCTGGATGCATTCTCACCATCCTAAAACCCTCGCCGCTAATGTCGCTGCCCTCGGCGAATTCGGTTACCTCAAAGATCTCCCAGAGATACTTCTCCGCCTCCTGCAAGGACCCGAAAATATCAATGAAAGAAGGGCCGACAGAGCGGCTCACAAGAAGAAGATCCAGCTTGCAAAATCTAAGCAGAAATCCGGACAGCGTAGGTCTTTCCCGGGCTATTTTGCAAGGAAGGGCGCCGCTGCAAGACAAGCCAAGAGGCTTGGCACTCTCAAGCCCAGGGAAGACAGAATTGCAGCAGATATTTCGAAGGGAAAGCAGAACAGCGAAAAAGCAAGCCTTGCGAGGAGGCAAAAACGGCTGGAAGATGCGAGCAGAGCCCTGCAACGCTACTCGGAAGACTCACATTACAGAGCACTCCACGATGAAATAGCCCAACATTTTGCCGATTTGCTGGTCAAGGACTTGGAGGCGATTAAGTCTCAGAAAAACCCTAGGTTAACCTTGGCGGCGAAATGGTGCCCTTCTCTCGACTCCTCGTACGATCTCTCCACTCTGCTCTGCGAAAACATTGCACGCAGGGTCTTTTCCCGTGAGGATTTCACCGACTTGGCAGATTACCGCCATTACGCCTACAGGGTCCGGGAAAGGTTGAGGAAAGAGGTCCTGGTTCCGCTTAGAAAAGCTCTGCATTTACCCGAGGTGTATATGAGCGCAAATTTGTGGGGCGAATTGCCCTACAACAGAGTGGCGTCCGTGGCGATGAAGAATTATAAAGATCTGTTCACCAAGCACGACGCGGACAGATTCGGCGAATATCTCGCAGATGTGGAAGCCGGGAAGAAGAAAATAGCCGCCGGAGCGGTGCTTCCTCACGAAATTATGCAACAAGCCCGGGAGGCAGAGGGCAAGGACAACGTCGCAGAGCTTCAGTGGAAGCGAATGGTGGAAGACATGACGAAAGACGGGAGATTCTCCGACAGCTTGGCTGTGTGTGACGTGTCAGGCAGCATGGCAGGAATTCCGATGCAAGTGTGCATCGCTCTGGGATTGCTGGTGTCGGACATGAGCGAGGAGCCCTGGAGAGGCCACATCATCACCTTCAGCCACAGCCCTGAACTGCACTTGGTGAGGGCGAATCCTTGAAAGAGAAATACACATTTACAGAAAATATGGAGTGGGATATGAATACCGATTTTCAGAAAGTTTTCGATCTGCTGTTGACGATGGCCTGCAAAAGCAATCTGCCGCCGGAGAAGATGATAAAGCAATTGTTTGTGTTCAGCGATATGGAATTCGACGAAGCTTCTGTAAATCCGTGGGAAACAGATTACATGGTTATAGAGAGAAAATATAGGGAAGCAGGGTATGGGGCGCCTCCGAGGATTGTGTTTTGGAACCTTCGAGACTCGCAGAGCACACCGGTGTTAATGGAGCAAGAAGGCGTGGCGTTGGTGAGCGGATATTCCAAGAACCTGCTCAAACTGTTTTTGAAAAGCAACGGGGCGATAAATCCAATGCTAGCATTAGAGGAGGCAATTCAAGGGCAACTGTTCGACCAACTGGCTGTGATTGACTAAGGACTGAGATTGGAGACGATGCAACACAGATTTTGAGGTTCTGGTTGCGATTACTATATTTTGTAACAGATTCCAAGTGTGTATATTTTGTATTATGTTTTAGATTGTTAATAATTTGTAAAAAATTACTATTTGGAATGTACTTACAACATTTCGTATGTTTTCATAATGTCATATACGTTTTACAATGGTGGGTTACAGGGTTTGTGAAGGTATCTATTTATTATTTCAATCTATAAATTTGATGTTTATTTGATTATATATATCAGGAGTATTTGTTGCAGAGGGACCTAGTTTAAGTAATGAGTAATATAAGTGTATTTTAATGTGGTCATAGTAAGAAGAAAAATAATAAGAACAAGGATAATAATATCTGAAAAAGTGAAATTACTCTATAGAATTCAAAAGTACAATTTAATGAAAGAAATATACAAATAAAGGCATGCACCTAAAAAGAAATATGTGAAAATAAAGCATATCTTCCTATATCTTACAAGTCTCCTTGTATTTGCAAGTTTGTAATGAGATCACTACTTAGTTAATCCTAAAGAAGAAATAAGGTGAATGAAATAAGTAATCCTTGAGTTGTACAATATTATAGAAGTGAAGTCTCTTACAATATGTTGGCAAAGATCAATCATCTCTCGAAAAGAAAAAGACAAGTGTGTCATTTTTGTAAAGCTTGAAAGGTGTGGAGAAAATTATACAAGTGTATGAAGAGGTAAAGGAAACAAATTTGAGAAATATGATGCACTTGAGGAATGTAGTTATACGTTGAGCTATGTAGATGTTATGCGAACAAACCATGCATTGTGCCAATGGAGCCTTAGAGGTTCTAGGTGATTGAATCCTAGTGTAACTCAATTTTGGATGAGCTCATCCTTAAAATGAAGACGTAAATTGTAGTAGTGTTGAACCTTTTAGGAAATAGGTTTTGAGGCTCTAACCATTTAGACTATCGCAGCTCTATCGATATCATCTATGACACCTTTATTTATCTATTTTCTAAGTGGATTTAGTGGATCAATTGAAAAATTATGCCAATTAAGTCTACCTATATCAATATCCACAAGTGTAACTACAAGGCCTAACAAAGTGGAAGCCTTATTAAATAATAGTCAAACATGGACCTAATGTATTGCCCCATATCAAAAGGTATAAACGGGTTAATGTATAAATATTTTATAGAAATATAGTGGGGTTAGGGTATGTGGGGTACTACGCAGGATCCCTTGATGTACAAATGAGAGAGTTGTAGCTTCATATACCTTTTATGAAAGTTAGTTTCGTAATAAGATTTCACTTGCAAGAAATGTTTCAATCAAAATAAGATGTCATCTTTGTTAAAAGGATTCTTTTATATATGGTTTACTTTGTTCTTTTCATTTACACAAAGTTTCGGCAATTTAATATGTTGTCCATGAGATTGGGAAGTCATGTTCCATATTTATATGTACCAAAAATAAGGTCAAACTATTGAAAGTATGGTCTTGAGAAACATAATCCTTTAATGTTACTATAAAAAAATTGATTAGTGAGATAAATGTAAAATGTAATGGAAGAGACATCAAATTACATTTATTGTGGGTTTGGAAAATGGGTAGTTTGTATATATGATAAAATAATAAGTATTATATAATTGAAAAGTTATATTACTAGCAATCACATGTGAACTGTGTGATGTTAACGCCGAAGGGTAGTCTAAGATGAGGTTGATTTCAAGGGAGTAAATCATAAAAAGGAGGAAAAGGGCTGTAGAGGAGAGGGGGTTGGAGGGAGGAGTAGCAATTGGGAGAGGATAATCTTTGGTTGGAACCATTTGTCCTATGTTGAAGTACTTATGTAACAATTGAATTTGTTGTCAATTGTTCGATAGAGAAAGGGGATACGACACGTAGGACATGTTGGTAATATAGTTTGAAGATATCTTAAAAAGCAAGGTGCATGTGGGACTTTCCCCTTGACTTATTGGTTGGAGGTTTTAATATTTTCTTATGAAATACTAATAAGACATTTGAGCTAGGTGCAAGATCAATACAATATTAGAAAAACAACTATATATGTTTGTAAGAGATGTGGAGTTAGAATGTAAAATGAATAATTTTAACCTTGCCATAAGTCGAGCTCTTCAGAGTCACCAATGAAAATAGTGCAAAGAATACCACCAATATTGAACCCGAGAAATATGTAATGTGAAGTTACAATGTCCATGCACGGATGTCAAATCAAATGTGAGATATATTGATAGATTCTTCTTTTGTGCATATATTATACAATACAATATTTTTCTCATGCATCTTTGATTTTATAAACTAAAAGTTCCATTAATAAGATTTAAACGACATTGATAATATATAACCAATATTAAACTATAGATGTTTATCGGTATTCAGATAATACAAGGGAATATTTTGCATAAATGGAACCTCTTTCAAGCCTTTGGAATGTCAAACAACTTTGCAACTTATTGTTGTCAAGCGTGATGAAAGTAAGGAAATTGTGCCATTTTGATACAAAGAATAACACGTTAAAAATCCATATGAAAGTTCGAACATGACATTAATATTCTTAAGGTGTCACGAACTGAACCAAACAAAGAGGAAAACATTTTGTTAACATATGAAAGATAGATCACAAGAAATTGAGTTCAAAGCATATTGATTTGTGGAAACATTGAATGAAATAATATCTCATGAAGTATTCTTTCTTTTTCAAGAGTTATGGGAATCAATGCAAATCCAAACCAGAACATAAGAAAAATATAGTTGGTGAAGCAAGACTTTTATGAAATTACGTAGACCATCAATGCATGTAGGAAAGTTTGAAAAGAAGACTAGATAAATTCTTCGATAATTTCGATACTGAGCTCAAAATACTAATTCATTTGAACTCTCAAAATAATAGATTTTATTAATAAGAACATGGGATTGATACATGCCTTTTCTTAGATTTGACAAATGAAATCTTTGGGATTCATAAGATTTTTTCTAATAGTGTCAACATGTTTGAAAAAAGTTTGAATGTGTGACAATTTTTTATTTAATATTTTAATAATTTAGAATCTAATGTTTCTTTAACATATGGAAGGAATGTGTAATTTTCCAAGCTTTGTTTTAATTCTTTTCTTCATCAATCATTTGGTTTTTGGAGTTTCTTTGTGCTTACGTAACCACAACATTAGATTTTCACTTATTGTATCAATTATTTTTCGGGAACTTTGTGAGATATGTTTCGTTCAAATAAAAATGTTCACCACAAGAAATATTCTCAACATAGTAGTAAAAAGTATTCTTAAAATGTAATGAAGAGGCATAGAGTAAAATAATTACTTGTTAAAAATATCAGTAATTAAATTTAATATTTAATTAAATAATTAGTTAAATAATTTATTTCATAATAAATAATATTTTATTTTCTTCCAACGATGAGTAATGAATTAAAGAAATATATATAATTATTTAATCCCCAGACGAAAAGCCCAATCCAGACCACGCTTCAATTCAAATCCTGCATCAAGTCACACAAATTTCTTCATGAAATCTAATATTCACACAGTATTTTCCTTCCATTTTCGGGCTTTGCTTCTATTTATCACGACAAAAGCTAAGGAAACCGGAAAATGATATATCGGTGAACAACAATTTACAGATTATGCTTGGTAATTCGAATATTGCAATTTCACAAGGGGCATCATCAAAATATTTAATATAATCCATAAAGATATTAAAGGAATGGGAAAATTCACCTATTCCCCAAAGAGCATCCGTTGGGAAAATTTTTGGTTATTTATGTGCCGGCTATTTCCGTCATAAAGCAATAACATGTACTCCGGCATATGTTAAAGTCAAACTCATGATAATCAATACTCAGGCATCATTTTTTTACAGCTAAATATGGACCTTTGGCACAATAAAGTCAATGTTGCATAATCCATCATAGAAACATGTTTTTCGACTATTCTTGTTATGAGGGAAAACACTTTCTCTCATCAATTAGTTAAAGACCAAAGAGATATCAGAAGATATCCTTTACTGCAGAAGTTTTCTATTCTTTTGGCATTTGTATTAATGATACACCTGGACCTCACAAACTTTGCTAAAGGCCAGTTGACATAAACAGTTTAATCTATAGATTAAGTACATTTTTTTGAATCATGTGAGTTTGAGATCCTTGAAGTAACTTTGAGGAAAGATTGTCTTCATTTGTCATTCAGTAGATTCAATCTAAACCGAACAAGTTAGATGGCAAAAGTAGCTTAAATTTCTAAAATGAAGTGACAAGTGTAATTCCATACTTGGCTCTTTTATCAGGCTTTGAGAAAGATCTAATATCAAAATTCACCATCTATAGTAATGAGACAGGGAAGATTACAAACCCAAAGGCGCTGTAGTTTTGGACAATTTCATACGATCTGCTCCAACTCGCTACTACCAATCAGCTTTCTGTTGCCTTCAGTTTCTATTGCAGATTTGCCATCTGCCTGCGGGGAAACAGTGTTGGTCATGGTGATTTTTGTGCCCTGTGCGATAAATTTCTATGTTCTCTATTTGCTCCTCCTTGTTTTATAAGTTTTTGAGCTCTAAATATGCTCATCATTTCTCTGTTTTTAGCTCATGCAACTTACCACCTATTTGTAGCTCATACAACTCGAGTAATCTTCACATAACTTGAAGAATAACAGGTGGTTGAACAGTGTGTTGCAATCTTAACTTAACACCATCAAATTCTCGACTGTAGGGCTAAAATTTCAGCGAAAATAGTTAGGAAATGTGAAAACGTCAAAAAGGTTGGCATACCCATCATTAAGGCTGTCCAATTTAATCACGATGCAAAAACATCCAAACGAGCGTCAAATTTAACATAGTCCTAGGAATGACCGCAAAGGCCTTTCCCATAGGGGAACGCCTTCAACATAAAAAAGATAATAATAACAAATTTTAAAATATAAATATTATTTAATATTCTAGAAATACACATAATATATCATAAATTTATATAATGAATCCCTTATATTGACATATTAATTATAATAAATTTTATGTTATATTAATTATACGGAAAATTTAATTAATATTTTATATAGATATCAAATTAAATCATTTGAAAGGTTAATAATCCATCTAAACATATGTATCGTAGTCACACTTAAAATATCACAAAAAGAACAAAAATTCTATACCAAATTCAGCAATGATATCACTAACCACACATGGTGAATTCAACATCACACGAGAGGAGTGGACTTTTATTCCTAGTCATCTCAAAGTGGATTTTCAAATATACATTATACTTTATTATTCATTGAGAATGATGTCAATATCAACACCCTTTTAGCCACCATAGGAAATTAAGTACTAGCAATCACATGTGTCCAATGCAATGTGAATGCCAAACGGTATATGTTATTTGATTTAGAGAGATAATTATTACTTTTTTAGTTGATGTTGATAAGGGGTGTGATTGTTTTTGTAAGTGTAGGAATATAGATGAAACAATACATTTAAAGGTTCTATCTGTGATTGATAGTGGACGTGTAGGAATATAAATGAAACATTACATTGAAGGGTTCTATGTGTACATTTCAAATTTGTTAAAAAATCGTACATATACATTTACAAATCTTATATCACGATATTTGAACTAAACATGTATACATGAAGACTTCGTACATTTGCATATTTTATATCATGAGCAAGTATCCTTTGTGGCCATTTTATTTGCACTAAACATGAATATATTTGATACCCCTTGAATGACACTGTCGTTTTGGAAACAAGAAGTGTTGAGTAAATTTGTAGTGGAGGTGCTATCATAGTAGAGGTTAGTATTTACAACGGGTTGTTTTGGTTAAGTGATAGTAGTCTTGACTCCTCCTTTCTTCTTGCTCCAAGTGTTGGTATGTGTGTCATTTTTGAGTACCTTTCAAATGAAAAAGGAGGGGAAATGTGTAGATTGGCAAGCGAGGGAACTCTGGAGAAAGTTGTGAATGTCAGACCTTGCCTTTCAGTGGTTCCAATGTTGATAGTTGCTCTATGAAAAGTAAGTCTCGAGACTTGTGGATAGTTAATCCCAGGCCATTTTAATTGGCAATTGTCTTCGATTCCCTCTCGAAATAAGGGGTATTGGAATATGTAATGAAGTGCCCAATCCTCTTCGACACTTATTTCTATTATGATCTTACTTGCTAGTTACTTAGAGACATGGATATTGATATAGTATTTTGGATAGCATGTGTTTAGACTATATGGACATTTGATTATTATTGTGATTTGACTCTTATCATGGATTATATGGATGCCTAGCTGATTTTGGTGGATATTGCAGCACATGTGATTTAGCATTGCTTTACTTATATACTGACATCTTGGATTCATAGCAATTGCGACTATGTTTTGATGCATCGTCTAACCATGTGTACATTGATATTATGTTTTATTAATCATGTGGTGATGTTAATATGTGAATTGCACGATTGTCGTAAAATGTGAATTGTGATTTTGGATAATTGTAAATGTTTGATTTAGAATAGAATTGTGTACCATGATGCATGATGATGATTATATGATGGATGATTTATATGTGTTTTGATTTCCTTGACGTATTGATGTGGCCTTGAGGTTGAAGGTGGTATTATTTTGTGGTTGTAGGAAATGAAATCACACAAAACAAGGAGGGACTAGGAAGGCCAACCATGAAGGAATGTCGCGTGTTCACAACATGGTCACCTTGGTAGCCGTTGTGTTTGTGTTTTTGTTTGTTTCGTCTTCTTGTTGTCGTCTGTTTGGAGGTCTCCATGGGGGAGCACCTTACATGTGACCATGGGTAGGTATGTGTTTGTATTTCTATCTTAATTGTCTTGTGGTTATGTTATTTATTTATTGTGGATGTTGTGATCTTATTTAAAGTTCTAATGTA
Organism: Taxus wallichiana var. yunnanensis; assembly: GCA_018340775.1. Lineage (NCBI taxonomy): Eukaryota > Viridiplantae > Streptophyta > Pinopsida > Cupressales > Taxaceae > Taxus > Taxus wallichiana. The sequence continues at coordinate 384,003,749 of CM031239.1, read as the reverse complement.
CCCTTGTAACCCTATATTTCTATGTTATTAATGTACCCCTTGTTTACTTATGTAATTTGTTAGTATGAGCTAATGTTTCCCCTTATGTTTCTTATGCTTATTATGTGTTTTGGCTTAATTATGTTAATTAAAGGGGGTTGATGTTAATGTGATGATGTGGCTTTTGGGAGGGCAAGATTCCTTGGAATATTCCTTATTCTTTTCACCTCTTTTATTTTAATTTTAAATTTGGCATTGGTTTGTGTGCCATTCCTAAACCCAATCTCGGATTTGGGCTTTGAGCCCAATTTTGAAGGCTTGTGGGACAAGTTTTACTTGTCCCACACTCTTTAGACTTCCCTCCTAACCTAACCTATGATCCAATGGGTCATATTTAGCCATTAATCATGAAAATTTGAGAGGAAAGAGGCAATTATTTCCCTCACATTTTGATCCTCTAAATTCAACTTTGAAATGTGTAAAAGGGAGTTTGTGTGCAAATTTGGTTATGACATCTCCTCACCTACCTCTTTATGATGCCTTGGTTTGTGTGGGGAATTGGTGATGTGGAATTGAGGGAGATGAAGTGGCATCCTACATGGAGCCACATCACCTCTCCCTCCATCTAGTCTATTTATGTGCATCCCTTTGATGATTTTGGGGTTACTTACTTTGTTACTTGCTTTATTATCTTGCTTTACTATTTTGGCTTGAGTTTTTGGGAGAAGAACTTGCTCTTTGATTTTGGCTTTGGATTGAGAAGAAATTTCTTGGAGTGCTTGCTTGTGGAGAGGATTTGGAGTGGATTTTCTTGAAGGAAGGATTTTCCATCAATGGAAAGGTAGGAGCTTAACTTATGTTATTTCTTTGTTCTTGTTGTGTATGTTTTTACAATTGGAATGTATGTTTGTGTGTTGTTTGTTGGGTTTGGGTAGTTTTCTTAAGAAAGGTGTGGGGAGAAGGGAATATGGGGCCATTGGGGAGATAAAAGGGAGTTTTTGAGGTTATTTTGAGGAGGGAGTGTGGGTAAGGTGCTCCACCTATGGGGAGATAAAAGGTTAAATCTTGTTGCATTGTGTGTATTTGAATTATGGAGTGATAAGAGATATTTGAGTGTGTTTGTGTTGGGAACCTTGGAGGTTCTTAGGTGGAACCTAACCCACTTGGAAATTATAAGTAGGTGGTGATCCATAGGGATCTAGAAAAACACACCACTTCATCAGTTTCATCAGCACCAAGAAGAAGAAGAAGGAAAAATAAATAAATTGAGGTATACGGAGGTTCTAGAAGGAACCACCGCTTTGTGTAGAGTGGCGGTTTCAAAAATTCTGCCCTACGGGGTGGTGGTCTTGTGACCACTAGCTTTGCTGCCTTGGGTGGTGGTCAGGCACTTTTGAACAAAAAAGAAGAATAGAGCACAAATGGACGCGAATTTGAAATGCCCAGCTGTGTCTCTTCCCTTCCATGCCCCTTCACATCCTCTAGTGCACAGGAGGACATGGGAAGGCCTATAAATGCATGAAAGGAGCAAGAGAATAGACATTCGAAGGTGAATCAATCTTTCAAAGATCCAAAGAGATCAAGAAGTAAGTAATGAGAGCAGTGAGCAGTGATCTTGATCTCTGGAGTGAAATTTGTAGGAAAAATGTGTAGAAACAGAGCAAGAAAGTACTTGGAGAGAAGGTTTACATTTCTGGTTCTTTTCATACTTATTGTAATATGTAATTGTCTATATTAGACCAATAAAAGTGGGAAGAAAGAGCATTTTCCCTTCCCGATTGGTTTTCCTCCTTGGAGGTTTCCAGGATAAAAATTGTTGGTGTTGAAGTTGTTTTAATTCCCTCTCTGCAATTTCTTTTCTATAGCACTAGAAAATCAATCACGAAGCTCCAATCTTGCAATCAAACTTTCATTTTCCAAAGTTGAAAGTAGGAAAACATATTTGTGTGATTCTTAGAGTTCCAAAGTAGAAGTTTACAGATCATTTTGGTATCAGATCTGATTATATATCCAGGACTGTGGTATTCAAATCTTTCTTGTGATTTTGTATGACAGCGACAAGGTCCAAAGGTGAAGAAGTTTTACCTTATGAGCCAGATATTTCTACGAAGAAGTGGAAACAGAGAATACGAGCTCAAATGGAGGAAGAGAAATTGGTCCGTAGAGTCGAGATGCTAGAGACCATGATGGATAGATTATATAGAAAACAAGAAGAACTTTCAGATCTGCAAAAGATGACTTGTTAAGCAAGATTCCATGGACTCAGTGGTTCGAGCACTAGCTAAGAAATTCGGTATTGGAAATAGCCATGAAGAGGAAGAATGGGAAGAGCATGAAGAGACACCAATTGTAAGCGAGAAGGTAAAATCTGCACATACACCTTTTAAAGTTGAAACAAAAGTGGAAATAAAGAATTTTGAAGGACAAGTAGATGCAGAATTAATGGATAAATGGCTAAAACAAATGGAATTCTATTTTAGTGTGCACAATGTCACTGAGGCACAAAGGATAACCTTTGCATGTCTAAAAATGGAAGGTCATGCTTTGGTTTGGTGGGAAACCCATCTAGCCACTTGTGAGAAGAAGAAACGTCCTATTGTCAATACTTGGAAAGGTTTTAAGTAATTAATTAGAGATAACTTCTATCCTATTGGCCATAATACTAACATGATGATTAAGTGGCAGTACTTTAGACAGGGTAGCGGTCAAAGTGTGCAAGACTACACTATGGAATTTCAGAGACAAGCCATGTTTCTTAATATGGACTTGGAGGATGAGGACATTCTGACCAAGTATTTGGGAGGAATTCACACTCACCTTCGGAGGAAGGTAATCTCCACGAAGCCCAAGGATATCAATGAATCTTGTATACAAGCATACTACATTGATGATGAGAAGAAGCAAGGAGAAATAGAGCCAAAGGGAGACTAGTCAATAGAACAACAAGACAAAGAACAAGGGAAGACAAGTAGTAGAGGTAAATGGAAAGGTAAACATGCCGCTACTACTTTGCATACTTGTAAAGATCCTAAGAATTTCTATAAGAATTGTGATGTAAATGGACATACTGATGCCACATGTTGGAAGTTGCATCTAGAATTGCACCTAAAGCACTGAACCAAGGATTCCAAGAAATCCATGGCCACTGTGAAGACAAAAAGAGAGGTGGAGATTGAGGATGATTCGGATGTAGATGAGAGGCTAGAATGCATGGCGACTAACATGTATGGAGAAGAAAAAGAAGAAGAAGAAGAGATGAGTAAGCTTTTTCAAATCAAAATCCAAATCAATAAGACTAAGGTAAACGCTTTAGTAGACTCTGGTTCTAATTCAAATTTGATTTACGATGCGGTTGTAGAGAGCAGAATGGTCTAGAGACTTATGAGCATCCACATCCATACCCAGTGAGATGGGTGAAGAAGGGTGTAGAAATACAAGTTACAAGGAAGTGTAAGTTTCAGGTTTGGGATAAATACCCAATACATAGATGTAGTAGAGAGGCTGATATTATTCCACTTGATGCATTTGGACGCTATCTTTAGAAGTCCGTACTTGTATGCCGGGGATGTTGTGTTCACAAGGAGGGAGAATCGGTTCGGATGGGTCAAGGATGAAGTCGGTTTCAATATCCTGGGCACACCAAAGCAAAGAAAAGAATGCTATGGTAAGTGCCAACCAAGCACCAAGACTTATTCAGGAAAATCATGAGTTTCTTTTACTTTCATTGAAAGAAAAGAAAAATAGACATGAGAGCACTAGATACTTCTGACCAAAGGATGGAGAATTTAGATAGCACTTGTCAATTTTTACGAGAAGAAACAAAACATACTTCCACTATGCAGTCACCATATCTACCTATGGATTCACTGGACCTGACCATGGGGCAACAAGAAGAAGAGGAGATACAAGGAATGGTGGTGACTATAGCAGCAACATACTTGGAGAGGATTCGGCCAATCCATCTCAAGAGGAAAAGACAGAAGAGGACTCAACCACTACAGTATGGGACCTTCGCCATACTTGAGTAGGTTGGAAAAGAAGCCTTCAGGCCATACTTCATGCAGATGCACGCGATAACAAGTTATAAGAGCTCGCATCTACTAATGCCATCCACGCATGACAAAGAAGGAGAGATACAAAAGTTACCTTCCAAAGAGTATGGTGCTCGAGGAAACTCAGAGGAAGATGTAACACTTGAGTAGCAAACCAGAGATTCACATGAGTCTTGGCCGGTTGGATGAGAGAAGACACAAAGGCAGACCCAGTGGTACTCGAAGGATCATGAGAGGGAGTTGATTCCTCTACCACTCCCCCATTAAGCTTTTGTGGGACTAAAAGCCTCCTAAGTAGGGGAGGTATGATCCATAGGGATCTAAAAAAACACACCACTTCATCAGTTTCATTAGCACCAAGAAGAAGAAGGAAAAAAATAAATAAATTGAGGTATACTTAGGTTCGGAAGGAACCATAGCTTTGTGCGGAGCGGCGGTTTCAGAACCGCCGCCTTGTAGGGTGGCGATGCTGAAACCGCTACCTGCACCTGTGGTGGCGGTCCTATGACTCTTGGTATGCTTAGGGCGGTGGTCCGACACTTTTGAACAGAAAAGAATAACAAAGCACAAATGGACGTGAATTTGAAGCGCCCAGTCGTGTCTCTTCCCTTCCATGCCCCTTCACATCCTCCAGTGCATAAGAGGACATGGGAAGGCCTATAAATGCATGAAATGAGCAAGAGAATAGACATTCAAAGGTGAATCAATCTTTCAAAGATCCAAAGAGATCAAGAAGTAAGTAATGAGAGCGGTGAGCGGTGATCTTGATCTTTGGAGTGAAATGTGTAGAAACGAGAGCAAGCAAGTACTTGGAGAGAAGGTTTACATTGCTTTGGTTCTTTTCATACTTATTGTAATCTATAATTGTCTATATAAGACCAATCAAAGTGGGAAGAAAGAGCAATTTCCCTTCCAGTGGTTTTCCTCCTTGGAGGTTTCAGGATAAAAATTGTTGGTGTTGAAGTTGTTTTAATTCCCTCTCTGCAATTTATTTTCTATAACACTAGAAAATCGATCACGAAGCTCTAATCTTGCAATCAAATTGTCATTTTACAAATTTGAAAGTAGGACAACATATTTGTGTGATTCGTAGAGTTCCAAAGTAGAATTTTACGGATCGGTGGCCACCATGAGCCTTTGTGATGAATTAAAATTGTAGGTTTTTATTTTTGTTCATGTGTTGAAACAATTTGCTTGTGTGTGTATGTTGTGAATGTGGAAGCCCTTGTTTTAGCGTCCACGATAGTGAATATGTTGCATTGTCTCATGGTTGGAGCTATGGGGCCAATAAAGGGGTTGGCTTCACCCCTTCATTGGATTCATGGCTAGGAGGAGAGCGTTTCCTAACTTCCTCCCTTGTTTGTGTGCTGGAGATGGAGTGGAAGAGGTTGCAGGTTCTGAAAATTTAATGGAGTTGTAGGAGTTTGTTTTGGAAAAATTTGGGCATGTTGTCTCTACCATTTTGGTGGAGGGCTTGTATTATACTTGCATTTTAAATTCATCCAATATGTCTTGTAAATGGACTTGATATGAGAGTGTATTCTTTTTAAGTAGTGAAAAATATGTATGTACTTGAAGTATTTGGAAACTCCGTGGTTATTATAAAATTTGCATTATTACAAAATTTGTAATTCTTTGGGAGTGAAAGGACAATATTCCTTCTTAAGTCATTGTAAAATCTGTCTATAAGGCATGTCCGAATTTTTTTAAAAATTAGTGTAAAATCTGCCATTTATCATGCAAGTCCAAAACTTTTTGGAAACTTGTAAAATATTGAAGAATTCTAGTCTATAACTCAATTAGAAATTCTGTAAATCATTTGAATGAATAATATATATATGTTTATCTACATATTGTCATATATTCCATTCACTATTCCTATATGAGTTTCAAAGGAATTGTTTTTACTTCCTACATTTTATCCACAAAAGTAAATCAACTCATATGTGTGTATAAAATTTGGTTACAAACCTGCTTTACCATATGTTAGTTTCGTGAAAATATAAACCAACAAATGCTAATGTTATTCATATTTAAATATGTCTTCCTTTGCAAATCTGGTAGTGGAAAACTAGACTTAAGTTTATTGACAAGTATTAAATTTATATATAGACATATATATTAAAATATATGTGTATATACAAATTTATATAAATCCCTATAGGATGATATAGTTATATTGATCAAATGTAAAACACTTTGTAGAAAGATGAATAACTTGTACTTGTATATATATATATATATATATATATATATATATATATATATATATATATATATGTATGTATGTATATATATTATGATATATATATAAAACATATATATTATAAAAAAATAGCCTATTAGGTTTTCCCTAGTGGTGGGGAATGTGGGTTATATGTGGGAGGTCTGGGGTCCATTCGCTTGTCATTACTCGGCTAGGCGGTTCTAAGCGGGTTTCTTTGCTTCGGTGGCGGAGGTGGTCTCTTAACGTGGTGCCAATTTGGCTTGGTTTTCAACATGATGGGGGTCGAGGTTAGGCATGAATCCGTGTTCAAGGTGATAAGGCATGTTCAAATCACGACATGAGAGTTATCCCAAACCAATTTTAGTCCGTTTGGTTTACCCTAGCGGTGGGGAATATGTGCTATATGTGGAAGGTCTTGGGAACAAATCCATGGGTCGGCCACCTCTATATCTCATCGTTACTCGGCTAGGCGGTGTCAGGCAGCCTCATTACTTCGGTGATGGAGGTGGCTCTCGGCGTGGTGCCAAGATGGCTTAGTGTTCAATACGATGGAGGTCGGGCGGGAATGAAACCTATGTTTAATGTGATGAGTCATGTCTGACATTGCCATGAGAGGAAACATACCAATTTTTAGCCCGTCCAAGTTTACCCTAGCAGTGGGGAATGTGGGTTATATGTGGGAGGTCTCGAGGTCCATTCCGAGATGGCCACCTCTATAGCTTGTCATTACTTGGCTAGGCAGTGCTAGATGGGTCAGTTGCTTTGGTTGCGGAGGTGGTCTCTCAACATGGTGCCAAGCCGGTTTGGTGTTCAATCCGACAGGGGTCGAGGTCAGGAATGAATCCTGTGTTCAATGTGACAAGGCATTTTCTGGCATCACGACACGAGATTTATCTCAAACCACTTTTAGCCCGTCAGGTTTACCCTAGCGGTGGGGAATGCAGGTTATATATGGGAGGTATCAGGGTTCATTCCCCGGGATGGCCACCCCTATAGCTCGTCATTACTCGGCTATGGAATATCAGGTGGGTCAGCTACTTTGGTGGCGGAGGTGGTCTCTTGACGTGGTGCCAATCGGCTTGGTGTTCAATGCGATGGGGGTCGGGGTCAAGCATGAATCATGTGTTCAATATGACGAGGCATGTTATGGAATCATGACATGAGAGTTATCCCAAACCACTTTTTATCCAACGGGTAGTGGTGTGTGTGTGATCTTTGGGTCTCCTAGTAATTGGGAGGTTCAAGGTTCAAATCTTGGCTCCGTGTTAAGGTGGTCTACTACCAACGGTTTGGATACCCCGGTGATGGGGCACCATGATAATGTGGTTTAATCTATGGGCTATTCGAGAGCTTAAACTTCCATCCTTAATATATATATACACACACACACACAATAGTGAATCGGATTTGAACTAAGTTACATTGGGAAACTTTGAATAAAAAGAGAGTATAGAGGGTGGGCGACATGGCCGACCACCCCACCCTTTTGTAAAGGGGGTGGGTCGGCCATGCCGCCCACCCCAACAATAGTATACATGGGTGGGCGGCATGGATGACGCACCCCACTCTTACAAAAAGGGGTGGGTTGGGCATGCCGCCCACTCAAGCTTTAAAAAAATAAATTACATATTGTGGCTTGGACGCCATGTAAGATCCACGTCTGGCTGCTTTTACTCTATAAAACTTATACACAAATACACACACACACACACACACACACACACACACATACGTGTATATTTATACATATATATCTATTTCTTTTCGATAAAAAGAATTTGCATAACTAGGGTAGAAGCAATAAATACCCAAAAAAATAAAATTTCATATTTATAAAACTATGGGAAATATTTATTAAAAAGGAGAGAACATGGAAAATGGGAGATAAAATCCTTCCATTGCATTCCTGAAACTCCTTAGCAAACATAGTTCTTTTCCATGCTCTCTTACCTCCATTTTTTCCTTCTCGTAGCTTCACCTGTGCAAATGGAGGCACTTTAGGGTTAAAATGAAAGATAAAAGAGACCATAAAGAAACTTAGGGCATAATAAGGAAACCTAAGATCTAAGGGTGAGGATTAAATCCATCATACGAGTGTGATTTAATCCTCATCCCTTTAGTAATGGGTGAATAAAACTTAGCAAAGTTGAATAAATAAAACTAATAAAGCCCTAGGATTTTGTTGTCGAGTGTGTAGCAAATTAAATAGGTAAGAAACTTTTTATTAAAGCCTTTTAATTAAAATATGTGCATGGGATGTTTATTTTATTAAATGGTAAATTATATGACTAAGGGGTAAATGTTTTTGGGTAAATAATTAAAGGGGTGGCATGGGGTTAAGGTATGCTAGGAAATTATTTAATGTTAGCTAGCTTATAATATTAATATTATAAGGTGAACCTTAAAGGGATAAAATTTATCTAGTTAAGGCTTGAGAGCATTTTAGATAAGATTAATTAAAATTATTATAAACTTAAGGAGGGTAATTAAATGAAATTAATTAAGGATTAATTAATTAATTAAATAAAATTAATTTTGGATTAATTAATGGAATGGGTAAAATTAATAAAATAATAATACCAGATTAAATAAATTAAATTATTTCAAAAGGAGATGGATTGAATAAGTAAGCTTTTAATAATCGTAATTAATGTGATTGAGATTTATTAAACATAATTTTAATGTAATCAATTTGTTTTGTAATTTTCTAGCCGTAGTGTTGTCATTTTGACATGATTTGATGTGGCCTTTTTTTTAGCATCACATGTAACAGGTTGGAGGGATCCCAACATGGACTGTTGTATCTATCAAATTTGACAACAACAAATAAAGGTAATATTGGTGGTGACATTGATGTGTCATAGACAATGTCGGTGATTGTTCCTGTAGCACCATTTACAAGGCTTGTGTCAACCCATAAATTAGCAATAAGCATGATTTTTTGTTATTTACATAGCAGAAATTTTTGTTTCAACTAATCATCATCATAATCTCATGTTACATCTCGTATGTTACTTTCAACAATGGATTGGGTGATTGGAATGTTCAATGCTTTCAACATTTGAAGGTTGTGGGAGTTCACAAGATCATTTTTGTAAAAAAATGTGGTGCGTCGTTGAAATTTTTGAGCTCCTACTGAGTTAGGTGTGAGTTGGTACGAGACATTAGGAGTTAGAAGTCTGAATAAGAGGAGTTAAATCTTGCATGTGCAAATGTAAATTCTAGAATGAAACTTGTGCATTGGTTGTTCCTTGTTTCCAAAATATTGTTTGCAATGTAATGGAAGAATGGAATCCCTTCCAAAGGCTAGCTCCATATGAATTACTTGCATAAAGAGGACTATCCAAAACCGGTGGTAATTGGCCAAGGTCGCGAGGAGGATGACAGATTTGTTCCCAAATTTAGTTGTTTTGAATGTGGGAAAGCCTCGCATAGCATGTAGTCAATTTTTCTTAGCAACTTTGGGCCAATGAAACTCATTTCATCAATAAGAATATATTCTATATGTTTTAGTGACTCTTGAAAATATGATAATGCATGGCCTTCAAGGGGTTTTAGTTCTTTTATTGGAATACAGAGGTCTGCATGGATTGTGGATACAGAGATGGACTAGAAGATGTTTGAGTTTCTTAGCTTTACCTTGTATCCTTTCTCTACTCAAGTACAACCATACCTTCTCACTAATAAGGAAAAAATGCTCAAGTTTGTGTTGATCATGCCTTGCTTTGTACTTTTCCTATAACTCTTTCAACCTCTCATGTACCTAAAGGTGTATTTTTTGAGTTTTCTCAATGAACTTCTTAGCTTTGTGGATTTCCAGATCCATTTTACCATTGTATCTACATGGTAATCTCAAAACAACATCAAATGCACTCTTAGGAAAATAACCAAAACATGTTTCAAAAAGAGTCTTACTGGTAGAAGAATAAGTTGTCTTATTATAAGAATGATGGATATAGACCAAATTCTCATCCCAAGTCCTAATGTGTTTCCTTTTGTACCCTCTCAAGAGATGAATCAAGGTACGGTTTACCAATTTATTTTCCCATTCGTTTACAAATGAAAAGAGGTAGACCTTTTCAGCTTAGTATCCATCTTCTCCCATAAAGTAAATCAAAACTTTCCTATGAACCGTGGGTCCCTTTCTCGACATAATCGAATTAAGAAAACCAAAATAAACCCACACATTAGAAATACTAACTCATCTTTGCATCACGACTTTAATGGTCTTCTTGCAAGGAATGAGAATACACATTTTATTGAATCAATCCACTACCATAAAAATATAATCTTACCCTTTATTGGAAGTAGGAAAATTACCCGCAAAATCTATGGAGACGCTCTCTCACGGATGGGAAGGAACTGGTAATGGCATATATAAACCCAAATTTCTGTAACTAGGCTTTACTTATACTACATAAAACACAACCCCTGATAAATTTGAAATTTTTGCTTATATGTTTAGGCAATAAACATACCCATGTAAGTGCACAAAAGTATTTGTCACACCAAAGTGACTAACCACCTTAGAAGTGTGTGCTTCCCTCATCAACTGAAATCTTACCCCCTTAGGCACAAAAATTTTCTCATTCTTATAAAACAACCCATCCTAGAAGTAGTATTCTCCCCTAAGTGTAAATAACCCTCTTCAGGGTTTCTACTGAAATATTTCTCCAAAATCTAGATACTTCTCAAAACCTTCCTCATATACTTCACATATAAAAGATTCAAGAATATTTAAAGAGACCATATCTTAAATTAAAGGAGGTCTAGATGACATATCATATAACTAGTTAATCACACATTTCTTATATTTTATGATCAAATGAAACTATTACAAGAAACCCATCCATTTATAGTGTCTAACATGTTGAAGTTTATTTGAGCCTAAAAATATTAAAGAGGTCAATGATCCATGTGTATGATAGTTTCTTTACCCATCAGATAATGTTTCCATTTCTTGATTGCTTGCACAAGAGCATATAATTCCTTATCATATGTACAATAATTCAAAATGGCTCCCTGAAACAATTCAAAATGATAACATACGAGCCTACCTCCTTGAAGTAGGATAGCTCCCATAACATAGTCACTAGCATTGGTTTCTACTTCAAAAGGAAGTTGCAAGTTAGGTAATGCCAAAACTGGAGCATGACTAATCTTGTATTTGAATGAATCAAAATTTTCCTATTATTTCTTACCCCAATTAAAAACCTTACCACCTTTTGTCACATAATGTATCTAAGACTTGCTATGGAAGAGAAGTTCTTGATGAAATTTCTCAAATATTGAATTACACCAATAAAACTCCTAGTCTCGGTCAAAATAGATGGTGTAGGCCAATTCAAAATGGCCTCTATCTTAGTTGGATCAATCCTCAACTCTCCATCTCTAACCACATGCCCCAAAAAGATAAGCGATTGTTGAGAAAACTCACACTTCTTCTCATTCAACATTATCGGTTCTCCTTAAAACTTGTAAAACTTGATGCAAATGGTTAATATGCTCCTCAAATCTACTAAAAACTAGAATGTCATCCAAGTACACAATGAAAAAGGAATCAATAAAGGGTATCATTAACTCATTCATCAACCACATGAAGGTAGTTGTTGCATTGCATAACCCGAATGGTAAGATCAACCATTCGTGACAACCCTTTCATGGTCTTGAATGTTTTTTTCTAGATGTCCTCTTCCTTAATATGAACTTGGTGATACCTTGATTTCAAATCAAGATTAGTAAAATATGTAAAATGTTGTAATTGATCCAACAAATCATCAATTCGAGGAAGAGGGTACCTATTTTTTATGGTTATTTTATTTAATGCTCTATAATCAACACACATCCTCCATGAACCATCTTTCTTAGGTACTAAAACAATATAACCACATAGAGAAGAGCTAGGACATATTATACCTTGCTTAATCAGAGAATATAGTTTTTGTTTTACCTCATTGGCATCCTTCCAAGACTTTCTGTAAAATCCCAAGTTTGGAAGTGGACTATTGTGCAACAAGTGCATCTCATGCTCAATTGGATTGATTGGAGGAAGCCCCGTATTCTTTTGGAAAACTTCCACGAATTGATAAACCAAATATTTCATCTTATTCTACTCATTTTTAGTAAACATGCTACAAGTGGTCTTAGATGCAATAAATTCCTCTTCTTGTATATCCCTCAAAAGAAGTAATGAAAATTTCCCACTAGCATTATTAAGATTCTTAGCTTCAGAGGAACTTACCAAAGAGATCTTTGAGTCCCCCTGCAAAGTCTCGAAATGATGTAAATATTACCATCCTTCACCAAGTGGTGTCGGTTGTCTCTTCTCATGAACATGGCATCCTTGATATTAAATTATGCCTTCCAATCACTACACCACACACATCAAGTAGAACAATGTCCAAAGTAACTTCATCAATATTTTTTTATCAATACCAAATGTAATCTTACATTGCTTAGTAACCTTGATGTCAATGCATTTCTTCAACCATCCCAATGACTATGGATTTAGATGATTGTAAGTCTCTAATTTCAGATTATCATCTAACTCCATACTTATCAAATTATCTTGAAAAAAAAAGTATAAAAAGAGCATCCACTTTAGCTTTCTTCACTTGGATTTTTATATGAAAAAGATTAGTAAGTTCCTTTTATTGAACAATATTATTACTACCCAAACATACCTCTCTATGGATAGAGATACAAAACATTGTCTCATCCACCTCTTTGCTGCAAAATATTTCCTCCTGGAGGAGGGCAACATGGCCTTCTTTTTATTCTTCTTGTAGACACATAAATTTAACTTTTGCAATCTTATTGACAAAACACACGCAAATCACTCTTATTCTTCCCATTTTTGTTATAATTAGTGCTCTTTGTACTAATTAACTAACATTTCTTTCCACTTTGGTCGGTTAAAAAGTATTTTGTTGATCACTAAACCTCTTTCGCATTCACGATGCCACTTTACGACAAATCGTAAGTCAAAATCCTCTTTAAGACAGAAAATTAGCATTTATAAGCTAATTAAACCTATTTTGTGTTGTTATGGTCAATATACCCTAGTATGGATTAAACCCTCTTCCAACCACTCAATATCACCCCATTCACCTCCACAATGTCTCAACAAGCTTCAATATCTTATTTTATCCTCCTAGTTGACCCTAAGTGGTCGATTAAGGCTCCACACCTCTTAATCACTTGGTAATTCACTAATTGTGATTAGCAAGGCCTAATCATGATTAGCAATTCTAATCTAATTTTGGGCTTTTAGTTCCATATGCACCAATATACAATTTTTTCCCAAAAGCAAAACTATAAAAAGGGTGCACCTTATTCCTTTATACTTTACACCATGCTTTGATTTGCATATCATCATATAATAAATATGATATATAGCCAATTTCAATCCTTGATTAAAGCCTTCAATGGGGTTAGTAGATGGATATCTAAAATGACCAAGTAGTCATTTGGAGAGGCCATTTCACCTTGTTTGGAGTAGAACCATAACCATTTGATATCCCTCTTAGGTCTATTTAGGCCCATGTTAAGTAATTCAAGCATATTAGTAAGCATGTTTAGTTAGATTTTGTATTGTTTTCATACTAGTTAAGCATTTTTTTAAGTTTCTATCTTAATGTTACATTCCTAGACTTAGAACCTTGGCTAGATGGATGGAAATGGTTTTATATTTCCATATTTAGTCATGTAATTTTCTTTGTGAAGTTTAGGGTGTCATCATTTCACTTAAGTGGGACAATATCCCATTGCATTCCATTTTTAAGCTTTTAAACTTAGTTTCAAAGTTTTTCATTTCAAAGTTTTAGATTAGTTTCAAGTTTCCTAGATTAATTTCAAAGTTTTCTAGTTTACTTTCAAGCTTTTTAGATTAGTTTTTCAAAAAAAATTAGATTAATTTCAAAGTTTTAGAGTAATTTTCAAAGTTTTATATCAATTTCCATTTTTTAAATTTGTGTCAACTAGATTAGTTGTAGAAGTTGTGTTTTTTTTCTTCTTGCAGGATATAAGGAGGCGAAGCCTTGTCAAATTGCCAAGAAATCTCAAAGATTGGAATTTTTTTCAAGAAATTTTCTTCAAAAATCATATTTTTTACCATCTACAGGAAAAATATGCATGTGTATGACTATGAGCACCTGTACCTCATTAGAAGTACCTATGCATCATTGACTGTGTGAAAAATGATAGAGGGGCACCGATGCATGACTGTGAGCACATGTGCACTAGTAGGGGTGCCTGTGCATCAAGGTAAAATTTTATTAAAATTCCATAACTTTAATTTTATGATTCCTTTTAGTTTTTAAGGGTTTTTAGACGTTGGTTTTGTCAAATTATTGATTTTAGAGTAATATTCCTAATAAAATTGTCTTAGGGTTTGATAAAGGATTTTTGTGTAAATTGGGTTAGGGTTTGAGGAGTGATTGTGCTTTCATACTTTGATTGAGTTTATAATAGAGTTGTGTATAATCTTATCTTATACCTAGTGTGATCTTGAGAACCAAAAGCACCTCTAAACCATTTTTTTCTTCTTGGGAGTAAGTAGGAACAATTATCATTCATTTTGTACTTAAGAGAATAAACATTCATTTTTGCATGCGCTTGATCTTATAGTTTAATAGATTTTTCACTAATAAATAAATCAAGGCTAAAATTTGTCTATGCTCTTCCCATCTTGGGAATCAAAAGCAATTTTAGTCTTTTCATTAAAAATAACTTGGATGAATTGGGAATAAACCTTATTTTTGCCAAGTTTGATGGTAGTTAGTTGATTTACAAGCATTTTTCATGTTGTTTTCTTATGATATTGTAAATCTATTTTGAAACTACTAACCATTTTTAGAAGGACCTAATACTAGTCAAAGAAAGGAGGACTTAAACAATTTTTCTAAGTACACGTGTGATTGTAGGTTGCCAAAAGGAGTGTGACAAAAACCACATTAAATATACAAGATAAAAAACACACCACAATCATCACATTGTATTTGTAGGTTTCAGTTAAGAGCTACGGCTCGTCCTCTTAACTAAGACATAACCCCTTTGACATAAGCCTTAAGCTATAACAATGTGGGTGGTCATAGGAACCCAAAGTAGTTTAAGCAAGAGGGAACCTTATGAACAAAATAGGAAAGTGCTCCACACTATTGACTTGTCTAGTACACCATGGTGATATTAGCATCAAAGATATTTGTATCGCGACCCCAGTGAAAGTATAACTAAACGTGCCTTAGTGATCATTATACTGAAGAGGGTAAAATAAAGCCAAGATATTCCTTAGGAAACCTTGGTAAATTGAGCTCGCTCTAGATATCTTGTTACACCTAGATAGAGAACCACCTAGGAAGCTTGCCCGACTTGGAGCCATTGTTGTTGTCTTAGTTGTTATACTTGAGATCTCTCACAAAGTGACAACTTTGTTAGATTCAAACTCTTGTTTTTAAAACAAGGGAAAGAATCTCTTAAAGTTGAAATTGTATGATTTTCATCATGAAATCTATTTAGTGTCATTTTGTCCTAGTTTTTCACTTGTCCTAAGACAACGCAAAACTCGCCAAAATAACACCAAGTTTATTTCAACACCACCTAGTCTACACCCTTGTTTTCTTGTTTCCCATTTTTGGAAAAAAGGTAACAACATATATGAATGCTGCAAGATATCGCATGTCCACAAATTTTGTATTATATTTGCGCAACTATGTTAAGCAAATGCCGGAGCGTAAGTGTTGAAAGTGTGCATGGTACGTACTCACAATCTAAGTAGGGCACCCTTGTCTCAAAAACCCATATTTGAGACTTATTATCATTGTAGTTAGGTGATTTCATCATTTTCTTTGTTAGGTTATTACGTTGGCTACATTATAGCCATATAATTGTGACATTTACGTTTTTGCCATTGTGAAACTTGGCATAAATCTCTAGATTGTATCGTTACATTGCTCACATGCTTAATAATTCCTTTCTATACTCATATGTAGTTTTTACACCCTAGTCTTGTCTTAAATTTTGTAAGTGTTGAGGTTAATTTTTTAGCATCGCTACGACACCATTTTTAATACTAAAATCTCACTTTCTTGCAAAGATTGATTACTTGTCTAAATAGCATTGTTACGCTGCTCACATTTGTATAGTCCATTTTACAAGACTTAGACTTTGCTAGTGTTTAGAAACTTGTTTTTAGTATATCTTGTTAGAAGGTCGTGTCAACATTATCTTATCATTTAGGCCTTGTTTGTTTCAAACTTGACCTAACTAGTGATATTGTGTTGTCACTATTTGGTTTCAAACCTATCTAGATAAATTTTAGGAATAAACTATTTGTTGTGACTAATTTTTGAGTATTATACATCATCGTATTGTTCTAGAAAAACTTGTGTCATATATTACCTTGCTAGGGTATCTTATTCTTTAATTCTTAGGTTCACATTGACCTATTGAATTTTTGGCTATTTCATAGTCACCTTTATTTTTTTGAAGACTTAGGGTCGTTACGCTGCACAAATTTGACTAAAGTCCATTGTTAATAAACCTTAGTGGAAATTCTTTGCATTGTATTTCCTATCTCAAGTATGCCTACTACGAGGATGGGATCCTAAAGATTAGGAACCGATATATTTGGAGGTGAAAACCCTCTTTTAGAGGATAATATCATGGTTGACCATAGTGGTGGAGAGGAAGATTCTCCTCATATGAACATAGAGCGTCCTCCCGCCAATTTTGACAATTACATTTTTCAAAACAAACATGAGGTTCTTATGCATGTTATGGAACTAGGAGCTAGGTTACCTCCCATAGTGGACCCTTCTCTCATTTTCGCAATGGTTCGAGGGGAAGAAGAAGTGGAATGTCCTCATCACCATATAGATGACATATTAAACCCAGGTCATGCCTCTACTTCTACATGAAAAAATAATGAGGAAGTACCTTTCGAAAACGGTGGAGACTATTGTTTACCTCCTATTAAAATTTGTTGCGAAGACCATGAAGAACACATTCATCATGCACAACCTCCCCCTAATGAAGATCATAACAAAACACCTATTAAAGAGGTGACGTTAGAACAATAGGTCCAAGCCCTCACTCGCCAATTAGAAATTTTGGCATCACATATACATAAGGAACAACCAAAAGTTTTGAAAGAAGCTATACCAAAAGCGAAACCTAAAGCTTTATTTTACAAATTCCCAATAAAAACTCCTCGATGGGAGACATGAAAGGATCCTTATGAGGAATTTTTCTGAAAATTGGGGTACGCATACACCTAGGCTTAACCATTTCTATAGACATATGCCACCACCCACGCAAGATCCAATTTTTAATCAAGAGTGGTCAACAATGAAGAATGCCCTTCAAGCATTACGAGAGGGCCAAACCAGTAACAATAACAAGAAGTATCGGTTCGATGAGTTATGTCCTTACCCATTTGACAAAGCCATGTTGTAGGTACCTTTCCCAAGACATTTTGATTTTCCAAAATTTGATAAATATAAGGGAAAAGGTGACCCTCGTGATCATATAAAAGACTTTTATATGGCATGTCAAGAGGTGGCATTCAACGACAATTATCTTATGTGCTTGTTTCCACGAAGTTTAGGAGCAAAAATGCTAGAATGGTTTGTACACATCCCTAAGGGATACATATCAACATCGCTAGAACTAGCAGAAAATTTTGTACAACACTTCTCATTCAATATTGAGAATGGTGTCACCATGTTGGATCTCTCGCTGATGCCAAGCAATGAAAAAATGAAAACTTCGCTGCATTTTTACAAAGATGGAGAGGGTTAGCTAGTCACTTCCCTTGCTCCCTACTTAAAAAGTAGTTGATAGGAATATTTTTTCCCAACCTCCATCCAAACATTATATTCCATTTGCAAATGAGTTGTGGTAACACATTTGAAGAGGTAATAGAAAAAGGAGTCAAATTGAAAAGGCATTGTTAGCTAGGGGGACTCTAAAACCTTTCTCCCGCAAACACAATGATTCTAAATCTAATGATAAACCAATTTTTTTCAGAATAAAAAAAAGCACATCATTAGTGATGGGATAGTAGACTCTAAGTGGGTGCAATCCATTCAGAACCACACACCTTTAAAACTTGTAAAGGGTAATCCACCTACCGAGTATAAACACTACACTTATTCCTTTATTTGAATCCATATCATCTATACTAAAACAATTAGAGGCCGTAAACATGGTAAAGTACCCTGAAACACAACCCTATGGGGATGATACACCTAAACCATCATGGTTTAGGGAGAATGAATTTTGTGAGTTCCACTGCGTAAAAGGTCACAAAACGGACAAGTGTTTAAGATTAAAACACTATATTCAAGACCTAGTTGACAACGATGATATTGAAGTAGATTATGTTGCATCTGCAAAATATCTAAATGAAAAACTATGGATCTTCAAAAATCCTTTTCCCAATCACGAAGAAAAGAAAAATTCAGACTAGGGACAATCGTCTCATAATAAGAATGATAATTATGTATCAAACAAAGACCATTTCGATTCCCTAATAGGTTGTGTTGACCCCCTCATTAAGAAAATCAATACATTTAGAATCAAGACAAGAGAGTGCAATGTGGCAACATGGTGGGATCGCCTCATTATAAATTCTGAAACTACTCCCCCTCCTCCTCAAAAGAGTCACTATGATGTGTTAGATCAACTAAAAAAAACTATGGCTAAGATTTCCATCTTATACCTTTTAAATATCTCTAACATCTATAAGAATATACTTTACAAAACCTTATAGGGATCGGGAGTCCCCATTGATGTTGACCCAACACATTTGCAAGCCATGGTATCAAAACTTGTTCCTTTGGAACATATAACCTTCAAAGACTACATAAGCCTTAGTTGAAGATCCTTCACATAACCTACCCTTGCATATTAAGGTTATCATCAAATGTAAGAAGGTTAAGAGAGTGATTGTGGACAACGGATCAAGTCTTAACATATGTACTCTCAAAATAGTCTACCAACTAGGCTACACAAAAGTTGATCTGGAAATAAAGGTCATCAACATTAAGGCATATGACAATGAAGAACCAAAATCAGATGGAATGATCAATTTCTCATTGGAAGCGGGTCCTATAACACATGATACAAAGTTCCAGGTCTTGGACTTGGAAATCCCTTAAAATATATTTCTCGGTCACCCATGGATTCATGCCATGCAGGCCATGCCATCAACGTATCATCAATGTTTAAAGTTGCAATATGAGGGACAAACACTTACCATACAGGGGGACCCCCAACCATTTGCTCATTGTAGAGCGTTGTCATGATTGTTTCCTATAATCTATGAATGTTCATCTACAAAGATTGCTATTCTTATCCAGTCAGATGCCCTTACTTCATGAGTGGATCTAGATACACTACCTATCAATGAAGATGATGCTTCCACCTCAAAAAATCATTTTTCTACATAGGAGATGAAGGTCATATGGACGGATATACACTATAATAGGCCCTAATGGTTCATAACGGGCCGCTATCATCAAGTGCATGGTAGGCCATGTTTCAAGGTTTAGAGATCAAGAGAGACTTTCCCTTTCAAGAATTTTACTCCTGAAGGCTTGCTAGAAGACGAAAATTTTCTTATGGACATTTTGTTTCATCATGATGATGATGACATGGCTACATGCTATAAATCACCTAAGTATCCCATTCCTAATCGAATAATGCTTGCCATGAGGTATAAAGGACACGAGTGTGGCCACCAAGAACAAGGCCCATTAGAGGCTCTTGCAATACCTTGTCGTATAGTAGGTAAGTTAGGTATAGGCATCCATTTATATGAGTATCACTCTTCAGATGACGAGTATGCCTCTTCTGAGAGTGAGGATAGTTTTTGGAAATGAAAGCGAAACAGATTCTCAATGTAGTCTTTACAAAGACCTTGCCTCTACGAACCTATTCACTAATATGGCTATCCTTACTATAACCCCTATAACTTGGCCATTAACCCTCACCTACCCATCACTCCCGAATTGGGATAAAAAACAACATGTACCTATTGAGGTGTTTCGAATGATGAGGCCATTGGTGAGTTCCGTGATCGAGACATAAGAAATGATCACAAGAAGGGGTTCTCCATTCATCTTAATGTATGCACATACTTTAGAGAGGAAGTAGAGTTGTGTCGACATTTAAGTAAAAAATTGAGCAAGGGAAAACGTTCCAAAGAAAAGCCTTGTGGAAATTAAAAGGGGAAGTCCTATAGCGAAAACATCTTTAAGGTGCTTGTGGAAAAACAAGTAGAAAAACCTATGGAAAAGATAATGTACCATTTGTTATCCAAAATTCACCCCCCAGGGTAATTTTGATAACATACATCAGAATATTCAAGTCCTAGGCAAATTGATTGATTCAGAGCAAACATCATGTTTCTAGGGTTCCCTCAGATTTTTTCTAACTCCCCTGGCCAAAGAAGGAAAGAGCAAGCTCTGAGAAAATGCGAAAAAAATTACAGAAGGCAAGAAGGTTGATCCAGGAAAAATTGTAAAAATCGACTAAGTCCTAGTCCTAGCAACAGTAGGGACGTGTGGGATAGAAAGACGCGGATCGGCCGAAAAGCCTCCAGGCGGCCCGTTAAGCATTTGGGACAATCGGGCCAGAAGTACGCGGCGGGCACGAGAAGCCGATCCGGCCGAAAGAGGAAGAAAAACGACTAACTGCTGAGCGGGACAGTTCGGGACAAGAATACGCGAAGGACCCGAACCGGCCAGTTCAGCGAAATGAAAATGATCCTCAAGCAATTGGGACATTCTGGACCATGAGTCGCGAACCGCCGAGATCGGCCGAGCAGAGAACTTTCGCACTGCCAGCGAGTTTGGGACATCTGGGCCGCGAGGACGCGAACCGGCCGAATCGGGCGAACCGGAAGAATTTGTCCCACGAAGCACAGGGACATTTGGGACAAATGGACGCGAACCAGCCGGTTCGGCCGAAACAAGAAACTTCAGCACAAGGAAAACTGGGACATCCGAGACAAAAAGACGCGAAGGGCGCGAAAGAGCCGGCAGGGCCGAGGACCAATGAAATAGCGCCACGTGTCCCAGCTGGGGCCCACAAGGAAATTTCAAAGAAAGCCCACCGAAAGGTGGAGGAGAGAGAATTATTCAGCGAATCAGAGCCTGCCACGTGTCATCCAGGTGGTGAAGCGCGGGAAAATATTTCAAAATCCGTTTTGGTCTGTTCCGTGCCCTAAATCTTCAGATCGTCATATCTTTTGATCCAGAGCTCGGATTTGCACGTTCTTTATATCAACGGAAAGCTGTTGAAATTCTCTACATGATTCTGGGATCAATCTTCCATTTTGGTGTAGTCTGGAGAGAGAAAGTTAAGAAACAGCTCTGACGCATGGTAATGCCAGAAGTGACGCTTCAACAACCAGCTTTAATGCAGCAGACAGCCCGCCGTTTTGCCAGGATCTGCCGCTTCTACCATAATGAGATGATTTAAAATGCGACCTAGAAGTGGTTGTGGTAGTTTCAAATTTCCTCTCTTCCCTCTCTCTTTCTTCCTATATATTGTACAGAGGGGCTTCTTTCAAAGGGGACATAACAAGTTGTTCATCTGTTCGGCTCTGCCCTCCCTTCTTTTCTTCTCTAGGGTTGAAAATGGAGTTCGAACCTCCTCCCTTGCTCTGTAATGGAATTTTTGCCTTTTACTATTGAAATGATGTTCTGTGCAAACTTCTGAAGCAACAAAAATGTGTTTTGTGATGCATCTGTCCATCCTTTCTCGTTTTTGCTTGTTTTCTTCTTGCCTCTCTTCATTGCAGGTATTTGTGCATGTTTGAACGTTCATTGCAGATCTGGAGCTGTGTTCATGGAGTTTTGGGACATTTTCTGTGTGAAATCTATCCTTGGGCCTGTGATGCATCTGTCCATCCTTCCCATTGCTCACCTCTCTTTGTCCCATGGCAGTTTTGATAGATGTCCAACATTCTCCTTCTCGGTGTATCACCATTTTAGTGTAGGCTTTTGTTGTTTTTCCCTTCTCTCTCTCTCTCTGTCTCCTTGGCATGGTTAGATTAGGTTTAGATTAGCTTATGCCTTTGGAATAGCTTGTGGCAGGGGGTAGTTTAGGAGCAGGAACCAGCCTTCTCTGGAGATTCCTCTCTCGGTTTCACAAGTCCCACGCTTGGAGAGAGGTTTCCATGTTGTGCAATCACTGCTGGATGCTTGAGTGATCAACCTAGAAGCGATCTGCATCCGGGAGTGCTTTGTGATTTTGCACTAACACCCACTTCAAGATGAAGATCTCCCTAAACCACCTTTGATAGAGGAGGATATCAATCTCCCTCCTGATCCTACACGCATGGGGGATGAATCAAAGTTATTAGTGGAAGATATAATAGATATTAATATCGTGCACGAAGGAAGCGCCACGGATAGTTAAGTTAGGAGCTTCCCTCTTAGCCAAAGAACAAAAACATTCACGAGGACTCTTATGAGAGTATGCAGACATCTTCGCTTGGTCTTACACCGACATGCCATAACTTGATCCTACACTAGTGGTGCAAAATCTTATGGTACACCCAGATTCCAAGCCTATCAAACAAAATCTCTAAAATATGCATCCTTGTGCCTCCTTACTCATAAAGTCAAAGTTAGAAAAGTTACTATAAGTAGGATTTATCGAGGTCTATTGACTACTTAGAGTGGATCTCCAATGTGGTCCTTGTTGAAAAGAAGCCAATTGGTATTAAAATGTGTACTTGATTTCGTGGATATAAACAAAGCTTTTCATATGGATGATTTTCCTCTTCCAAACATCAACATGATTTATGATTCTACAGATTATGAGATGCTTTGACTCATGGATTCAGGTTATAATCGAGATAAAGATTGAGGAAGAAGATCAACACAAGATGGCTTTCACAACCCCATGGGGACGTTACATACCAAGTCATGCCTTTTGTCCTTAAAAATGTAGGCGCTACATATCAAAGGGTGATGACTGTAATATTTCATGATATGATAAGTGGCATCATGGAAGATTATGTAGATGATATACTAGCTAAATCTAGAACTCGAGAGGAACACCCATAAATTTTATGGGTTATCTTTCATTGTCGAAGGATTACAAAGTCCAACTTAACCCAAAGAAGTGCGTCTTCGATGTGTTATACGGGAAATGAATATGATTCATTATGTCGGGAAAGGAATAGAAGTGGACCCTTCAAAGGTCATACCTTTCATATAAATTCCTCCATTTAAGAATATCAGACAAATCATGTAGCTTACGAGGGAAAATGCGAGGCCATCGAGAGGGTTTATTTCACAGCTAGTAGACAAGTGTCATACATTTACACATCTTCTTAAGAAGGATGTTAATTTCAACTAGGGACCATAACAACAACAAGCATTTGCTTTACTAAAAGAATACTTGGCCAAACCCCATGTTCTCATGCCGCCCATGAGGAGAACCCTTGTTACTTTATATCTCTACTACACATTTTGTAATTGGGGCACTATTGGCCCAGTATGATAAAGAACAGAGAGAAAATGATGTATACTATTTGAGCAGGACATTGGTAGCATATGAGCTAAATTATCCACAAATCGAGAAATATTGCCTAGCCGTGGTGTTTACTTTCCAAAAGTTATGTCACTATATGCTTAACAATAAAATCAAGCTTATTTCAAAGGTCGACCCTTTGAAGTATTTATTGTCCAAACCAACATTAACTGGAAAGATGGCTAATTGGATCATCTTATTGAGTGATTTTTACATTGAATACGTTCATCAAAAGTCGATAACGAGGACATGTGTTATCAAATCAACTGGAAGAATCTCTCCGCTCTTGGGTATTTAACCCTTGAGTATAGAACTACCAGATGCATCCATTATGTACCTCAAAGAATCTATAGTTTGGAAATTGTACTTCGATGGCTCTTTTACCTTTCATGGTTCAGGGGCCAAAGTTGTGCTAATCACTCCCATGGAAGACTTGTTTCCATAGGTATTTCGACTTGGTTTCCGTTGCATGAGCCATATAGTGGAATATGAAGCTCTCATTGCAGGAATGAAGCTAGACATCAAATGGGATATAAGACAAGTAAAATGCATTGGTGATTCAATTCTTATTATCAAACATGTCACATATGAATATAAATTTAAAGATGAAAAGTTACTTCCATATAAAGGAATGGTCGATTCCTTGAAAGAATTCTTTGAGAAGATAACATTTGAGAAGATACCAAGAGATCCTAACAGAGCGAAAGATGCCATGGCTATAGTAGGATATATGTTGAGAATTCTTCCAGAGAGCAAAGGTATGTCATTCTTTGTTGAAAATATAAGATCAACAACATATGACATACCAAACTCTCGTTTAGTGTTATCCCAAATTCACACCCCCTTAAAAAAATGGTCAAAATGAGCCCCAAACATAAAGAAAACATGAAGGGAAATGATTCAGACCCACGAGCTCACGTTCCAGAACTAGGCAAAGCAAAACAAAGGCCCGAGAGAGTCAAATTCGACCTACACAAGAAGAAATAGAAGAAACGGCTCTTTTGAGCGTTTCCATATCTTAAATCTATTTAAAGGGTAACAAAAAGACTCAAAAATGGAGTGGCAGAGGATGAGAAAGAAGAAACGACCTTATGCAAGAAGAAATGACTATGTCAAGCCATTTCATGTCTTAAATATATTTTGCAAGCTTCAGGTAGACTTAACAATGGAATGAGAGGTCGAGAAGAAGAAGGACAATGTTAGAAGGCCAAAAGCAAGAAGGTAAAAAATGGAGGATTCAAAGTTTTTGGGCTCAAAAAGTTTGGGAAAGGGTCCAAAATCAACTAAGTATGAAGGATCCAGCAGAGAGAGCCACATGTCCTAATGATGCTCCTCCAAAGATGAATCCAAAAAGGGAAACTCAAACAAGCGCCGCATCTCCACGTGTCCCAGGGCGGAACAAAGACAAAGTCAAAATGGTCAAACAAAGTCAAAGGCAGACATGGTGGGCCTCAAAATTGGCTAAGTATAAATGTGCAAGTGAAGAGTGCCAAGTGTCATCCTGGCGCATTTCCAAGAGTTGGTCTAAAGGCGAGAGACCCAAATGAGTAAGAGCTCGCCATGTAGCCCGAGTCTAAGAAGAAAGAAAAGAGGGGCCAAGTATCAACTGACAAAAGTCCACATCATGTTTTTGGCGAGGGGTGCCTCCACAGTGTCCAAATGGAGTTGTTGATTCAATGCAGGATTGAATAGATAAGTGGGCACTAATTTTAATCTAGAAAAGTCCCAAGCAAGTGCGTTGTTGCCACATGTCCAAAGATAGAGTGGGCCATCGGGGGAAAATTTGGTTTTTTTCCCCTTACCCCAAAAAGTGTAAAAGTTTCAAAATGGGCCGTGACTCCACCAAAAGGAAAAAGTCAGCGTTTGAACCCGAGTCAAACCAAAGTGGGAGTCAGAGGAAAAGGTGAAAATTTTCCTTTTGACAAAAGGGCCAAAAGGAAAAAGTTGGAGCGCATCTCCTCAGCCAACCAAAGGGTGCCACGTGTCCAAGAAACAACAAGCGGGCCGCGGGAATTTTTTGGATTTTGATTCTTGCGAAAAAAAGGGGGAAAAGATAAATTCTGAACCCGCAAACCTGATTTTTCCCTAATCTGGCTACCACGTGTCCCATATTAAAGAAGGGGCCCATTTTTCAAACTGGTTTTCCCACCCATTTGTATGACTCGATGTAAACTTCGAAGGGGCATATCTTTTGATGAGGGCTGAAATATTGCAAATCTAACATCGTTGGAAGCATCTCGACGTCCTCTACATCATGGAAGGATAAAAATAATTTTTATAAGCCCAGTAGGTAAAAAATGAAGAAATGTCTTCAGGCCATTAACGTAGAATCCAATCTCTTCAACTACCAGATTCGATTTGATTTGATCCGCTGGGGAACTAGAAGTGACATATTGTGGATGGATTTGCAGAAGGCATTGATTTTCAGTGGTTGAGCTTTTGAAAAGGGATTCAATGCGTATCTCAGAGTGGTTCGAGTAGAATTGATTCTTTCCTTCTTCTCTCTCCCATTCTTCTATATATTGTAACAGAGGGGCACAAGTTGTTTTTATTCATTTTCTTCTCTGCCTCCCCCTTCTTCCCTTCCATAGGGTCAAAAAGGAGTTTGAACCTCCTCCCATGCTCTGTAAAATGGAATTTTTTTCCTCTTTTCCGTAAGTGATGCTCTGTGCAAACTCTAAAGTAATAAAAACATGTTTTGTGATGCATTTTCCATCCTTGCTTGTTTTTGGTTGTCTCTTCTTGCCTCTCTTCATTGCAGGGTATCTGTGCATGTTTTGAATGTTCATTTACAGATCTAGGAGTTGTGTTCATGGGGTTTTGGAACATCTTCTATGTGAATCTGATCTATTGTTTGTGATGTTGTTGTTCATCCTTTCCATTGCTCACCTCTCTTTGTTCAATGGAAGTTTGGTAAATGATCAACATTTTCCTTCTCTGGTGCATCACCATTTTAGTGTAGGCTCTCTTTTTCCTTGTTTTCTTTCTCTCCTTGTCTCCTTGGAAGTTATATTAGGATTAGATTAGCTTGAATGCACTGGAATAACTTGTGGTAGGTAGATTAGGAAGAGGAACCAACCTTCTCTAGAGGATCATTCCCATTTGCAAGTCCCATAGCTTGGGAATGATCCAATGTTATGCAAATCACACCAAATGACCTTGCCTTAGAAAAGCATATCCATGAATCATTTGGGGGTGTTGTGATTTTGCAATAATAGTTTTGGCACACCGGGTGGGACCTTAGAGGTCTTCACTTCATTGCAACAAGATTGATGTGCACTTGTTGCAATTTCTAGCTTATTAGAAGCTTCAATTTTCACATCTGGCGACTCCATCTGGTAAAAACTCATTCTCTGAGTTTCAGACCTGTTTTCCATTCACTTCCATTCATCCTTCTTTCCATATTGTTTCATTCTTTCCATTCCATGAATTTGTGCAATCATGACTTCATTTCCACCATGGAATTCACATCTACAACAGCAACAACACATTCCAACTCCAATAAGCTTTACAAATCCTTCAAATCAGCATTTTGAGTAAAGGCAAAATCAATATGTCTACCCCTTATGAGTAATAGTGCCAAAGTCAGTTTGGCCATGGAGCTTTTGAAGAGTAGGGGTATGCGAACAATAAAGACAATCAAATACAAGATGATGGTCTACTAGGGAAGATCTAAAAAATGGAGTTTGAAATGGTTCAGTCAAGGGGCATAGGACAAATGAAGGCATTTCAGATTGGTTTCAAGGAACCTTGTCCATGGGAAGGCCTTTTCCAAGACATTACATCCCTCAGGAGAAGCTAGACTTCATGGTTGAAATGCTGCCCCAACTTGCACAATGGACTGAGGAGATCGAGGCTTATGAGTTGGAGTCAAGACAACCTTGTCAATGGGTAAGTCCACCATCTCATAGCTTTTATTTTTCTCCTTCTCAAGTAGCACCACCTCAACCCAAGCTCTAATTTCAAAGCTTCCCATTTGTTGCCCCAAGTGTTGATTCCATTTCTCCATTCCCTAATCTTCCATTCCATCTCAGTTTTTCTACCCTCTTCTCTTCCAAATCCAAATTCCCTCCATAAGAGCCAAAGGAAATATACTCCCCTCAAAAGAAACAAGAAGTTTCATCTCCTCCCTCTCCACCACAAACAATTGCAAAGCTGGTTAAACCCCAACCTACCACTCCTCTTGCTTTCCCAAGTCCATGTTGGGAAGAATCGCAAGAAACCAGTAAAGGGTAACAACAAGAAGAGGAGCCCAACTAGAGAAGAAATGACAGACAATCTGAAGAGGTGGGCTGCCAAATTTGGGTTTACAAAGATCCCTTGATGGTCAAACCAATAGAGGAGGTCATGGAGAAGAGCAGATGGAAGAAATCAAATCAGAGTTCGTAGCAGTAGAAGAAGAAGGCATCAGTGGATATTTCTTGCTCTCATTCGAAGGGCCTGATTTGGTTAATGAATCCATCATGGAGGAAAGCTCTAAAAGAGATATTGAAGTCCCAACTTGTCCTCTAGAGAAGCAGTTTGAGGAGTTTGATATGGAAAACTTCATGCTAGAGGAAGATTTCAATCAAGAGAAAGATGGTCTTCAAACAGCAGAGGAAGGAGAAGCTGCTCCAAATCCAAAAGAAGAGGAGTACATTCCATCTGTGGAGGAAAAAAATGCAGATCCAAAGGCTTTGAACACAAAATAGGCTATAGAAGAACCTTCAGTTCTTCCTTCCACTTCATATTTCTCAAGCTCTAACATTGGAGAAGAGTTTGATCTTTCAAACTTCATGTTGGAGGATGAAAGAAACCATGGTGAAAAATTTGCAAACCAAAAGGACACCATGGAAGAGGTTGAACATTTGCAGTAGGACAACAATGAAGCAGAGTACTTGTCTGATTTGGAGGACTGTTTTGATGGAGAAGAACTAGTTGAGTTTCTATTGTTTTCTCCTTCATTCACCCTTCAAATATGTGAACCTATTGTCATGAAGGAGAGCACTCATTTGCAGCAGTCTGTACTTTATAGCAGCCTTTTGGAATCTAGTTTGGGAGACTCAAACCTTCCATGCTCTTCACAGGAGGAAGAAGAGAAACAACAGAAAGAGTTCCACCATTCCTTCCACGCCATTCACCCAAAGAGGTATACAAGAAGACTCCATTTTGGAGTTAAAATTCAGAGGAATGGGCATATCAAATGGATCAGACCTTTCCCAATTAGGTATTTGGCTTCATTGGAGCCAAAGGAGAAGCCAAAATCTAGTCATGCCCATTTCAGGGCATGAGGATGAGCTACAAAGCACCAAGGATCAGCTGTCATACCTCTTCAATCCAAATGCAGAGCAACTAAAAGAGGTATTGGTTTTGTCTTTAGTTGATACTTTGGTGATTTGGGTGGAAGATCAACTTGTAGTTAGTTTTTCACTCATCCAACCAGCCATGTTCAGTGCCAAATCAGTTGCATGGCTGCCATTTTTGAGGAAGGGAAGCTATTTCTCCCTACCAGTTGTAGGCTTTGTTTGAGCTCCCTTTTCTCTTGGTTAGAGTAGTGTAGGTAGGTTTTTTTCAGTAAGAAGAAGTGCTTATGCACACTGCATGTCTCATTTGAGGCATGTATGATTTGATCTTTGTATATAAGTTTTGTTTGTATTGCTTCAGAGGGGCATGAGGCCAGGATCTTAACTATTAAAGGTAAGAAGGCTCATGTTTTCCTGTAACAGTTGTAAATTCCAAAAGAAACAAATGCAGATCAGCTAAATTCATTTCAAGATAGTCCATTTGAGGGACTAGATTGAAGCCCGGGTCAAAACAATTTTCTACTCTCAGAAACTCCATTTCCAAGATTTTCTTATGAAAATTGAGAGTGCAGACATGTGGGTAGGCTCAAGGTCAAAAAAAACATAGAAAAGGTATGTAGTCAAGCTCGTAGTGGCTCAGGGATCAAGTCTTCAAAGTTCAAATCAGTTTCATGTTTATCAAGTAGACTCCATGCCCAATGGATGATTCAAGGCCACTGGTCTCTTCATCTAGCAGGAAAATGTCCCCGTGAGTCACCAAATTGTTATCCCAAATTCACACCCCTAACAAATTTGGTTAGAACGAGCCCCACACATAAATAAAACATGAAGGAAACATTTCAGACCCACGAGCTCGCATTCCAGAACTAGGCAAAGTAAAATAGAGGCCCGAGAGAGTCAAATTCGACCCTGCACAAGAAGAAATAAAAGAAATGACTCTTTTGAGCATTTCCATATCTTAAATCTATTTAAAGGGTAACAAAAAGACTAAAAAATGGAGTGGCGGAGGCTGAGAAAGAAGAAATGACCTTATGCAAGAAGAAATGACTTTGTCAAGCCGTTTTATGTCTTAAATCTATTTTTCAAGCTTTAGGAAGACTTAACAATGGAATTGCAGGGTCAGAGAAGATAGAACAATGTTGCAGAGGAGCCAAAAGCAAGAAGGGGAAAAAACAGTGAGGATTCAAAGTTTTGAGCTCAAAATAGTTCGGGAAAGGGTCCAAAATCAACTAAGTATGAAGGAGCCAACAGAGAGAGCCACATGTCCTAATGACGCTCCTCCTCAAAGATGAATCCAAAAAGGAAACTCAAACAAGAACCACATCTCCACGTGTCCTAGGGTGGAACAAAGACAAAGTCAAAATGGTCAAACAAAGTCAAAGGAAGACATGGTGGGC
Source organism: Taxus wallichiana var. yunnanensis (assembly GCA_018340775.1). Lineage (NCBI taxonomy): Eukaryota > Viridiplantae > Streptophyta > Pinopsida > Cupressales > Taxaceae > Taxus > Taxus wallichiana. Next base: position 383,973,262 of record CM031239.1, on the reverse strand, counting down.
CTCAAAATTGGCTAAGTATAAATGTACAAGTGGAGAGTGCAAGTGTCAGCCTGGCACATTTCCAAGAGTTAGTCTAAAGGTGGAGTCCCAAATGAGTGTGAGCTCGCCACGTAGCCCGTGAGTCAAAAGATAAGAGGAAAGAGGGACATGCAGAAAAGTCCACGCTCCTCTAAAGGATTTTTGAATCAGTTTTCCAAAGTGTGGTGCCTCCACGTGTCCGATCAAAAAGGGAGGATTCGGTTGAAGATAAAGGGTTTTCAAATGAGTGCTAATTTAAAGATTAAACTAGTGTCCCAATCAAAAGTGAGCTACCACATGTCCAGGAGAAAGGTTGAAAAAGTTTTTTTTTTTCCCTTTACCCCAAAAAGTGTAAAAGTTTCAAAATGGGCTACGACTTTCCCCAAAAGGAAAAAGTCAGCGTTTGAACCCAAGTCAAACCAAAGTGGGGAATAGGAGGAAAAGGTGAAAATTTTCCTTTTGACAAAAGGGCACAAAGGAAAAGTTGGAGCGCATCTCCTAGCCAACCAAAGGGTGCCACATGTCCAAGCGGAGCAGTGGGGCCGTGCGGGAATTTTCTGGATTTTATGATTCTTGTGAAAAAGGGGAAAAGATAAATTTGAACCCGCAAACCCAATTTTCCCTAATCTAGCTACAACGTGTCCCATATAAAAGAAAGGGCCTATTTTTCAAACTAGTTTTCCCGCCCATTTGTACGGACCCGATGCAAACTTTGAAAGGGCATATCTTTCGACTCAAGGCTCGAAATATTAAGAATCTGACACCGTTGGAAGCATCTCGACATCCTCTATGCCATGGAAAGATAAAAATCATTTTTGTAGGCCCTGGTAGGTAAAAATGAAGAAAAGTATTCTAGGCCATTAACATAGAATCCAATCTCTTTAAACTACAGATTTGATTCGATTCGATCCATTGGGGAACCAGAAGTGACATATTGTGGGTGGATTTTAGAAGGCATTTGATTTTCAATGGTTGAGATTTCAAAAAGGAATTTAATACGTATCTCAGAGTGGTTGGAGTAGGATTTGATTCTTTCCTTCTTCTCTCTCCCATTCTTCTATATATTATAACAGAGGGGCACAAGGTGGTTGTTGTTCGTTTTCTTCTCTGCCTCCCCCTTCTTCTCTTCCAGGGTCGAAAAATGAGTTTGAACCTCCTCCCCTGCTCTGTAAAATGGCATTTTTTTCCTCTTATCCATAAATGATGCTCTGTGAAAACTCTGAAGAAATAAAAACATGTTTTGTGATGCATTTTCCATCCTTGCTCATTTTTGGTTGTCTCTTCTTACCTCTCTTCATTGCAGGGTATTTGTGCATGTTTTGAATGTTCATTTGCAGATCTGGGAGCTGTGTTCATGGGGTTTTGGAACATTTTCTATGTGAATCTGATCTATGGTCTATGATGTTGTTGTCCATCCTTTCCATTGCTCACCTCTCTTTGTTCCATGGTAGTTTGGTAGATGATCAACATTTTCCTTCTCTGGTGCATCACCATTTTAGTGTAGGCTCTATTTTTCCTTGTTTTCTTTCTCTCCTTGTCTCCTTGGAAGTTAGTTTAGAGATAGATTAGTTTTCCTGCACTGGAATAGCTTATAGCAGGTAGATTAGGAAGAGGATCCAACCTTCTCTGGAGGATCATTCCCATTTGCAAGTCCCACAACTTGGGGAGTGATCCAATGTTATGCAAATCACACCAAATGACCTTATGGAAATATGTTGCACTTTTAAATTATGACGAATTTATCCAAGAAATCAAGGAGGTGCATGAGGGCATCTGTGGAGCTCATACTAATGGGATTGTCCTTGCAAAGAAGATACTCGAGTAGCCTACTATTGTCCTACCATGGAGAATGACTGCTTTCAACATGTGAAGAGGTGTGTGGATTGTCAAAAGTATAGAAATTTGATACATGTGCCGGCACAATCCCTACAACCAATCACGACACTCTGGTCATTCTCAAAGTGGGGTCTTGATCTAATAGGGAAACTCAATCTTGTCTCCTCAAATGGCCACTAGTTCATTATAATGGCCACTAAGTACTTTCAAAATGGGTTGAGGTTGTTCCACTAACCTATATAAAAGGTCCCCAAATTTCTAAGTTAATAATGAATCATATCATCTGCAGATATGGTATCCCTTCTTCTATTATCACTGATAATGGTAAGTCATTCAAAAATAAAAATGTGAAAGCACTCTACAAACACTTTTGAATTTCCCTTAATTTTTCAACCCATATTTACCCTCAAGGTAATGGGCAGTCGAATCTTCCAACAAAACTTTAATTCACATTATGGAGAAAATGGTAAATACCATAGGCCATAAGTGGCACATGCAAATTCACCCTTCCTCCGGGAATTCAGAATTTCTATCCATACTCCTATAAGTACAACTCCATATTCTTTAGTATTGATTCGAAGCCATTTTTCCTTTAGAGATCGAGATCCCTTCTTTGCATATCAAGCTAAGGGATTACCTGAATGAAGAAGAGGACTATAGAGTAGCTCGACTAGTAGAGTTGGAGCTATTGGAAGAGAAATACCTTCGCGCCCTCAATCACTTAAAAGTGTATCATGATTAAGTGCGGTAGAGCTACAACAAGAAGGTCATACCTTGTTAATTCGAGGTAGGAGACATTGTGTTGAAAGAGAATAAAAAGAACACCAATAAAGATCAAGAAAATAAAGAGAAATTTGTACCCAACTGGCTAGGACCATACATTATGGTTTCCATGTTCGGTTTAGGTGCATATAAGCTAGCCTATTTAGATGGCCAAGAGCTTCGAGAACCCATGAACGAAATCCATCTTAAGTGATTCTATGCTTAAGTATGGGGTCTCTCTAGAATACCAAGAAAATTAAAACAAAAAGTATAAAAACAAAAAATAAAAAGATAAATAAACAGGTACGTCCAATAGTGAAAACCATGCAATGGTGGAACTTTGGACAAGTAATTTGGTGAAAATCGACTTCCGGGGCCAAGGGAGGGTCCCTTGTTCCCAAATAGTTCAGAGTTTAAGGAGTACAACAACTTTTTCTAAGTTGGTCTTTACCTTCATCCGAGTTCCTTATGAGCCTATCCTTCTTTTCCCTGATTCGAATAATCTAACCTTTTAAGTGTGGATAATTTAACATTGAATGATCCCATCTCACATTGGGGAAACTTCACAACGTCACTTCTGGCATATACCACATGACATTCTACCCTAGTACATCCCATCTAACGCATCCACGTTTCTTCATTTCCTTACATGATTGCTTTGGAAAATTATTGAGAAAATGTAAAAAAAAATCGTATAACTTTTTAAAAACCCAAAACATTCAAATACGTTTCATAGAAAACTCCAAAACAATAGAAAATTGTCTTAAAAACCAAAAATAATGAAAAACATCCCAAAACTGTCCCCCTGCAAAAAAAAAAGTAGTGGTTTGCTTACTTTTAGTTGTTGGATTTACTTGCTTACTTAGATTAAATGTCACTTTAGTCTGTAGTGTATTGCATTAAGTCCATCTTATATTGTACACTTGTAAATAAATGTCTTTCTTGGATTAGATCTATTTAAACTTATGTTTGTTGACTTTTACTTGTACATTATGTTATCATTTCATCATCATATCACACATATCCATCACATATATACATCATATATCAAAACATATGCCAATTTTACATCACACATGTATACTAAAAGCTAATCATCAAATACCATATCACCAATGTGGAAAGAAGGGTTGCACATGATCACAAATCTATCCCCCCACACCAATATGAAAAATATAAACATGTTTTACTCAAAGTATCTCATTAACGTACAAGATGATATCAGCTAATGTTATCTCATAATCTTACAAGTGATACAAACATAAAGAAATAGATTAAGCATGATATCTCATACAACATGTGATACATCAAGAAGTCATTTATGATCATATATATCATCAAAAATATAAGTGTTCATATACATTTGACATAATCGGTCATTATGGGCATCTATACAATAAAAGTGCCTTCATCATGAGGAATGATTAAAAAGCAGATACATACATCAAAAGTATAAAATTATGCCTTCATCACTAGGTGTTACAAAAAAATGAAGGTAATATATTTGACACGTCAATAAGAAAGTCAATCTGACTCTCACCCACGCTAGGACTACCGGTCTAAGAAGACTACTTGGTGGGGGCATCCAAGATACTAAATGTTTAGAAGGAACTACATCGGGATGAGCTAACCCGGGATGAACTCGACCCATACTACACTCTGAAGTCACCTATCCCAAAGGACCCTCTATAGATCACACTGATCGGGATGGTCTATGGGATCTAGATCATGACCTACTTCTGTTATGTGACTATACCCAGGAACTCTCCACTTGGCTGGAACAACCATGTAGTCTTGAATCCTATAATAAGTGGCCTCACCTGCTATAGTACCACTATGACCAATCATCAATTACATCCCCGAGGATGTATCTTCCTGCTGCAGTGTATCACACTCTACCTTAATGCTAGCTAGCTCTATCCGTAGTTGTGACTTCTCTGATATAATCTGATTCACTCTACCGTCGTGAAATGTAGGCTATCTGTTATCACTCAGTCCTTCTCTTCATGTAGCTGATCTTGCTATACTTGTATCTAATCTCACTCTACTATAGCCTGATCCCAATCTTCCTGTGACTATAGGCTATCTACCATCACTTGGATGTGCTCTGCCTATAGCTAATCTCTCTCTACCTATAGCTGATCTCGCTCTGCTATAGCCTGATCTCACTCTTCCTGTGACTGTAGGCTATCTACCATCACTTGATCTCCCTCTATAAAGGACTGATCTCAGTCTTTCCTATCCCGGTCTCGCTCTGTGACAAGTTGTTCCCCATCTCAAAGGACCTAATCTCTCTTAACTACCATCTAAAACCGTAAGGATGTCACCTACCGAATCAGCTCCTACAAGGCAGTCACCTGTGTATCTGGTATAACCTATGTATTTGGTATAACCGTGTATCTCGTTATAACTTGTGTATCCCGCACATCCTGTGTGTCAGGTATAACTCGTGTATCCTACACATCCTGTGTATTAGGTATATCGTACATATCTTTTATATCATGCATGGCTTGCACATCCTATGTATCCTAAATATCTAGAAATTCCTTCTCTATATCTTCATCATGCTAGTCCTCTCCTCCACCCCCTGGTGGACTATGTCATGGACTCACATGAGGGGGTGATAAAGGTCCATACACTAGTACCCCTATGTATGGTACTACCTGTCTCTGTGCATATGCCTCTATCGGTGAATCTGAATCCTGATCATCATGCTCCACTGCGATCAATATCTCATGAGGAATAGACAATCAACGTGGCAGCACTAGCACATACCACACTACATAGTTTGGTGTAGTACCCGGATCTACTATATGTGCTCATTGTACCCAAGGTTATGAGACTAACTGTGAAAAGATCACAAGGGATCGATCCAACCTAATCTGTAGTCCCATATCAAAAATATCTCTATAGTGGTGCATGTACCACATCTCATCACCAGGAATCCCTGGATAAGACCAAACTGACGTTGAACCCAGTCCACCCTATACCACTCTAAGACATGGCTCCTACTCCCAATAATAAAGTGGTCTATTACAACTATCCCCAACTTGTCTACATCCTATGGCCACTGATATAACCTTGTATGGTCGTCAGGTGATCATGTGGGGTTGTAGCTCATTGAATTTTCACCGGAAGTAATCTATGTCTCCCCTATGGGGCTAATATTATCTCCATCAAGAACCCAGCCTAGGAGATAAGGCTCTCCAAGAACCCGAGCTCTCAATGCTCTTAAAGGACATCTAATGGCAATATGGTCCCAATCTCATATCAAGAACAAAGTAGCAGGGCCCAAAGTGTCCTCGACCATGATACGCTATCAAATGTAAGTCGAATATAAGTGTGTCAAGTATACACCGACCCCAACAATAGAATTTTCCCGAAGCGGGACGTGGATCACTCTAATGAGATCCAGGGAGAATCATGCACCAATCTTGTCAAGAAACAACACACAGTTGATAAGAGCTAATAAGTATAGATGGACCTGTCTTAGTGTGTATTGTCCATACATCTCCTAACAACAACTATCATACCTCGGTGGTGAATTTCAGTCAATCCAAATATCATGGCTATATAGTGCTAAAGTTGATCCGAGCGACCGTCGTAGTAATCAAACGACCTCGGATTAGAACTCGCAGTATTCGCCAAACATCATCTAGTGTCACACTCATCTCACTGGTCATAAGTTAGAAGGTTTGAATTTCATTGTGCTATCTCTCAGCTAAGGCTATGAGTATATTGTGATCAAAAGAGATATGGGGCATGCGGGCTATATAGGATAAACCTATCACCTCCAAGGTGATCTCTAGGAAAATCCGGTCTGAATGTCCAAACGTTGCCTTGAAATTCTGAAGTCATGCATGTCACTCCCGCATCCCTAACATGTCTAAATACAACTACAGAGCCAATTAAGTCAATTTTTGTAATCTATCTTTCTATTCTACCATATAATTTCTTCTAAAAAGTCTAAGTTTAGTGTGTTATTCTTCTATTTCATCATTAAATTTCTCTATAGTTCACCTTTTTCTTCTACGTGGGGTTTGCTAAAAACTAATTTTTTGCCTAAAAGTAGTTTTAAAATTTCCTTTCATGCATAAGCGCCCCCCTGTGTGTGCACCAACACCATGCTCTCAAACATGGGCACTTGCACACTCATGCGTAGTCAAAAAATAAAAATAAAATTAAAAACGCTGCCAACATAGGTGCCCATGTTGTAGCACAAAATGTCAAAAATCACAAACATTGGTTAGCATAGGCACCCAACCACCTATGTTTCCCAACAAAACCCAAAAACACTAAAAACTAGGTCAAGACAGCGCCTATGCCGCCCACCAAAATTAAAAAGTTCTAAACTAGGCCAACATAGTCACCTAGGTGCACATGCTGCCTTACACAAGCCAAGAAAACCTAAATTGGGTCGTAAGCAGCACCCAGTGCCCATGATGGCTCAAGATATTCAAAAATTTGTAAAACTTGCTGAGCACGAGGCACCCGCTTTGCAAGGAAATATCAAAATTTACAAAACTTGCTTTAAGACAGCGCCCATGCACCCATTCTCGCAAGGAAATCTCAAAATTTGCTAAATTTGCTCAAGCACAGACACCCAGACGCCCATGCTAGCTAAGAATCCCAAAAATAAAAAAACTAGCTCAAGACAGTGCCTGTGCACCCATGTTGCCAACAAAACTTAAAAATCAAAAATTGGCTCAAAGACAGGCACCAGGAGCCCATCTTTGCCAAGAAATCTCAAAAAATAAAAACATGGCTCAACACAGTGCCAGGCATGAATGCTAGCCAACAAAACTCAAAAATTGAAAATTTTTCTCAAGACAAAGTACTGTGCACCCATCTTTGCCAAAAAAACTTTTAAGAAAACTTGCTTAGCATAGGTGCCCATGCTAGCACACAAATTTCTTAAAATCCAAAAAGAAAGCCAACATAGGTGCCCAGACACCCATGCTGGAAAGAAAAAAAATACATAAGCACAATTAACATAGGTGCCACCCCAATTTTGCCCTAAATTTAACCTAAAAATGCATATTTTCCATTAAAAATTCAAAATTGGGCTCATCGGGGTAAAAGGGAGAATTGTGTACATGTGGTCCATCCACTGGAAGTCTCAGGTAGTCCCTCACAAGGTCTGCACGGTGCCTTCGATTCACTATCCTCACCATTTCCTCCCGTAGGTCAGAGCTCAATTCAGTAGTCAAATGATAAGCAAATGTGGTAAAATAACTTGTCGCGGTGGCTTATATGCTCATTTCTACCTCCACGGTGTGTTTCTTTCTCCCAAAGTGCCTTGAGACCACCGTGTATCTTCTAAAATTCCTATAACACTGGCCACGATGACCATTTTTAACAAATAATTATTTTCAAGCATGTTTTTGCTATGTTGGGGCATATTTTTGCTTCCCAAATGACCTTTCTACTACCCGGGGCATTTTTTTTGCCTTGCGGTCACTTTTAACATTGTCTCACGACTTTTTTATTTCTTCTATAAAATTTATTTTATAAATAATAATAATAATAATAAGAAAACAAAAATTTTAAAAATCACTTTTAAAAAAAAAAATCCAAAAATTTGTAAAAATTTAAAATTTTACAAAAAAATGGTAAACAACATATATGCAACTAAAACCTGTGTCAATTGCATCATCCTTGAACGTTGAAATATGTCTTACAAAAGCGTATTTCTATAGTTTTTCCTTTTTCTAGTCTCAAATGACTTGTGGATCATCGTGATCTACCCTAATGAACAAAAGATCGACCGCATACTACGTTGGTACTCCTGCAAATGTGGTGAGTCACTAGAGACCTGTGTCAGTAGTGCATGAAGGTTTTCGTGCATAGGACTACTTGTGTCCTCTATTTTTCTCTTGCATGTGTTATTCCTGGGGCATCATTTTTAACTTTTTTCGTTATAACACAAACATTTTGGAACTATGCACTTGATAACAAAAACACAAGTACAACACATTATTTGTTTGAGTACGTGTGATTGTATTGGTTTCTCTCGTTAGGTTAGCTGGTTTACTTTCTCATATTGCATTACATAAATGTATGTTGCAGGGAGCTAAATATCATTTTATTTTCTCATATTGAATTCGCATAAGGTATGTCGTGAAGTTACATTTTTTAAAGAAGAAACAATTGTTAGTAATTTATCTTTTCATGTTATCTTACACTTTTGTTTATTTTAAATAAAGGCCGATGATGTAGACCTAGGGGAAAAATTATATAAACTAGTTGCTTATGGAAAGGCTGGATGAAAAGGTTGGACTTGTCCTATATTTCTCCATTAATCATTTCTTCTCCATTATCATTTATTATCATTACTAATTTTTCTCCTCAAACTCACTCAGGGCAATAAATAACCACGTTTATCCCCATCCTTATTCCTTCTCAATACCTAAGGGTTTCACGCCCGTTCTAACCTATTTACTTCTACCCATTTCAATCATATTTTCGATCATCGATTGAATTCTTCTATCACCCACTTGACACTTGAGGGGGCATCCTTCATCCTGCTATTTTTTCTTCAAAACTTTACTTGTTTTATGTTTGTCTACTATGTTTGAAGTAAAGTCACTAACTTCACCTCAAACAGGGGAAAATGTAGACACCTAAATTCCACTTTTGCAATCTTATTGCCAAAATGCATGCAAATCACTCTTATTCTTCCCAAATCCATTATAATTAGTGCTCTTTACAAATTAACTAACATTTTTTGCCACTTTAATCAGTTAACAAGCACTTCGTTGATCACCAAACCTCTTTCACATTCAGGATGCCACTTTATGACAAATAAAAAGTAAAAATCCTCTTCACAACAGAAAATTAGTGTTTATAAGCTAATTAAGCCTATTTTCCCCTTGTTTTGGTCAATATACCCTAGTATTGGCTTAAACACCTCTTCCAACAACTCAAAATCACCCCATTCACCTCCACAATGTCTTTGAAAGCTTCAAAAGCTTAACCTAGCCTCCTAGTTGACCCTAAGTGGTTGATTAAGGCTCCACACCTCTTATTCACTTTGTAATTCACTAATTGGGATTAGCAAGGCCTAATTATGATTATCTAACTGGAGGATTTTCCACTATGCAGATCTTCCCTAAACATCCCTAAACTTAGACCGTGTGAAAGGGCTTATCGAGACCTTTCCGATGGTATGCTGAACTTTAGAAACAAAGTTTGTATGTAAATTCTATCACCGGTCAAAGTTAAGGTCTTAAACAGGTCAACCCTAGGCAACAATCTAATCTAGATGTGACACGTGGCAAGGAGCAAAAGAAAAGAAGTTTTTCAATATGGTTTCAGGCCTCCGGTATTTGACTCACGTTATGGAGGAAAAGAACAAGAGGCTCAAATTTTGTAATGAAGGGGAGCCCAATCACCGTGAGAGCTATATTCTTGTTTGCGACATGGTGGGATCTCAAACCACCACGTGGACGTCAATTTTGCATTTTGCACTTGTTTTTTTGTTTGGAGTTCAATTTTTCACTTGAGTTGATCTTTATATTTCCACATTACTCGTATGGATCGATTTTATACCATAATTTTAGGATTTATATGAGCCAATTCAACATTGTTCGGGATTCACATTAGTCCCAAATACCTTGGAGGATATACCCATCACATCCATAATGGTGGGATTATAGATATGGCTCGGCCCTATATTGGGCATTGAAAAATTGTTCATGACTTGACACCCCAAACGATGCACCCAATCACACAAATAAACAACGATCAACCCAAGACTTGAGCGATCCAAATCCAAATCAGCTCAATAGCCTATAATGGCTCGGTGGATCTTGTTTGGTCCAACAAAAGGTGTACAAGTGTGGCTAAAGCCATAACTCCATAGGCCTAAATGCCTATTCTTAAACCTTTCAACCACCGACCCCAGTATACATGTGGGATATAACCCACTTTGAACACACAATGGCTCTAACTAACCCGCCAATCAGCTCTGGTCGGGTTAAAAGATGATCTCACCAATATATATAGAGCATTGTGTTGTATTTTTGAGGGCATAATAGGGTTGAAGTAAACTTCAACACATATTTTGAGGGATTTAATGGTCGAATTTCTGAATGATGTAAAAATAAAAATTACAATTTCCTCTAGTTTCCAAATATGTAAACCTATTTCATGTAGGTGTTGTAAATTTCAATTTGTAGGCATTTTTGGACACATTTTCATAGGAAACCAATAGGAGAAGCACTGTACGAGCCACAGATCATTCTTGGGACAATTTTTGCTATTTTTCAAAGTTCCTTGGGACATAGATCAACTCATTTGTAGGTATAAAGATATGTTAGTCATTATTTAAGGGTTTATTTTACTTCATTGGATGTTGAATAGATCGATTCACTTTCTGTGAATATAGAGATGACGCCTTCGGGTGAACATTGTTATCAATTTATGAGTTGTGGTGTTTATTTGAAGTTTTTTGGAAGCTTTTGATCAGATAAAACATAAATTAGTTTATTTGATTAATGGATATAGTAATCATATCTGGTTAATTTGGATTGATATCAAAATTTCAAAGTATCCATAAACCACATCAAACAACTAGATGCACTTTCAGATTTATGAATTGAAAATTCAGTTTGAGTGCATAATTGAATTCACCTTGTGAATTATTTAAAGGGTTTTGTAATAGAATCAGTAAATTCACTTAAGTTGGAAAAATCAGATTAATTGATCATTTTGGAAGATTTTTAAAAATGGGATTTCAAGACACCCAAAATTGAATAAAATTGAACTCATGATTAATGTTGAGTCTGTTGAATTTAATCATCTGAAAAATTTCTAAGTACTACAAAATTTTAAGTACCATTTTCAGATCAAGTTGGTATGAAAACAAGTTATTGGCCTGGAAAATTGCTAATCTTTGAGAAAGTTTGGTTGAGCTAAGTTTAGCTCCCGATTTTTCAGATATTTTGGGTTCAGCTTTTGGTTATTGCATTTTGGCTTGATCTTTCAGTTGCAATGTGCAGTTTTGGAAGAACAGTGCATAGGAAAACCATGGGCAAGTTATCTAAGGATAAACTTGAGGAACTTGAAGCATGTAATCAATAGATACATGAAGAAAATTCCTTCTTGAGATGTCAAGTATTGAATCTTGAGGAGAAAATTGACACATTGAAAAGAGAGCTAGAATCTAAGGATGAGCTCTTGATGGTGTTGCAAATTGATGGACCTAAGAAAGAAGGTACCTATTATTGTTGATGCATCCACTATGATAGATGAGTGCATAGTAAGTATGGCAACATCTAATTCCTCTTCCCAGGATAATTTGGATTCTACTGTAGTGCTAGGTGGATTTGAAAAGCACACTAAAGGTATAGGATCTAAGATTTTAAATAGTATGGGTTTTAATGGAATTAACCTTGGTAAGAATAATCAAGGTATAACTAACCCAATCTTGGTTGAGGAAAGACCTCGTTATGTAAGAATGAGATATGCTAGTTTAGGGGAAAAGGTGATTGGAGACAGTTCCAAATCAGCTGGAAGAAGACAAGCTTCTGAAAACCAAGTGTCATCCCCGCTAGCTTCAGGTGATTCGTCCTCAGAAGAAGGATCTAGTAAGAATTCACCATAGAGAGGTATAGAAATCCCTCCACCTTCTGTTTACCATGGTTCTAAAATGAAAGGTAAACAAAATGATCCATTATCTACACTGGAAAAGTTTGGCTATAATATGGAAGCAATTTTACATAGTTATCCATGCACATTATGTGGTTTATCTAATCATTGTGTGGCCAAGTGTAGGAAGTATAAATCTATGTTGGAAAAGATTGAGAAAATTAATTCTCCTAAACAGGCTCGCTAAAAGTAGTCAAGGTAAAATTTCTAACAGTATGGATCCTAAAAAAATGGATCAAAGAATTTTTGGTCTTTGTAAAAATTCAAGTCATGTAATTGATAAATGTTGGCAACTACATCTAGAACAACAATTAAAATTTGTTAAAAAGGATAACAATTTAAAACCAACTATTATGACCCCTTCAGTGGCACAGGTAAAAAATGAGTTAAATCAACCACCTAAATAGGAAAATGTGTTGAAAAAGGTGGGTAAATATTTTATCATTTTTATGTTTGAATAGTTGCTTTGTAGAATGGTATGCAACCTAACCAAGATAGTTTTGGAAATCTTGTTGAATTGTAAAAAGGAATAATTCCAAATTTATTTATATGCTTTGGTGTTGGTGAAGTATCCTGAAGAGAAAATAATTAGGTGACATGTTTAAAATACTTAGTGTAATTTTATTTTTTGATGGTTTCACAAACTTCATCATTCAAAGAACATGTACATTAGCCAAGTGGGCATGATCAATGATCGGATGCCTATATTTAGATTGTAGTTAGTATGTTCTTATTGCGTAATTTTTGACATGTAGGCATTGTTTCTAAGTGTACAACTTATACAAACTCTTTGTTTGCTATGCATGATTTTTGCACATGTGTAATTATTATTAATAGGCTTAAATATTTGTAACTGTCAGATATAGTTGCAAATAGTATGTACAAGTTTTTACAACAATGTCAGTAAATGCAAAGTTACTCAGATTTTTAATTGTTATAGTGGTGAGTGCATGATTTAGATCAGACAGGGAGTATGGAAGTTTCAGGTGTCATATCACATCGGTTGCAAAGATAAGCCATGCGTGAAATTCATTTTATTGGTTGTTAATTATTACCGATATGGAAAAATTACCATACTATAAATTGGTTTCGTGTTTGTTATATGCAAAGAATATTTGAATAGTTCAACAGAGTGAATTTCCATTTTGATGTCAAATGGTCTTACTACGTAGGAGTGATCTAGAGGCTTTTTCACTATGCATATATTCCTAAACCTAGACCATGTTGAAGAGGTTATCAATACCTTTCTAACGGTATGCTGAACTTCAGAAACAAATTCTGTATGCAAATTCTATTACCGGTCAAAATTAAGGTCTTAAATGGGTCAATCCTGGTCAATAGTCCAATCCGGATGTGACACGTGGCAAGGAGAAAAATATGAAAATTTTGTTTGATATGGTTTCGGGCCTCTGTTCTTTGACTCATGTTATGGCAGAAAAGAACAAGAGGCTTAACTTTTATAACAGAGGGGAACCCGACCACCGTGAGATCTATATTCTTGTTTGCTGACGTAGTGGGCTCTCAAACCACCACGTGGACATCAATTTTGCATTTTGAGCTTGGTTTTGTGTTTCAAGTTCAATTTTTCACTTCAAGTTGATATTTATATTTCCACATTGCTCGTATGGATCAAGTTTATATCACAATGTTCAAGATTTATATTATCCAATTCAACATTGTTCGGGATTCACATTATTCCCAACTACCTTAGTGGATATACCCATTCAATATATAATGGCGGGATTGCAGATATGGCTCTTAAACATTACACACGGATCGAAACCCCAAATTACGTAGCCAATCAAACAAATAAACAACGGTTGACCAAAGACTGGGCAATCCAAATCCAAATCAACTCGATAACCTATAATGGATCAATGGATCTTGTTTGGTCTAACAAAAGGTGTAAGTGTGGCTGAAGCCACAAATCCATAGGCATAAATGCATATTCTTAAACCTTTCAACCACCGACTGGCTATACATGTGGGATACAACCCACTTTGAACACAAAAGCGGCTCGACAAAATGGAGGGGGTGTGACTCGACCCCCTGACCTGGGGCATGCAAACTACCTACTCTAACCAACCCACTAATCAGCTCAGTCGGGTTAAAAGATGAGCTCGCCAATATATATAGAGCACTGTGATTTGTGTTTTGGAGGACATAAGAGGGAAGTGAACTTCAACAGAGATTTTGGGGCTTTAATGGCCAAATTTCTGAATGATGTAAAAATGAAAATTGCTCAGAATTTCATCTAGTTTCCAAATATGTAAATATATTTCATGTAGGTGTTTTACATTTCAAGTTGTAGGAATTTTTGGATGCATTAACATGAAACTAATAAGAGAAGAACTGTAGGAGCCACAAATCGTTCTTGGGATAGTTTCTACTATTTTTCAGAGTTTCTTGGGACATAGATCAACTTATTTAAGGTATAAATATATTTTAGTCATTATTGAAGGGTTTATTTTACTTCATTGGATGTTGAATAGATCGATTCACTTTTTGTGAATCTAAAGACGTAGCCTTCGGGTGAACTCCGTTATCAATTTCTGAGTTGTGGTGTTTATTTGCAGTTTTTTGGAAGCTTTTGATCAGATAAAACATTTAAATTAGTTTATTTGATTAATTGATAAAGCAATCATAACTGGTTAATTTGGATTGAAAGAAAATTTCAGTATCCATAACCCACATCAGACAACTGAATGCACTTTCAGATTTATGAATTGAAAATTCAGTTTGAGTGCATAATTGAATTTAGCTTGTGAATTATTTAAATGGTTTTGTAATAGAATCAATAAATTCACTTAAGTTGGAAAAATCAGATTAATTGATCATTTTTGGAAGAGTTTAAAAAATGGGTTTTCAAGACACCCAAAATTGAATAAATTGAACTCATGATCAATGTTGAGTCTGTTAAATTTAATCATCTGAAAATTTTCTAAGTACTATAAAAATTTTAAATACCATTTTCAAATCATTAGCAATTCTAATCTAATTTGGAGCTTTTAGTCCCACATGCACCAACATACAAGTTTTTCCAAAAAGGAAATCTATAAAAAGGGTGCACCTCATTCCTTTATACTTTACACCATGCTTTGATTTGCATATCATATAATAAATATGATATATAGCCATGTTTAATCCTTGGTTAAAGCCTTTAATGGGGTTAGTATATGGATATCCAAAATGACCAAGTAGTCATTTGTAGAGGCCATTTCACCTTGTTTGGAGTAGCAACAATAACGATTTGATTTCCTCTTAGGTCTATTTAGGCCCATGCTAGGTAATTCAAGCACATTAGTAGGCATGTTTAGTTAGATTTTGTATTTTTTCATACTAGTTAAGCATTATTTTAAGCTTCTATCTTAATGTTACATTTCTAGACTTAGAACCTTGGCTAGATGGATGGAAATGGTGTTAGCTTTCCTTGTTTAGTGATGCAATTTTATTTGTAAAGTTTAGGGTTTCATCACTTCTTATTCTCGAGGGATGTAATTCGGATGGAGGTTCCAACATTTTTCCTCGTAATGAGTGAAAACATCACAATGAACATAATGAAATTTAGTATCATTCTTATAAATGGAATTAGCATTCTTGTTACCTTTCCCTTTTACTTTTTAATTTTTCTTGGTGTCACCTTGTTTTTTGAAGCATGCTGAGAGGTAGATGATATCTTCTTGGTGTCCATTTCTAAATAGTGGGCTTGAGAACAAGCATCATCTACCTTCACTAGCTTGGACATGAGGACTTGTCTCCTCAAGTGGTTATGAAGTCTAGTGATGTACTTCATTAAAATGTCATCCACTACATCTTTTCCCATTTGGAAAAATTTCTTTGGAACTCACTGGTGTACTTTTGCACAATTTTTCCTTTCTTATTCTTTAGATATGTAAGTACACGAACCTCTCTTCCTTAAAAAATATGATAGAATTACTTTTTGATTATCATCTTAAATTAATCCCACTTAGAAATAGAAGGGATCTTCTTAACAACCAAAGTATGAACAAAGCTTTCAAATCAAGTTAAAGCAAGGTTGGATAATTTTAACCTTGTTTTTAAATCTACTGACTCTCATTGATTTGATGCAAAATGAAATATACCTCAAGTTGAGCTAGCCAATGTTTTAGCTTCTTGACATTCATGTCCCCATCATAAGGATGAATTTCTATCTTTTCCTTCGATTTTAATGGAGGATGAGTAAGGTTGGCACAAGACTAATCTTCCTAATACTCATGAGTGTCTTCTTTATGGTCTCCTAGTGCCTCTTTTGGAACACCAAGTTTTTCCATGAGAATTCCCATGATGAACTCTAACTTTCACATAAACAAGAAAATATTTCCCATGTCTTTGAAAATAATGCCACATCCCCTTTAACTTGTAGAAATTTTCTTCTTTAGTCTCACACACATCTCCACTATGAGCCATGTTTTAAATTCCTTGCTTCCACTTCTTGGTGGAAATATATGCTTCAAAAGGAATGAGGATACCTTCACCACTTTCACTACCCTTCCAGTGAGGGGCATCTAATTGAAAATGTCAACACAAGTTAAACCACACAAAAATAATTTGATCTTAACTACTCTAATATTAATATAATTTGTAAACTACCTCTTTTAAACAATAAAAATATCCTATTCTAGTGATAATGAATGATAAATTGCTAGAATTGTTATTAGGATAATATATTAGGAAAAAATAACTCATAACAATTTTGAAATGAATAGACACAAGACAAGGAGACAATATTTTTATCCTAGAGAAACCCAATGTGGGAGAACATCCAACTGGGTAAGTAATTGATTCCCTTTACTATGAAATCCTCCAAACAATACAAGTTCATTGCCAATATTTGAAATTCAAGAAGGATTCAAGCTCCTTCTACTTACATTACTTTCTTACAATCCTCAACAATTAAGAACTCAATTGTCTATGAACAAAATAAGAACAATTTAAAATTTCTCTTTTGCTCATATATGAATTCACTCAAAACCACTTGCCTAGATGAATGAGAGTGATTGCAGTTATATTTTATCTTCCCAAGGATGGAAGGAAAGGAAAAACAAACCTAATTGGGAAACAAAAACATTTGTAAATTTTGAGTTTCCACTTTTTGGATTCATTGGGAGGAAACACCATTGTCTATAGGGGTGGTTGTGGAATTGCCATGACGATTGTACAATCACCGGGCTTGCAAGTGGTATTCCCTTAATCACCATGGCAACAGACAACATCTACTGTGGAAGAGCATTGGTTCCAAAATTATCGTGACAGTTCCATGACCTTCGTGATAGTTATCACACGAAAAAAACAACAATGGCCTCTTTTTGTCATTCAAGGTGTTCGGATCACCTTCAACATGACTTCACCATTTCCATAATAATGAAGATGCTGAGGATATGTACGAAAAGTTTTAATAAGGAGAATACATAGAATTGGGTATTTGTAAATCCATTTTTGGATCAATTTTCCTTCGATGATGAGGTGAGGAAGGGTTTCTTGAAAGCCCCAAAATGTAAAATGCGGAGGATGGTTTACAAGTCAAAACCGATAGACACAGAACCACATTTGTACAAGATAGTCCAGTTAATTGGTGATGATTATATGGACATGTAATATTGATATGTACACTTGTTATTCATCTTTTTCTCCGGTTTCTAGTTCCTCTACTTCTAAGAGGAAAATTTAACATATGGGTTGATCCACTTTCTTAAGAGGAGTAGACTTACCTCTAAGAGAGTGGAGAAACTTGTTGCTATAAATAGTTCCTTGTGTATCATGAATTTCAAGACACATGCGTACAAGTAGAGCCCAACACTATGGTGGGATGTAGATCCTGAGGATTCAAGGTAGATTTATGAAGATTTGGAGCAACGAGGATTTGTTGATATCCCGTTTGTAGATATAGATGTTGTTGATAGAGATACTTGTAGTGAAGAGGAGTGCTTTATGAGTGTTCCTTCAGAGGACTCTAATAGTGATTATTAAGTTTTTGTAATGCCAACTCCTCTTCGACATTAATCTTACTACTATGATTTTTTTTGGGCCTTTGAAATATTGGCTAAGTACAAAATAACACGTAGGCATGCAAGGCCTAGTTCAAGAAAGGTGCGACGGAGAATGCACATAGGAAAATGTTTAAGGGTTTAATGAAACCCGTGGTGCACGTATGTGAGACAAAGCTAAGGACTTAGCCATATTGTACATTTTGGGAAGTGGTACGAGGAAAACATGACCCGACTGCACATGTGGAGTGGATAAGGTGCCAACCTAGCGACAAGTTGGCCCAAGAAGGAATATGCCCTGCGGTAGAGGCTTCTAGAAGGACATCATGGCACAAAGTGGTGAGCTTAGGCTTGGAGGAGCATGCACTCCTGGAGGACCACATTCAGACACTTGGCGATGGATCTGAGGCCATAGGAGAATGAGTTGGTGGATCAAAGAGGCTATATATACAAGTGCCTCGTAAGTAAAAGAGATGGAGATATAGACAAAAACACATAGAGAAAGGGAAGAGCTCTATAGAAATGTTGCAAGGACTCACAATTTAGGAAAATAAGGATAGGGAAAGATGTATCAAGGGATGGAAATTATAAATTTTCTTTTGAGGGCCTAGTTATATAAATCCAGTGATAATGCATGACTGTGGTCTTCTTTTCTATAACATTATGTAATGGCTCCATCTATATAATGAGGTTACCAAGTTG
Organism: Taxus wallichiana var. yunnanensis; assembly: GCA_018340775.1. Taxonomy (NCBI): domain Eukaryota; kingdom Viridiplantae; phylum Streptophyta; class Pinopsida; order Cupressales; family Taxaceae; genus Taxus; species Taxus wallichiana. Next base: position 383,954,288 of record CM031239.1, on the reverse strand, counting down.
ATATGAATATGAGTGTTAATGGTTCTATTACATACATCCTTTTTCATAGTTCCTTTCCATTTATGTCTATGAACTAAGTATGAATGCTTGTACAACTTCCTTTCTATTTTGGTGTAAGTTCTATAACTGTTAAGCACTTTATGTCCTGGAATGACTACAAGGATCTAGAAGCCGTCTCGAGCTCTATGGTGCTTCAGATGTCTTATTTCCTTTCAAATGCCTTAAACTCTAGTCATAGATGATGTCTCCCATTAAACTCACATAAAAGAGAGACTCAAAGACTGCGCATGCCTTGGGTGAGTGCTAAGTGCCCGCTGGGTGATAGGACAACGTACATGGGATTTCTTTCCTTTGTGATGGGGGTAAAAATGACTACATCTTAGTTCCGTTGTCGGGACCTCTTTTGGAATTTTTAGTGGGAAATGGCATACATCATGATCTGTGTAATGAGTAATGACAAAATGTTTAACTGTAGGAAGTGTTGAATCATGGTTCAAGAGAACAGAGGATGAATTTTCTCGAGTTAGCAATGGACTTGAGTTTGATGCACGTAGGTGGGTAGAAGAGAACCTCTACCATGATTCAGTATGAGACATTTTTTTGTTTCTTCCCAGTAGAAATCTATGAATGGCTCTTAGCATATGGGTCTAGATCAAATGGCATTATAGATCACGCGTGTGGACCCAAGAATAATACCAAAGGCTACAGGATGCAAATCTGATGTCGACTCATGTTGTGGATATTTAGTGGAAAGATGTGTTGGCTAGCTACACTCTGGAGTATGCTTTTTCTACATATTCTTGTCTGGAAGTTACTGAGTTTGAGTTTCTGTGAGAGCCCAGAGGGTCATTTCTATGAGCTATCCCTCCGGTAATGAAGATCTTGATTGTTACTTTGAGTTCGTGAGGCATTTCCAATGGCCACCTAAACCATTTTGGGCAGTTCAAGAGGAAGCTAGGGTGGAGGAAGATGACAGTATCATGACGGAGAAAGAAAGAGAGGAGAGGTGACTCAAGTATAGTGAGGCATGTGAAAGGAATATTACTAGAGAACACGAGGTCAAGTGTGATGGATATATGGAGGCGAAGTTGTGGAAAGGAGTTGAGGTTCACACGGAAGATGTGGAACCCGAGCGAGTCATGTGCTACCACATTGGAAAGCATGTAAGAGAGACCCTTCGGCTTTTGATGAGAGTTCATCACACAGAGAGAGAAGAGTCACACAAATTTGAACCCACCCAAAGTGACCAAACCCTAGCACTTGGTTTTCCAGATTAAGGAAGGAGTATCGTTGACCCAGCTTGGTATTAGTGGAAGTGATAGGTCTGCACCCAAGAGATACAATTTTTCCTTTCCCACTTCTATGGCTACACATATTCTAGTATTTAGACAAATTTTGGGCAAGGATAAAGTACACAAGCCCTTGGTCTCGCGTCCGGGAGTGACGCTGGGTACACTAGTGGTAGTGGGGCAATATCACGGCACGTCACGCAAAATTTAGTGGAACTTTTAGAAAACTTGGTACGACCACTATAAGACCCGTGGATCGGGGAGGGACGGGACTTGGTGGTTTTGGTGGTTTAGAGGCCCAGACCGGTGGATCGGTGGATCCGATGGCAAGGAAACACACAAGGGAACCAAGGCCCCGGCTCAAGAGGATAAGGGCCTAGTAACCCCCTCAAGTCTTCTTTGAGATGTCTTTACATTTTCCAGTTTACAGAGGTATTCAAGATGTTGCAGTAACATGTTCACAAGTGTGAACTACCATGGTGTGCAAAGCGGATCACAAACTTGAAGCGGAAGGCTAGTTAGTTTGTGAACAACGTTACATGGGCGTGCACATAGCTAGTATAGGAAATATGACCCTCATCAAACAAGTGGTGGATTACACTACTTTAAAGAACACTTTCTTGGTAGAATTCCACATACCGAGTTTGAACAAAAGAGCATCAACACCCGAAGGAGATTCACCGGTGCAATGGTGGAGAGTGTGCGGGACTATGATGCGCGCTTTAAAACTCTCTTGTCTAAATTATCATATGATATTCACCCTTCACAGATGCTTAGTGGTTTGTTGGAGGGTTGATCACATCTTTTAAAAGGGCCTTATCTCATAAAACTTTGGCTGCACCGTGCGAGGTGTTAGAAGATGCTCGCGTGTTGAGGAAGGCTGGAAGTGTTGATACTGGTATTAGCCCATTTTTGGAGGCTCAGATTACTGCTATGGCTAAGCAATTGGAGAAGTTGTCTGCGAACTCAACTCATGAGGATGGCAGTGTTTTATGGTGTATAGATTGTGAAGTAGAGGGGCATGTCAAGGATAGTTTCCCTCGTAAGATAGACGTGCCATAGCAAAGAGACTATGAGATTTTCCATGGGGACCATGATGCAAGTAAATGCCCCTTATTATAGCGTGTAATTGTAATAATGTGTCTTGCTACTATAAGATCTCGTACATCTACGAACCATGATACTAAGGACTGTAGACTTATTAACCAGATCCATGAGGCCATTGATCACGGGGTGTGCCAGACCAGCATTACCAATAGTTCAAAAGGTGATGATCATTGTTACAAGGAGCACATAGATGGAGGCGCGTGCAGAAGGAGATTTCACATAGGATTCCATTGTTGTGGTAACCACGGAGGAAGAAGTGAGTTCCCACGTGGAACTTGTTTTAATTGTGGATCTCGTAAAGAATTACAAATGAGAATTCCTAGACCTATTGCAAAGGCTTATGGTGCGGGAAGAAGCAAAAGTATGAGGAGTGCCCTGAGTTGTTTGAGCACATGAATCAATAGCAATAGAAAGAAAATGGTGTTGCAATGGTAAGAATTAAGAAGATAGACACACAATGGATGCCTCGGGTAGTAAGTGATGCAAACTTAGAACATGTTTTAGTGACAACAAGAGTAAAGGAAACACGCGCAAAGGAAATGCCAAGGAAGAGGACTCTGGTTTCAAGAGAAGAAGTGGTACATAGAAAGTACCCAGATCCTACTCATCAGAAGGAGGTATATCAAAATACCATGGACATCATTCAGATCTTACAAGGAGAAATCCAATTTCTAAAGGAGCAATCCAGGAGGGAGGAGTAAAGAAGGAAGATCGAGGCGTCAAGAGATGACCCGGATGAGGTCAGAAAGTTTGTAAAATGCTAAGGCAAGAGAATGTTATTCCTTGCTAGGGGCATGGTTGAGGGAGAAGGTACCACATGCCGAGAAGAGCGCAAGAGGAAGGTACTACATGTAAACCTCCCCCCTCACATCCTTGAATATGATAGGGAAATCACGTTAAATGCAGGAGTGGATGGATGCCTGCTGAGTAATATCCTCATTGACACAGGTGCAGAAGTCAACATTCTTACCTTGGATGCATGGCATCAGATGGGAAGGCCTGCATTACATCCATCTTCGAATGTGTTGTATATGGCAAACAAAACAAAGGAAATGCCCATCGGCGTCTTAAAGGATGGAGCTATCACCATTCAGGGAGCCTAGTTTATTGGGGACTTCAAATTCTTGGTGCTCGACAAAGTAGATAATTTCTCACCACTACTTGGGCACCTATGGTGTTATAAGAATAATGCAGATCTTTGGTTCAAAAAAGGGTACATCAGCTTTGAAAATAAGGAGGAACGAGTCATCATACCCCTGGCTGATGGGAATTCAACACCCTGTACTAAACCTTTGGGAGGAGAGGTCCTAGATAGAATATATGTGTGCTCAATTAGGGATCCAGAAATAATCCATCCCACCGATGGAGTTATCCTGTTTGAATATGCTCAGTCGATCAATGACACCACTATTCTAGCATGTGATAATTGGGTGCATGGGACCTACGAATTGATCGAACGACATTTAAGAGTATCGGTGACAAAGGTGATGAAGGCACACAGTCCAACACCTAGGAGGGAAATAGCTACCTAGGTACTCAGAGGAGCCCACCCCGAGGTCCTTTTTGCAAATAATGGAAGCTCGGTGGAAGGAGGAAAATGAAAGAAAAGGGATGTAAAGTTACATCCTACTAGGAATTGTTGCACGCCTGGTGGGAAACACATCAGATAATCTCTTGGAATGGCGTGAGGTGAAAATTTCCTTTCCATCCATTTTCTAGAAGCAATACGCCCACCGCCATCAAGGACTACCATGGTAAGGAACCTACCTCTTTCCACATCCAAGCTTGTAAGAAGACGGATGGGAGGCACGGAAGATTTTCCACCATTCCTGGGTACAAAAACTATATTCTACACTGCAGGGTTGCGCACACGCATGGTACATACATTCTGAGACATGCCGCCAAACAAGGAATTGGTAAGAACTAACGGCTGATCTAGTTCAGACATTCAAGTATAGAAGTACCAAACCATCGCTTATAAGGCATTATAAGTTGTCAAGTGCCTTATCATGGGGGATAGTGCCATGGAAAAGATAGGCTACGAACTTACTTGGTGAGCTAGGTTTAAAGGTGGACTTTGAATAATAAGAAAGAGAGGAGGTTCAGTTTGAGCATGCATGTGTGAAAAAGGAGAAAGGAAAGCTTGTATATGTGATTGATGGGGAGGAAGTAGAAAGCTTGGATGTTAACCATTCTATAGGGATGCGCAAGGTAGTGGACAATGCTGATACTCGCGTGCACGCCTACCATGAACCTTTAAAAACTAAAAAGGTTAACATCATCTCAAGAGAAGAACCTAAGGAAGCTATCATTAGAGATTACTGGTTGGAGAAGGAAGTCTCTAAGATCATTGATCTTTGCGTGAATTTGAATATTTATTTCCGCGTGGGTACCATGAGCTCAAAGGCATCCACCATTCCTTGGGGGAGATGAGGATAAAGCTAAAGGACTAGTGCACACCCAGTCAGGAAGAGACCCTACTAGATGAATCCCAATTTACGCGTGAAGGTAAAGGAAGAGATAGAAAAAATGATAGCATTTGGGATCATTGAAGTTGTGGAAGAATCAAATGGATAAGTCCAATGGTAATCAACATCAAGAAGGATGGGTGGATTAGGATCTGCATGGATTATAGGGAGATGAACGCAGTTTGTGTCATCGATCCTTTTCCAACCCCTTCACTGAAGAAATTTTGGAAGGAGTCATTGGGCACGAAATCTATTCCTTTACGGATGGATTTTCAGGGGTACCACCAAGTCTGGATTATAAAGGAAGACTAGGAGAAGACAAATTTCGCCACTGAATGGGGAAGTTTTGTATACATGGTCATGCCCTTTGGGTTGAAGAATGTGCCTACTATTTTCTCGCGCATAGTGGTACAGGCGTTCCAGGACTTCATCCATAAATTTCTTTAGGTCTATCTAGATGATTGGACGGTGTATGGGCTAGTAAAAGACCATTGTGACAATTTGAGGCTGATGTTTGAGAGGTGTCAACAATTGAGGATATCCCTCAACATTAAGAAACATTTCTTCGCTACCCCTTTGGAACGTTATTGGGGCATATCATATGTAAGGAGGGATTTCTAATGGATCTTGCCAATGTTGCAATTATTGTGGGATTGGGGAGACAACTAGTCAAAGCGCACAAATGCAGATTTCTTGGGCATGCGGGTTATTACAGAAATTCATTAAAGGATATGCCAAGATTGCTGTGCCTTTAGAAGAATTGCTCAAACATAAAAGTGCCTTCCATTGGGGAGAGAGGCTGTAGCAGAAGTTGTTTGACACATTAAAGGATAGGATTTTCACCGCACCTATATTACGTTTTCCTCTTGGGATAAACCCTTCCATGTTCATGTGGATGCCTCTGGAACAACCATTAGGGTAGTGCTTGCACAACCTGGTGAGGGAATTTTTGATCATCCCCTATGCTTTGCAAGCAGGAAGTTGACACCAGCAGAACAAAATTATAATACGATTGAGCACGAGGCATTGTCAATGATCTACGCGCTTCACAAGTTTAGATAAGTATCTGCTGGAAACCCTTTTATCTTCTACACTGACCACATGGCATTAAAGTACTTAGTGAACAAGCCCATTTTACAAGGGCGCATATGTCGGTGGGTGCTATTATTTCAAGAGTTTGAGTTCACAGTAGTTGTGAAGCCTAGAAAGAGTAATTGTGGACCTGATCATTTGTCAAGAATTGACTCAGGGGAGGACACACAGAGCATCAAGAGAATATGTCGGACATGCAATCTGTTTAGGTTATGGCGCGCGCCCTCATTTGGAGGAAATTGCAGCATTTCTAAAGGAAGGTGTGGCTCTAGAAGGGATGAAGACATTAGAGAAGAAGTAACTAGCCATACGTGTTGCACCCTTCATGTTGAAACTGGGGACTTATACAAATTAGGGTGTGTTGAAGTTTTGCGCAAGTGTGTGCTAGAGCATGAGCACCTCACCATAATAGAGGAAGCACACAGAGGAAGTGCATGTGAATATTATACAAGTGACGCCACCACACGTAAGATATTAATGGTAGGATTATGGTGGGAAACCCTGTATAAGGATTGCAAGGACTATTGTAAAGCGTGTGACCACTGTCAGCGTCTTTGGCAAGCTAAGAAGAAGAGATGAAATGGCTTTGCACCCTATCCCTAACACTAAACCTTTTTATAAATGGGAAATAGACTTTGTAGGCCCTATTGCACCAGCAACGCATAGGACTGGATCACGCTACATAATCACTTACACAAACTATTTGACAAGGTGGGCAGAGGTAGTCCCAACTAAAGACTGCACAACAACTACAGCAACAAGGTTTTTATGGGAGAACATTATCACAAGGTATGGATGCCCTTTAAGTTTAACCAAAGTGATAGGGGTACACATTTCTTGAATGAGACCATGAGGATCTTGTTAGCAGAGTTCATGGTGGCTCATCACAAGACTACACCTTATCACCCACAAGAAAATGGAACTGCGGAAGCATTTAACAAGATATCGAGTCATGCCCGCCCAAGATTTGTGATGTCGGAAGACAAGATTGGGATGACAAGGTATCAACCGTGCTTTGGGCTTATAGGATGACTTATAAAAGGATGAACAAAGCCACACCATTTCAATTGGTGTTTGGCATGGAATTTGTTCCTACCAGTTGAGTTCATGTTACCTTCTCTGTGAATAGTGCGCACAAGAGGGATGGCTGATGAGAAAGTCTTTGGAAGAAAGAATTGATGATTTGATGAAGATGGATGAAAGACGATCACTTACTAGGTGGATCCAAACAACAAAAAAAGCAAAATAAAAATCATGGCATGATCGCCACATTAGGAACAAGAAGTTTGAGGTTGGGTAGATGGTCTTACTATATGATTCTAAGTTTCTGCAACACCCTGGGAAATTAAAGGTCCATTGGTTAGGTCCCTATATAATCTCATACACCCTTGATTTGTACGTGTGCCAGTTACAAGCACTGGATGGAACGAAATTGTCTGGACACTTCAATGGGAGTAGGATGAAGCCCTACTATAAATAAGGTAGTTTTGCTAGATAGTTTAGAATTTCCTTTATGTTTTTCCCTTTCTTGTGTTTCCCTTTCCTGTTGTTGTTTTTTTATGCCTTGGGCACCAGTAACCTTGTTAATTTTTAAGGTTTTGAATGCGTAGAGGGCTGCACATCATTTAAGTGTGGGGTGGAATGATGTTAAGGAAAGCGTGGGTAGAGTGCCAAGGAAGATTGTGTTGAAAATCCCGGTTGAATGATCCCTGTTGAAAAGGTGCATGATGCAAAGGTGGAAAAGGATGGTTGGTGTCAAGATAAGGCTACTTTTAGACCCCACGTATAGAGAAAGAAGAAGCGCATAAAAACATGAGGTAGGTGAGAGAAAAAATCATGACATAAGAAGTGCCTTTGGCACAGGTGACACACGCGTAAGAGTCTCCTGTCAAGATGGATTGGTTGTGCACCAGAAGGTTGGGGATTATCTGCACAGGTTGGGCATGTAAGTTAGGGCGTAGAAGTTGGGATTTTTTGAAAAATATGCTTTAAATGTTAAAAGTATGGTGGTAGGTGAAGTAGCATTTAATGCTTAAAAGTGGGAAAAACTATAAATAAAGGCTTGGGCATTTCATTATTCACTTTGCGTATAAGGAGAAAGAAGTGCTTGTGCATCTTTGCAAACTAGGGCTTCCAGAACTGATCCATGTGAAGAAAAATTTGAAAAGTGTGAGCGTGAGTCACTAGTTTGGATTTGCAAACCAGAGAGAAGGGATTTCACGGGCGTAAGAGAAAAAGTGAGAAGGCACCATTTGTGAAGGAATTATCCTAGTTAGGGTTTGAAGAACTAGGGCATGGGTTTAAGGGGTTTTCTTCACAAGTTCAAGATCTAAGGTTGGAGGGAGGGGAAGAATAGAGTAATAGGAAGTGATTGAAGTGATAAAGAGAGCTTAGACAATGGCACCCAAGAAACCAGTTGGCACACCCAAGAAGGGCAAGGGAAAGGGAAAACAACAAGAAATTGTCACACATACAAATGAAGAATGGTATGTAGAAATGTAGTACCCAGATGGAGTGTTCTTGGGAAGGAGTGGGAGTCCCATTTGAGAAACATGTCTATAAGTGACTACAATCATCATTCGAGCACAATTGAGAAGGGAGATTGCATTGGAGTTAGTGCGCCTAACAAATAAAAGAACACCGAGAAGGGTTGCCCATTTATAACGATGATGTAAAGGTCAAGTTAGAGAATTCGGGGTTATTGCAAGATGCGCCTTAATTCCCCTCGGCTCATCTCACATTTCAAAGGTCTCATCTGTGAAGGGGATAGTTTAGAAGATGACTTAAGTGACAAGGAGGCAATTAAGGAGACTATCGCTGCCTATGCATACAAAAATAGGTCAAGGTACTATGATATCACGGACATCAAGGACCGGTGATGAAGATGGTTACATACCTTGTAACAAAGATAAATGGCTAGGAGAGATGGACCCAGGTTAACAAGGCATGGTTGCATGTTTGCAAGAAAATTTTGGAGGGCACCATCTACAACTTGTCTGCATTCATCGTAGATGAAATTATCGGCAGCGCGAAGGAAGGTGAAAAAATCCTTTTAATATCTTGCTAACCATTGTATTTTCAAAGATTGGAGTGCCAAATGCATCGGATAAATTCATATGGGAGTACCCTACTGAAGAACCCTCACCCGTGAAGAGATTTGAAAAATAAACCTGTGACACTATGACAACCGCGCACAGGGCATGCTTGGAGAAATGACATACACGCCTAAGGAACACATTCGGGGTAGAATGGAGGATCCCTAAACAACTTCTAGTAGCCACCAAGGGAGAGGTCGAGTTTGTTGTATACCAGCATTTCTACCTAGGAAGATTCAAATGAATAGATGAGACATGGAGCCCATGGTGCAAACTCCCTTTTGCCTTCATAGCTCAACACTTCCAAGCAGGAGTAAACAAGTTCAAGGAATCCAAGAAATTGAGGTTAGTCCTTGGTAATATGGACCAATACCATAGAGAAATGCACAGAGGGTTGGTCTACCCCAACAAGCATGCGTACATAGAGAGGTACATGTCGCATGAGGTCCAAATGGTGAAACCCATGACTTTTCCCATTGCAGGAGGATCCGCGGTGCACGTATACCTCCGTATAAGACCAAAATTTGAGAAGGGCACATATCTAGAGAATGAGATATCCATACCTGAGGACCCAACTGGTAGGAAAAGACTCGTGCCTAGGTGGAAGGAAAAATAACTAGAGAAGAAGATATCAAGTGTAGTGGATACACATATAATAGGTTCCCCTAGGAAAAGTGCCAGAACTAGTATGTATTCACGCAAGAAGAAGTCCATAATAAAAGAGAATACTTCAAAGCTAGAAGAACCATTAGACAAGGAGTCATTAGAGGAAGAAAAGACATAATCACCTACACCAGAATCCCTGGTTAGGAAGAAGCAGAGGGTAGAAGAAGAGACCACCTCGAAGAAACTGAAATTTGGAGAGGTACATAGACAAAGAGGACAATGATAATGAGGAAGATGGTAGTGAAGAAGATGATCTTGGAAGAGATCAAGAGCCACCCGTATTCGACGTGCATGATTTAGAAGAAGAAGGCAGAGAAGAAGAATAGGGATTCCATTTGTGCAATGCAAGGGTGGTCAAGAGGGAGAAGGAACCCAGGACATAGGAAGAGGTGAGAAGATTGGCGCGCAGAAGCATAAGACTCCAAGCCCTATGCAGAACAAACAACCAAGGTGGCGAGAAGGAGAAGCAAAAATATCATTGAGACCTTGGTAGAAGAGGGGTTGGAAAGTGACACCGAGTGGTGTTGGATAAAGGTAAGGAAGAGACACGAGAGAAGGACCATGGCAACACTAGAGGCCCCACTTTAAATGTAGATATTCCTAAGGGCATGCACATGGGAGGAAAGCACGAGGTGGAGGAGAATCTAGGGATGGGGTATATCAATGACCCCAACAAAGTGTTGTGCACACGGTTCCAAAGCACAGTTCTAGTAGAGGAGCTCATGGAAATGTCATCTTTTGATAAGGAGGCTGCATACCCATGGATAAGGAAAATTATCTCATGGGCATTTGAGTCCCATATCGATGAGCCAGAATTTGAAGTAAATCAGGGGAAATAATAACATTTCCATAATGAAAAGGAGACAACCCATTGGTAAATGCTCAGCAGCTCTCATATGAACAACTATGCAATGCGCTCAACAAGGTCTCTGTTGAGGTTTGGGGCGAATGATAGAATCAAGGATCTGGAAGGAGAATTGGTAAAGAAAGAGAAAGAGCTAGCTGCAAGGACAAAGGAGCTAAGTCAAGAAAATCTCATTAGTGCCCAGGTGGCGTGTGAGCTCAAGTATGGAAAGGTTAGGGTGCACGAAGTTTACAAAAATGTGGAGTCCATTACAATTTGCCATAGTGTTGAAACATTCATACCTAGCACCTCCCGTGGGAAATTATGCATCTACCCTGGAATGCCTGGAAGACTTTACAAGAATCCTCACCATGGAGAGGTAGCCGCTAGCCTTGGAATCTGCAGAAGAGGTGGCCACATGCTTAGAAAAGGAGGATAAATTGAAGGTCATGGCGCTCATCGCTGAAAGTACAACAATGTCCTTTCTAATGTAAAGATTACTTCAGGCTACCGAGGCCATGTACGACAACTGCATGGATAGGGAAAAAGTGGCAAGCATCTTTGGATGCTAAAGATGAAGTAGAAATTAAAGAATTCCGGGGAGGAAAACAAGGGGAACAAAGCGGAGTGGGAAAAGATCCTAGCCGAGGTAGAAACTAAATCAGAAGCTATTGAGACCTTATGGGCTCAATTAAAAACTAGTTAAAGGAACTGTACCCAAGAGATCACAAGAAGAATGGACGCACTTGAGGACCTAGGAAAACAATTGGAAGGGGTAGTTAGGGCTATAACTACCCAGGGAGATGGGTTAAGCTTTGAGGAGGTGAGCACTTTAGTCGCAACCTCTGCCAGAAAGTGCGAGAATGAATTCGATGCCTAGAAAAAATTGGAGGCCAACTTACAAAAAGATTTTCCTAGTTTATTACAAAGAGTTGATGCCATCACTATCCCATTCTTTCTTCTTTCCCAAATTCTTCATCCCCTTATTATTTTTCCAAGGCGTAAGCCTACTATGATTCCTTATTCATTTAATAAGTGTTTCCAGTGGGCAAAGAACACACAAGTGTGGGGTGATGTTGGGTCCCTGAAATATTGGCTAAGTAAAAAATAACACGTAGGCGCACAAGGCCTAGTTGAAGAAAGGCACGCAAGGAGAGGCGTGTAGGAAAAGGTTTAAGGAAGGGTTTAAGGAAACCCGTGACATGCACATGGAAAAAGCTAAGGACTTAGCCATATTGGGAATTTTGGGTAGGATACAAGGAAAACGTGACCTGACTGCGCATGCGGAGTGGATAAGGTGCCATCCTAGTGACAGGTTGGCCCAGGAAGGAATATGCCCTACGGTAGAGGCTTCTAGAAGGACATCATGGCACAAAGTGGTGAGCTCAGGCCTAGAGGAGCATGCGCTCCTGGAGGACCACATTCAGACACTTGGCGATGGATCTGAGGCCACAAGAGAATGAGTTGGTGGATCAAAGAGGCTATATATATAAGTTCTGTAGAAGTAAAAGAGATGGAGAAACACATAGAGAAAGGGTAGAGCTCTACAAAAATGCTGCAAGGACTCTGTAAGTTTGGGAAAATAAGGATAGGGAAGGATATATCAAGGGCTATGAATTATAAATTTTCTTTTGAGGGCATAGTTATATAAATCCAGTGATAATGCATGATCATGCTGATGCCGCTTTTTCCGTAACATTCTGTAATGGCTCCATCTATATATTGAGGTTACCAAGTTGATATGAATATGAGTTTTAATGGTTCTATTCATGATACGTCCTTCTTCATAGTTCCTTTCCATTTATGTCTATGAACTAAGTATGAATGCTTGTATAACTTCCTTTCTTTTTTGGTGTAAGTTCCATAATTTGTCAAGCACTTTATGTCTGGAATGACTACAAGGATCTAGAAGCTTTTCTGAGCTCTATGGTGCTTGTACATCTTATTTCCTTTCAAATACCTTAAGATCAGGTCATAGATGATGTGTCCCACTAAACTCACATAAAAGAGAGACTTGGCGCCCACGCGTGGCTCGGGTGAGCGCCCAGCACCCGCTGGGTGATAGGCCGACGCACATGGGATTTCTTTCCTTTGTGATGGGGGTAAAAATGACTACAATTTTTTCTTACTTTGGATTGGAGGCATAGACCTTGTTATCATATTTTATCAGTAGACTTTGATAGATGAACATTACTATATTTTATTAGACATTACAACTATTTTGATTACAGACATGTGGTGACTCATAATGTGAATTATATGCATGGATTGACATTTCAGTATTGATGATGATCTAGAGTTACTACTTTATATATATATTGACACATTGGATTTTGATACATAGATTTTGTTAGATGATCTAGTTAGTCTTGTGATCTTATTGTTAATGAAATGATAGAATTGAAATATTTGAAATTGTGAACAATTGGTGAAATTACTTGATTTTAGTGATGATTTAGTTATGATATTTGATGATGTGAATTGATATGTATATGTTGTTTTATTTTTTGATGTCATTAATATGGCCATGAGTAGAGAGGTATTGTTTGATTTTGCAAGAAATTGTAACACAACAAACAAAAGGGGATAGAGACCAACAATGAAGGAATTTGGGGTATTGGTAACATGTCACCTTGGAAACTTGTGTTTTTGTATGTTGTTTTTGTTATTGATAAATTGTTAGGAGGTCCCCATTGGGGGTGGCCTCAAATGTGACCATGGGTAAATGTGTTATTTCCCTTTTTATTTTAATTATTTTTGAGTATGTGATTTATTATTGTAATGTGATTCACTTTATTATTATTAGTTAATGTGCTCTATTTAAGTTGATTAATCTTGTTAATTATTGTAATTTAGGATGTGACCAAGGGGTATTTAATTTTGGTAGGTTTTCCTTGATTTTATTATAGATTTGAAAAGGATTTTATTGGTTTTAGTGTTGTGTACTCAACCTTGCATGTCAAACTCAGATTTTGGCTTAAAGGCTAATTTTGGAGGCTTGTGGGACAAGTTAAGCTTGTCCCACACCTCTTAAATTCATCTACCAATATATATGGGGTAAGGGGTAAAAATTAGGCCCCATTATGTGTTTTGGAAGCTAAAAAGGTGAAATAATTGCACCTTCTTACAAGATCTTTTAATTTTGTCCTTTGGAGTATGACTTTTGGTTTGTGTGTGTAAGGAGAACTTGTCACATTTCTCACCCACCAATTTATGAGCTTTGGGTTTGGTGTTTGACCATGTGATGTGGAGTTGAGGAGAAGTGATGTGGCATCCTACATGGAGCCACCTCACCCTCCTCTTCTCTTTTTCTATTTATTCAAGTTTATTTGATGGTTTTGGGGTTACATGTTTTATTTTCACTCTTGCATTTTTGGAGGAGCTTGCTTTTGGAGCCTTTGTTTGAAGCTTGGAAGATTGGTTTGTACTTTTTTGGACTTGGAAAATCTTGGAGCTTGTGCTTGTGGATTGGATACTCTTGCAATGGCAAGGTAGGGACTTCACCCATGCATTTTTATTTCTATTTTTGTGTAAATGGTTGTAAATGAATGTATGTTGTATGTTTTGGTTTTGGGGATAGAATGGCCTTAAGGTTGTGTAGGAGAAAGAAAATGGGGATATATATTGAGGGAGGGATAAGATTTTATGTTATGCATTTGGAGGGAGTTTGGGTTGGGTGCCCCACCTTGTGATAATAAGAAGGATTTCTTATTTATCTTGTTATATTTATTAAGGGAGGGATAAGAGTTTGTGGGAGACATAAGAGAAATTGAGGGAGGGATAAGAGTTTGGTTGTGGTTGTGTGAATGAATTTTTGGAGGCTTTTAAGGTGGGCACTTAACCCATTGGGAGGCATATGTTTTTTCCTCATTTCTTCTCTCTCTCTTGGCTTGGATATTGAGCCTTTGTGCTTGGGAAAATTGTATGTTTGTTGTGATTTTTGTATTGTGCTTTTGTGTTTGAAAGTTTGTGTGAATGGTTGTTGTTGAAGCCATGTAAAAGTTTCCTTGGTTTCTTTATACCTCTTATTGCTTCATTGTTGGGGCTCGAGGGCCAATGAGGAGGATGGCTTCTCCTTCTCATTGGATTATAGGTTGGGTGGAGAGCGTTGCCTACTCCCCTTATTTTGTTGTTGTGATTGGATTTTGGAGAAATGGAGGAGTTCAAGTTTGGCATCTTGGAAAGATTTGTTTTGTGGAAGATAAAAAGAAAAAGAAATAGTTTTTTTTGTAAAATTTAGCCATGTTGTTTCCACTTAAGTGGAAGGCTTGTATACTCTTGCATTTTAAAAGAGATTCTTGTAAATTTTATTATCAAGTTATGTAGTGAAAGGGATTGAAGAAAGACTCTTGAAAGTTGTATTTTCAAATCTGAAAAGAAGATTTTATATGAAAGATATATTGTTTCCTTGAAATTATAAAGTTTTTCTTGAAATAGATGTCATTTTTATTGTGAAAAGGAAAGAAACTTGCATTTAGAAAATGGTTAAATTCCTTCTCTCTATGAATTATTTATTTATATTTAGTTGAAAAGGAAACATTCTTTTGAGTTTAATTATTAAGTTGATTTGAAATCATAATGAATTCCTAAAGTATAAGAAAAGAAAGTATTTATTTAGTGTTTAAAAAAACAATGAATATTCTTTATTTTTGTATTGGTTTGAATAAAAAACTATTAGTTTTAACTACCTCCACATATATGAATAGTAGAAAATTATAGCTACCTTTACTTTTTATATTTCGGATAAGTTAAAATTAAAAATATATGATAATTAATTAAAATTATATTTAAGTATATAAATATAAATAAAACTATTATAATATATATATATATATATATATATATATATATATATAAACTTTATATTGGGAAATTATTAAAAAAGTCGAATAATTTTATATATTAGAGTTGGTTTATATATATAATAAAATATATTATATTAAGTGTGTTTGGTGTGATATGCATATTAATGTTTATAAATAAAAAATTATGGGGGCACTTCCCCACTAAATTTTAATATAGAGTGGGGTGGGGGTGGGGCATCCCCCCACCCAATACAATTTTATATAGTAATAGTCGGCCATGGGCCATATGGATTTAAAAATATATATAGAACCAATAATGTTTAGATTGTGTAATGGCCTCAGAAGTGTATAAATTCTATTTTGGGTAAATACTATTAAGACCATACCATATAAATATATATATATATATATATATATATATACACACACAGCCAACCTTACATAATAGATTGGGTTTAACTAAAATCATTTTCAAAACAAAATTTATATATATATATATATATATATATATATATATATATCCCCCTCATCTCTATATATATATATCATTTTAAAAATAGAAATAAAATGGGGCAAAAATTCCCATACCGAATAGGGTAAACAAAAAAAAATACACAAATAAAAAATGAAGTCTTGAAAAACCCTAGGAGAGGGATACAAATGAAAAAATAACTCTCCAAATGTGTGTATCCATCCAAGAACAATGAGAAACTTCCATGGCCTCCATGCTCCAAAACCTACAAAACAAAATGGAGCAAATGAATGAGTTTAGGGTAAAAAGAAGAATAAGAAGACCTCATAAGGATTTTAGGCCATTTTGAAAATGCCTAGATCTAAGGGTTGACTTAATCATTAATAATGAGAATAAACCCTACAACTTTAAGTGATGGGGATTTTTGTGGGAATGATTTAAAATTAATTAAAAGGTATGGGTAATGGGTTAATGGGGCCACTTAAGGGTATTAGGGTAAGTTAGAGATATATTGAGACATGTTATTGTTAATAAATAAATGACATTGGAATAATTAAAGGATTAAATTAAATAATTTTAAATGGGTAAGTAGATAATGTTTTACAAGGGTTAATTAAGGAATTTAAAATTATATTTAAGCTTAATTATATGGGGCATTGGATAAGTTGAGTTAGTTAGGAATAAAATAAATAGGAATGAAATTAGAACTATAAGGATAAATTAAGTAATTTCAAAAAGGGTAACTTGGATTTAACCCGAAAAATGGAATGAGTAATAATAATTAATTGTTAATTTAATTACAAAACCTTATGAATATGTGGAATTTATTAATCGTGAAATATTTAAACCTAGTTGGTGGTTATCTTGTTGTAACCCTTTTAAACAAAAAAAAATTATTCATAATTTTCCTAATTAATTATTGAGTTTTTATTTTTTGTGGGAAAATGTGGGCGTTACACTTGGTATCAGAGCCATGGGTTCAATGCTTGGACCCTTGGGCACACATGGAAACACAAATAGTTAACCTAACACAACCTACAACTAGATCACACAACATTGCATGATATTTTAAAACGTAGAAAACCTAGAAAACTGAAACAAAACCTAGATGATGATAAACTAACTCCCATCTTGTTTTTGTGTAGGAGGTGTAGATTGGACAATGATTTTACATGTGGAGTTAGATATATACCACCCAGAAGTAGGAAGTTGTTGCTATATTTCCGCAGATCCTACAAACATTACATGATGTCAATGCAGCTATACGAGGTGGAGCAGTAGGGGGATGAGCTAGTCCAGCATGACAGAGAGCCATCAGTAGAGGCTCGTATCCCTTCATGACACAGTGAGGAGTATAGAGAGGAACTCCCATGGAGTCAGCTAGACCAGATTCACCTAGAGGGGACATGGAGATAGGGCTATAGGACACAAAGATAGATCTAGGAGCCCTAGGAGGGATGATCATGTAGAGAGACCTAGGGGTCGATAGACATCAGCTAGATCATATCAAAGAGATCTTGAAGCTACACCCATCTCATTATGTTGGTGATATAGGAGGATTTCAGGTAGAGGCTTGGTTAGTGAGCTTGAGTGGATGCTTCAAGTTGTGCCCATGTACTAGCAACACGAAGGCTTGTGTTGTGATTCATCTTCTGAGAGATGGAGTAAGTGTTTGGTGGAGGAATGAGGAGAAGAAGCTCCACGTAGACTTAGAGACTATTACTTGGGAGCTCTTGAGGAGCGGTTTAAGAGTAGATACATATCTAGGAGGTTTATTAGTAGAGGATCAATGAGTTTCATGACTGCATGCAGCACATCTATGCATGAGTGTGATATGAGATTAGTTTTTGGACTTGCTTCAGTATGTATGTTGAATACATATAGGATGAGCAGGAGTAGGATTCACAAGTTCATTAGGGGCTTGAACTTAGATTTGGGAGGTATGGTACACATTCATTATCCATAGACCTTAGTTGAGGCCATTGAGAAGGCCTACATTGTAGAGGATACCAGGGGGAAGACATAACAAGCTAGAGATAGAGTGAGGAGATGTATTTAGCAGATGCATGATAGTAGGTCGAGGGGGTCATCTCCTCCTCCTCATGGTGGACATGGTTCATCACAGTCTTCTTTCAAGCCACCTCAACCACCAACAACAAAATCATCCACCATTTAGACCTCCACAGAGATTTGATACTAGAGAGGATGGAGTATGGGCCTCCTCCTAGAGGACCCATTAGGACACAAGGAGCACCTAGAGCTCATCATAGGTAGCTCGTCAGTAGTAGTGGCAACATCATGTCCATGAAAATATCATTGGGATCCACAACACAAACCACTAGAGCACTAGGAGGAGTCACTTCTTTTTGGAGAGAGCTTGGTAGTTGTTATGGATGTGGTGTACATGGACACCATTGGAGAGAGTGTCCACATAACCCTAATAACAAGGGTAAGGCACCTATTTTAGAGCCTACAGTTGGTGATATGGGACGTAGCCATCGTAGATTTATGAAGTGGTCAAGAACTTGAGGAAGAGCACGAGGTACAATGATAGAGACTACATGTAGCATTGGTGGTATCCCTACCTCTATATTGTTTGATTCTAGCTCTTTTGATTCATTTATTGCACCATCATTAGTAGAGTGATGCAAGATGGTGGTAGTTAGGCAAGGCCTTAGTTGGGATGTTGAGATGGCTTCTAGAGCCAAGCTCTCAAAGTGGACTCCTTAGTTAAGGAGTGTGTAGTGGACCTAGGACCCTTCACCACGACCTTAGATCTTTGTATCCTTCCCTTGGGTTCATATGGAGTTATCTTGGGCATGGATTGGTTATCTACATATAGATCTAGAGTGGATTATTACAACAAGGTTATATCTTGTGCAAATGATTTGGGGGTTGAGTCGGTGATAGTTGGAGTTAGGAGACCCATCTCTATTCACACTATTTTTTTATGTAGCTGAATTGGTGTACATGAAAAGGATGTTAGTTGTATGCCATCACAGTTAGTAACCGATTGGAGGATGAGACTCATGGACCATCACTAGATGATCACCCCATTTTGCAGGAGTTTTCAAATGTTTTTCCCAGTGAGTTATCAGGGTTACCTCCCCACGTGAGATAAAATTTCATATTGATTTGGTTCCTAAAGAAGAGCCTATCTCACGTGCGCCATATAAGATGACCACCCCTGAGCTATGTGAGCTCAAGTTAAAGTTAGAGGGCCTTATTGAGAAAGGCCTTATCCTTCCCCAGTGTATCTCCTTGGGGGTGCACCGGTGATTTTTTGGGAAGAATAATGACGGATCCTTATGTTTGTGTGTTGACTACGGATAACCGAACAAATTAACGACCAAGAATAATTACCCCTTCCATGCATCGATGATTTTTTTGATCATATGAAAGGGGTGACTATGTTCTCCAAGATAAAAATTAAGTCCGTTTATCATTGGATGAGGATTTCGGAGGAAAATATTCATAATACAACATTTCACACTCAATATAGCCACTACGAGTTCATAGTTGTACCATTTGGTCCGACGAATGCCCCCATAGTGTTCATGAGTTTGATGAATGGGGTATACAGGATATTTCTAGACCGTTTTGTGCTTGTATTCATGTTATCTCTCGAAGTTCACCCTTGTTGAGAGATGACAACAAGGGTTCTAAGATTTCTTTATCTCTCACTTCCATAGATACAATGGAAACACCTCAGGTCTGTGGGTATACCTATTATTGAGGTGAGTCTCTGGTATTAAGGACGGTTCCTTATTGATGTATCCTAAACTAATTTATTGCGGTTTTGAAGGTAAAAAGATTATTTTAACTAAATTGAAATGGGGTGATACACTAAATTGATTGAGGGCTTTGACTGAGTACATGCACAATAAAATTGAAAAAAATTACAAATGCACGAACCAATGGGTTTCAGTTTCATCATAAGACAAACACTTGTGTGTTGAGGGAATAAATCACAACAACACAATAACTAACATGCACATTAAGACTGTATAGAAAGCACCAAATTTGCAGCAAGTTAAGATAATTAATTAGGGAATTAACATTCACAAGAATTAATGGAAAGATACACACCACTGCAAATAATTGGAAAGACAATAACTAGTTCTTATTCAAGGGAAAAACTAGAAAAATATGCTTCAACACTAATGTATCCAAAATTCCTCCTTGTGCCTTGCTAATGCACACAATATATAGAAAAAATACTTCACCCAAACCCCTAAAAATGGTGCATTTTGTACTCTCCAATACATGCTAATTTTACCCCTTTATCATGAATAAATAAAGAAATAAAAATTGACATGGTGATTGAAATGAGGCATTAATAGCCTTAGTACAAAAATACACTTGGTCAAAGTGTAGTTGACGGCTCTATTTCTATTACAATAAATGGCTTGGGTGAATATTTCAGCTAATTTTAACCCTTGCACGATGTGCAAGTCTTCTTTTGCAAGTTTATGATCTTTGTATTCTTCTCGCATGATGTGACATATGTGTTCTTTATCAACTTGCATTGGTATTTTTCTTTATCTTTGATTTGTTCTCTTGTGATCACATGTAAAAATACTCCTATGCAAGCAAAAATAATACCTTTGATTTCTCATACTTAGTAAAATAATTCCACCTTTACCTGTGGGGACCACCTATCCATGTGCAAACGAACATCTTCTCCTTTTTATGAGGTCTTTAGCAAATTTTAAGTTATTTTTGCAATTTTTAAGGTAAGGGGACGTTTAGAACCATTAGTCCCCTTTTAAATTGACTTTAGTATAGACTATGGTCATGACATGAATTTGATTAATAATAATCAATCCTCAAAGTGTTCGACCCACTTTGATTATTACTTGGTCTATATTTGAAAACATTTACACATGCCATAATCTTCGGCCCCTTTTTGATTAATCATTTCATTTGATGGCTTTTTGTTTTGTTGCATATGATGTTTAGACCTTAGCAAAGGTCAATGCAAATAATTTTATAATAATTGGGGTTGGTCCCCTTCCCACGATGACTCAACCCATTCTTTTCTTTTTCGGTGATCATACGTTGAACTCTTGTTAGCCTTAGTAAATGGATGCTTCTGATTTGGGCCATTTATTCTTTGATCTTTGTATCTCGATGTCGATTTCTAACTTAGGAAGAGTTAGGTTACTGCATTGATTTTGATGACTTAATTAGGGCCATTCATTCTAGTACCTGCAAATAGGGATTGACGATGCCTTTTACC
Organism: Taxus wallichiana var. yunnanensis; assembly: GCA_018340775.1. NCBI lineage: Eukaryota > Viridiplantae > Streptophyta > Pinopsida > Cupressales > Taxaceae > Taxus > Taxus wallichiana. Next base: position 383,933,208 of record CM031239.1, on the reverse strand, counting down.
ATGATTAGCTAGGTTCCATTCTTGATCTTAGCCATTCATCTTTGTACCTTGATGATCTAGATAGTAGACGCCTTGACCTTAATTGACAGGTGGTTAACACCGTTTGATCTTGTACTATTGATTTGGATCCATCGATTTTTAACTCTGAATAAGTTAGGTTAGGTAAAAAGCTCGTCAAGCTTATCATTTTTTCATTCTAAATTGCTCTCCCGAGTGGCGAAGCCATGCCAAATTTTCTACTTGACCGCCATGAATGATATTTCAAGCTCAATTCTATGCACTTTTGGCTTCGTGAATGCAAAATTTGGCCTTGAATGTAAATATTTGGGCTCACTGTCATTTTTAAAGCCATTAGGGCTTTACGGAAAGTTGTGGTTGCAAGTTTTTTTATTTTAAGCTCGTGACTAGGTGACTCTCGGCCATTAGTGCCAAGAAGGTAAGCTTCTTTATCTTTGAACATGAAAATTACTTCATTTTCACTATTTCTGTGACCATGCATATATTGATACTTCATTTTCTGCATCATTTTGTGTTTCCTTATGACCGTGAGTTTGAAAAACATTTCGTGACTTATTTCCCAATTTACAAGGAGGCTCTATGGGTACTAGATTCTAATAGGAAGGTAAGTGGGAACATCCCATTGACAAGGTTCCTCAACTTGATGCCTATAATTCTCCACTACTTGCAAAGATAACGCAAAATCAGCCATTTGATTAATATTTTAATGCATTAATTCAAGCCTTTTTTGCGAACTAAACCAACTAGGTATAGGACCTCCCCATTGACAGGGTTTCCTAAGACTATGTTGTTTAGCTTGCAATATTTACATCAATTTCACTTTCAATACTTCCATGATCTGCTCTATTTCATGAATTTTTCCTTCAACCTCTTCATCTTGTGAAAAATCTACATAACCTTCTGCATAACCTTGGTTTTGGACAACATAACCATTGTCATATTGATAATCATATTGATGTGCAGGGTTTGGGTTATGGGGATATTCATTTTGATAGGGTCATAATGTTGATCGAATGGGAATATAGATGATAAGATTGTGGATATGTTGGATACAACTCTTGGATAGAAGCATTCCATTGAGGAATTGATGTCATGATTACATGACCTCATAAAATATTTGAAAAGTCCGATGGTGTTGAAAAGTGTCAGATTGATCTCGAAATCAAATTTATGAATTCAACAAATGAATTTTGCTTTGAATCTTCAATTGTCTCAATTCATCAATAGTAGTTCTTGTCCCAAAAACTGGTATGCATGATGTCTTATTTTCTTGAATGATAAAACACCTTCGAAAGTAAAAATTGAATCTCTATAATGTCCCACTGAGCATTCCAAAACTAGTTATCTCTTAGAAATTCACCCTTGTTGAGAGATGACATCAGGGGTCATATGCTTGATTTATCTCTCACTTCCATAGATACAATGGAAACACCTTAGGTTTGTGGGTATACCTATTATTGAGGTGAGTCTCTCGGTATCAAGGCCGGTTCCTTATTGGTGTATCATAATCTAATTTTTGGGGTTTTGAGGGTGAAATGATTGTTGTAATTGAATTGAAATGGGGTGATACACCAAATTGATTGAGGGATTTGAATAAGTACATAGACAATCAAATTGAAAACAAATTTCAGATGCACAAACCAATGGGTTTTAGTTTGATCTTAAGGCAAACACTTGTGTGTTGAGGGAATAAATCACAACAACATAATAGCTAACATGCACACTAAGAATGTATAGAAAGCACCAAATTTAGCAACAAGGTAAGATAATTAATAAGGGAATTAAAATTCACAACAATTAATGGAAAGATACACACGAATGCAAATAATTGGAAAGGTAATAAGCTGGTTCTCGTTCAACAACAAAAACGGCAAAAATATGGTTCAACACTCCTCTGTCCACAAATTCCTCCTTCGCCTTGCTTTAATGCACACAATATATAGAAAAAATACCTCACCCAACCCCTCCTAGAAATGGACTGAGTCTTTAGTCTCCCATGCATGCTAATTTTACCCCTTTATCATGAATAAATAAAGGAATAAAAATTGACATGGTGATTGAAATGAGGCATTAATAGCCTTAGTACAAAAATACACTTGGTCAAAGTGCGATTGACAGCTCTATTTCTATTACAATAAATATCTTGGGTGAATATTTCAGCTAATTTTAACCCTTGCTTGATGTGTAAGTCTTCTTTTACAAGTTTATGATCCTTGTATTCTTCTCGCATGATGTGACATATGTGTTCTTTATCCACTTGCATTGATATTTTTATTTATCTTTGATTTGTCCTCTTGTGATCACATGGAAAAATACTCTTGTGCAAGCAAAAATAATGCCTTTGATTTCTTATACTTAGCAACATATTTCCACCTTTACCTTGTGGGGACCACCTATCCATGTGCAAAAGAATGTCTTCTCCTTTGTATGAGGTCTTTAGCAATTTTTAAAGTATTTTTGCATGTTTTAAGGTAAGGGGTCATTTGGCATCATTAGTCCCCTTTTGACTTGACGTTGGCATAGACTATGGCCACGACATGAACTTGATTAATAATAATCAATTCTCAATGTGTTCACCCACTTTGATTATTAGTTGGTCTATCTTTGAAAACATTTGCACATGCCATAATCTTGACCCCTTTTTGATTAATCATTGCATTTGATGGCTTTTGGTTCTATTGCATATGATGTTTAGACCTTAGCAAAGGTCAATGAAAATAGTTTTAAAATCATTGGGGTTGGTTCCCTTCCCACGATGACTCAACTCATTCATTTTTTTTTCAAAGTGATCATACTTTGAACTCTGGTTAGCATTGGTAAATGAATGCTTATAATTTGGGTCATTTATTCTTTGATCTCTATATCTCTACCATCGATTTCTAACTCAGGATGACTTAGGTTACCTACATTGATTTTGATGACCTAATCGGAGTCCATTGATCCTGGTACCTGCAAATATGGATTGTCGATGCCTTGTACGGTGATTAGTTGGGTTTCATTCTCGATCTTAGCCATTCATTTTTGTAACTTGATGATTTGGATCATAGATTCCATGACCTCGGTTGTCAAGGTGGTTGGTGGTGGGTTAGCGTGCACACCGTTTGATCTTGTACTATTGATCTGGATCCATTGATTGTTAACTCGAATGAGTTAGGTAAGGTAAAAAGCTCGTTGAGCTTATCATTTTGTCATCTTGACTTGCTCTCCCGAGTGGAAAAGCCATGCCAAATTTTATACTCGACCACCATGAATGATGTTTCAAGCTCGATTCGTGCACTTTTTGTCTTCGTGAATGCGGAATTTGGCCATGAATGTAAATATTTGGGCTCAATGTCATTTTTAAATCCATTCGGGCTTTCTAGAAATTTGTGGTTGCCATTTTTATTTTTTTAAGCTCTTTGACAGGTGACTCTCACCATTAGTGCCAAAAAGGTGATCTTCTTTATCTTTGAACATGAAAATTACTTCGTTTTCAACTGTTTTGTGACCATGCATATATTGATAGTTCATTTTCGCATCATTTTGTGTTTCCTTATGATCAAGATTTTGAAAAACATTTCATGACTTGTTTCCTAATCTGCAACTTTGAGGGTTTTTTCAGGTTTGACCCCAACCTGGTAAGTTATTGCTCTATTTTGATTATCTCTGCAAAAGATAAACAAATCTTTTATAGCCGTTATTTATTCCAGGAAGCTTTCTTCGTTTTCTATGATTTTCATCATTTCACAAGCTCTATTTCCATTTACTTTCATGGGTCGTATATGCTCTGTATTTTGTTGTTTGTGATTTCGAGAAGGAAGAATGTACTTTGTATTCTGAGTAGATTTGAAAGATTAAAGTTGATATGTGAGTTTTTACATTTTGGGTTCTCCTTTTCATCATTTCAGCCTTATAAATAGACGCTATTAAAGGGTATTTGGAGCTTTATCCGCTATTTCTTCACTGTACTTTTCTGCTAGAGGGCTCTGTTTCATTCGACTTTCTTTGAGCCCTGGTCTATACCTTTATTTTGTTCTGAGTTAACCATGCTCATCCACATTAGAAGAGGGTTCACTTTGGTTGTGCATATCAAATGGGTTTTCTTATTTATCGGACATTTTTTTTATATACCATGAATCAAAGGATCCCACTATCTAGTTGAATGCTTCTAACTTTCCTTGTAGAGCTTGCTTCCTTCAACTTGAAGGAAGTCTCGATCTAAATTTATACCTTGAATGAATGCATAATATTGTATAATGGTAATAACAAATCTTGATCTTGAAAAATGTACCTCAGAGTTTATTTTCCTTTGGAAACTTTTGAACTTTTTAAAGCCATTCAAACTGTATATTTATCATTTACTATGTGAATCTTGAAGCTACCTTTGAATGATATTCCTCAAGTCTATTATGTTCCATTCATTCATGCATATGGCTCTTTTTTTTTTGAAATATTGCAAAACTATACTTCATCTCTTTAAATAGATGCAATATTTATTTTGGATCTATGCTTTCTAAAATGCCTTTAAAGTCTGTAATTTTCTTTTGATCATCATGGATACTTATTTTACCTGAAACTATTATGCATAATTTTAATATGTTGTGGTTCAAACTCTTTACACACTACCGCTTTACTATGATGATATTTGTATCCTAAAGGTGTTAATGAAGTTATGATTTCATGTTTTTAACTTTGCATAACACTCTGATTGAAGTGATGGAAGTTTTGAACTCTGTACTCTTTAAATGAAAGCTGATTACATTGTTGCATTTTAACTATAACTTAGATTCTTGATTATTTTCAAACTTAAATAAGTTACTTTTTAGACAGTTCAAAACTAAAGCTAATCCGGAATGATTTGGACTATAATTTGATCATTTATTGATGATATTCTTCAATATCTTTATGCTTTGATGTTTTGGATATGTCTTCTTCTTTTAAAAATGTCTTAGCACATTTGATCAAATATGAGCTGATGATCTTGTTGATTTGGTTGTACCTTCTCAATGTAATCTGTTTTATTTTTCTAGTTATGGTATTTAGATCATTCTTGTACCTATTTTTACTTGTAATTTGTACTTTCTGGAATGCGTTCCATGTTTCAATATATAGTTCAAATTATATTCCCTTTGTGGATTTGTAAAACTATATCTTCATTTCTTCATCTTTCAATCAGAACTGGAACTATGACAGTATTTGATCATTTATGGAATGCATGCATTAATTTGATTGTATGTTCATAAAGTAACAAGCAATGATTGATTTTTGCTATGATATCATCAATACTTAATTCCTTGGAAAGTTGTTTTTGTTTTCATGAATGCAACAGTAAAAAAATTATTTTCCTTCATACCTATATCTACACATTTAAACCAACTAGTTAGAAAACAATAGGATTTTTGGCCTCTCTTGTGTTCCATAGTAATTTTCTTTTCTTTTTGTTTCCTTTTTTGTCATGATTCTGGGAATCATATGTGTTACTGAAAGATACTGCTTTCTCAAATCTACATCTATTACTTTGATGTACCTTATGCTTTTGATCTTAAATGATTCATTTGCCTAAAGCTAGATAACACATGAGTACATATTAAACCTTGAGCTCAAAAACTGACATCCTTTTCTCTTTTTGTTCTTCAAGTACACTGTAGCTCTTGGATGATGAAGAAGATAGAAATGGAGCTGGAATTGGAGCAATGAAGACTAGGAGAAAACCCAAGGAAATTATGGGTTTCTTCTATACTCTTTTTCTTTTAGCTTTATGCACATGTATCTTTTATTTAAATAATCATAAGTTACATCCCACGACTTGTGTGGGAAACATTGAATTTCCTCATGAATAAATGATATTATTTTTGTAATTGAGTTGTGTACTTCCTTTTAATTTCATCTTTTATGATATGTAATGATTGTACAATGAATTAAACAACTCAATAACATACTTAATAACACTTAATCATAGGAAATGATCAAATTGAAAATACCTGTAACTTAATAATGAACTCTCACCCATGCAAACAACAACATGTTTGTTGTTTTTGAGTCCAATTCCTCCGGTCTAAAGCTATTTTCACTGCCTCAAGGTTGTACTTTAGTTCTTGAGCTTTTGTGCAATGTTGATGAAGGTGAACATGGAATAGTAATAGCATACGCAAAATGTTGCATTCTGCAAAAAACATACATAGCTATATTTTGCATTGTTGATTCACTTATTACAACTTAAAACCTTTAAAAAATTGTATGTCTTTCCCTTAGTTAGATTCATCTCATCGGTGCCTTCCATCTAAAACAAATTTTGAGTTTCCCATTTTTGCACAAGTGAAAAAATTGGCAATGAGTTCCTAGATGATATTTTGATCTACTCATGCATGCATGGGAGCACGAGAGAACCTTCGTCGGATTCTACGGTGTCTTCGAGAACAATAGCTTTACGGGAACACGGAGAAGCGTGCATTCTTCCAGATAGAGGTTCAATATTTAGGTCACATTATTTATGGGGAAGGTATCGCAGTTGATCCTTTCAAGATAAGAGATATCATGGATTGGTGCTGTGCCAACCAATGTGGTAGAGATGCACAACTTCATGGGAATAACAATATATTATAGGAGGTTTGTTTAGGCCCTCGTATTGTGCATCGTATCACTTACCTTCAGCAGAAAGGGAAGAAATTGTTTGGTCAGATAGATGTGAGCAAGCCTTCAGGACACTGAAGGAATGCCTTACGACAACACTTATTCTAGCAGTGCCAGATCCATAGAGAGATTTCTTCGTATGTACAGATGCTTCACTAGCAGGGTTAGGAGGTGTATTGATGTAGGATGGCCGTGTAGTAGCTTTTGAGTCTTGCAAACTCAAGGATTATGAGCTCAATTATCCAACTCATGACCTTGAGCTTATAGTAGTTGTGTGTGCCTTGGTTCGATGGAGGAATTTAATTTTACACAGGAGGTTCATTCTCAGGACAAATCACTTGAGCCTTCGACATCTCTTCACACAACCCAATCTCAACGCCCGTCAATGGCGTTGGATGGATATTCTTTATGAGTATGATATGGAGATAGAGCATGTGAAGGGGAAGGAGAATGTGGTTGTAAATGCCTTGATTTGATGGAGGCATTTGGTTATGGCCACAATAGTTGAGTACAAACTTGAGGAGCAATATCTTATAATAACTTCCACATGACAACTTATACCTATCAACTAGAGTAGAGATCGTGTTTTAGAGACCCCTTGAACCAAAGTATGAGAGATTTGCACTAGAGTCAGATGGGATTTTTAGGTACAGTGAGGTCAGATTTATGTACCTAGAGATGGAGGCTTGAGACAAGATATTTTTATAGAGGCTCATCATGCACCTTATTCAACCCATCTGGGGTGAAGAAGATGCACAACACTTTGAGAAAATTGTATCATTGGAGAGGGATTTAGAGAGAAGTAGCTTAATTTTTGTCTCATTGTTTAGAGTGTTAGAGGGTGAAGGCTGGGCATCAACATCTAGATGGCCTTCTTTACCCACATGTCGTATCGGAGTGGAAATGGAACACCATTTCCATGGATTTAATATTAGGGCTACCTATATTGAGATACCACCACGACACCATCATGGTCGCAATGGATATCGACAAAAGTGGCACATTTTCTCTAGTGAAGACCACCTATACGACTAGTGCGGTGGCACGATTATACTTAGATGAGATCGTTAGGATGGATGGGATTCCATGGAAGATTATTTGTGACTGCAATCCCTTGTACACCTCTCATTTTTGAACTACCATGTAGCATGCTCTTGGGACGAATATAAATTTTAGTACAACCTATCACCACGACACAAATGGACAGGACCGAGTGGGTGAGTCAAAATTTAGAGGACAAACTTTGGATGTACGTCATGGATAATCAATCAAGGTGGGAGAATTATTTTTACTTGGTTGTTTTGCTTATAACAACATATTTAATATTTCTATTAGTATGACATCATTTTAAGCACTATATGGCGGGGAGTGCGGGACACCGATAAGTTGGGACGGAGTTAGAGGACAAGGTATTTCTTAGGCCAGCTTTATTACAGGATATGGAACATCGAGGTTGTCATGATTAGACGAGAGATTATAGGAGGCTCGGGATATACGGAAGAAGTATGCAAATAAGAGGAGAGTTGACCATAATATTAAGGTTGGCACAAAGTTTTTTCTTCTATGTCGAGGCCTCATAAGAGCCCTATCCGATTCTGAGAAAAGGTTGTAAGCTAACTCCTATATTTGTGGGGCCCTTTGAGATATTGGAGTGGATTGGTACCTTAGCTTATTGTCTAGCATTGCCACTGTCTTATCTCGCATCCATAATGTATTTCATGTTTTTTTATTAGGATATACATTCCAGATCCTTCTCATGTATCATATTGGGTGCATTATAGGTGTAGGAGCAAGGGAAGGTGATGGTGGATCCCATGTGTATTTTAGAGAGTAGGACCCTGGGCCTTCAAGGCCGGGAGATTGATTAGGTGCATGTCCAGTGGGATCAATACGATGAGATAAAAGCTACATGGGAGGATGCCATACCTTTGAGAGCACAATTCCCACACTTGTTCCAGTGACTTCTAGGAGGAAGTTGAGTCTAAGGGGAGGGGGATGTAGTGCCCACTCCTCTTCGACATTGATCTTACTATGATTTTTTCTTACTTTGGATTAGAGGCATAGACCTTGTTATCATATTTGATCAGTAGACATTGATAGATGGACATTACTATATTTTATTAGTATTTTGTTAGACATTATAAATATTTTGATTATAGATATGTGGTGACTCATAGTGTGAATTATATGCATGGATTGACATTTCAGTATTGATGATGATCTAGAGTTACTACTTTATATATGTACTAACACATTGGATTTTGATACATAGATTTTTTTAGATGATCTAGTTAGTCTTGTGATCTTATTGTTAATTGATGAAATGATAGAATTAAAATATTTTTAAATTGTGAACAATTGGTGAAATTACTTGATTTTAGTGATGATTTAGTTATGATATTTGATGATGTGAATTGATATGTGTATGTGTGTTTTATTGTTTCGATGTCATTAATATGACCACAAGGCCAAAGAGGTATTGTTTGATTTTTATAGGAAATTGTAACACAATGAACAAAAGGGGATATGAGATGAACAATGAAGGAATTTGGGGTATTGGCAATAGGTCACCTTGGCAACTTGTGTTTTATATATTGTTTTGTTATTGATAAATTATTAGGATGTCCCCATTGGGGGTGGCCTCAAATGTGACCTTGGGTAAATGTGTTGTTTCCTTTTCATTTTAATTATTTTGTGAGTATGTGATTTATTATTGTAATGTGCTCCACTTTATTATTGTTAGTTAATGTGCTCTATTTAAGTTAATTAATCTTGTTAATTATTGTAATTTGGGATGTGACCAAGGGTATTTAATTTTGGTAGGTTTTCATTGATTTTATTTTGGATTTGAAAAATATTTTATTGGTTTTAGTGTTTTGTACTCAACCTTGCATGTCAAACTCGGATTTTGGCTTAAAGGCTAATTTTGGAGGCTTATGGGACAAGTTAAGCTTGTCCCACACCTCTTAAATTAATCTATCAACTATACCTATGGGGTAAGGGGTAAAAATTAGGCCTCATTATGTGTTTTGGAAGATAAAAAGGTGAAATAATTGCACCTTCTTATATGAGATTTTAATTTTTCCATGAAGTATGAATTTTGGTTTTTGTGTGTAAGGAGAACTTGTCACATTCTCACCCACCAATTTATTGAGCTTTGGGTTTGGTGTTTGACCATGTGATGTGGCATCCTACATGGAGCCACCTCACCCTCCTCTTCTCTTTTTCTATTTATTTAAGTTCATTTGATGGTTTTGTGGTTAGATGATTTATTTTCACTCTTGCATTTGTGGAGGAGCTTTCGTTTGTAGCCTTTTTTTTGAAGCTTGGAAGATTGGTTTGTGTTTTTTTGGACTTGGAAAATCTTGAAGCTTGTGCTTGTGGATTGGATACTCTTGCAATGGAAAGGTAGGGACTTCACCCATGCATGTTTTTTCCCTATTTTTTGTGCAAATGGTTGTAAATTAATGTATGGTCTATGTTTTTGTTTTGGGGCCTTAAGGTTGTGTAGAGAAAGAAAACGGGGATATATATTAAGGGAGGGATAAGATTTTATGTTATTCTTGTGGAGGGAGTTTGGGTTGGGTGCCCCACCTTGTGATAATAAGAAGGATTTCTTATTTATCTTGTTATATTTATTGAGGGAGGGATAAGAGTTTGTGGGATACATAAGAGAAATTGAGGGAGGGATAAGAGTTTGGTTGTGGTTGTGTGAATGAATTTTTAGAGGCTTTTAAGGTGGGCACTTAACCCATTGGGAGGCATAAGTGAATCCCCATGTTTCTTCTCTCTCTCTTGGCTTGGATATTGAGCCTTTGTGCTTGGGAAAATTGAATGTTTATTGTGGTTTTTGTGTTGAAAGTTTGTGTGAATGGTTTTTTTAGAAGCCATGTAAAAGTATCCTTGGTTGTTTTATACCTTTTATTGCTTCATTGTTGGGGCTCGAGGGCCAATGAGGAGGATGGTTTCTCTTCCTCATTGGATTATAGGTTGGGTGGAGAGCGTTACCTACTCCCCTTATTTTTTTGTTGTGGTTGGATTTTAGAGAAATGGAGGAGTTCAAGTTGGCATCTCGGGAAGAGTTGTGTTGTGGAAGATCAAAAGAAAAATATATAGTTATTTTTTTGTAAAATTTAGCCATGTTGTTTCCACTTAAGTGAAAGGCTTGTGTATTCTTACATTTTAAAAAGAGATTCTTGTAAATTTGATTATCAAGATTGTGTAGTGAAAGGGATTGAAGAAAGATGCTTGAAAGTTGTATTAGAAAGATATATGAAAATATATTGTTTCCCTTGAAATAGATGTCATTTTATTGTGAAAAGGAAAGAAACTTGCATTTAGAAAATGGTTAAATTCCTTCTTTTTATGAAGTTCTTTGTATTGTGGTTGAAAAGGAACCATTTGAGTTGAATTATTAAGTCAAATTCCATACAATGGATAAGGGGGAAAGTAGATATTTAGTGTTTTAAATCAAGAATATGTCCTCTTCATTATTTATATTGGGTTGAACAAAATACTACTTGTTTTAACTACCTCACATATATGAATATGTAGAAAATTATAGCTACTTTTCCTTATATTTCACTATGCAAATAAACTCGATTTGATCATTTAAGATAAGTTAAAACAAAAATATATAATTATAATTATGTTCAATTATATAAATTTATAAACATTAAATATATTATAATTATGTATTTATAAATAAAATATATATATATATATATATATATATATATATATATATATATATATATATATATATATAAAGTGGTTTGATTGGGCTGCGTGGTTGGCAATGTTTATATAATAAAGTGGGTGGGGGTGTTCGCCCCACCCCAACCCTTTTAATATAGAGTGGGGTGGGGGTGGCGCCCCAACCCAATACAAACCCTAACATAGTCAGCCATGGGTCGTATGGATTTTGATCTCTGTACGGACCCGGTAAGGCCGCGTCTAATTCAATACTTTCTTTCTCGTTTTGTATATGTATGTATGTATGTATGTACTCAAATCCATCATATTTGTATATATCATTTTAAAACCATAAATAAAATGGGGTAAAAATGCCCATACCCGAATAGGGTAAACTCAAGAAAATACACAAATAACAAATGATAATCTTGGCAAACCCTAGGAGAGGGTGAAAATGAAAATAAGAAACCAAAAATGTGTGTATCCATCCAAGAACTTGAGCAACCTTCCATGGCCTCCATGCTCCCAAAACTTGCAAAACAAAATGGAGCAAATGAGTGAGTTTAGGGTAAAAAGAAGAATAAGAAGACCTCATAAGGATATTTAGGGTTCCTTTGAAAATACCTAGATCTAAGGGTTGGGAATAAACCCTACATCACTTAAGTGATGGGGATTTTTTGTGGGAATAGGATTTAATAAAATGGTATGGGTAATATGTGAATGGGGCCACTTAAGGGTATTAGAAAGTTAGAAATATATTGTGACACTTATTGTTATAGATAAATGGATTTTAACTTAAAGGATTAATTAAATTGATTTTATACATGGGCAACTAGATAATGCTTTAAAAGGAATAAAATTATTTGAACTTAATTATATGGTTAGGGTAAGTTGAGACCTTAGCCTTAGGGTATTAAGTAAATAAATGACATTAGAACTATAAGGATAAATTAAGTAATTTTAAAAGGGTAACTTGGTTAATAAATCACAAGGGTTAATGATTGGAATATAATAATAATAATTAATTGTTAATTTAATTACGACAACCCTACGAACATGTGGAGTTTTTAATCGTGAAATATTTAAACCTATCTGGTGGTTATGTTGTTATAACCCTTTTAAAAAAAAAAAATATTCGTAATTTTCCTAATTAGTTATTGGTTTTGTGCGGGGAAAATGTGGGAAATTATGAGTTTCCAATTTTGTTATGTAATATCATATATATACTTTTGAGTTATGACTATGAGTCTATGACATAATATTTAATAACATATGTAGTTGTACTCTTCTCATGTTGATTATTGAAGACTTGTAGTTGTTTTTAATTTTCATTGTCATATTGATATCGTTGATGTATCATTGATTCATTGTATCTCTATCTAGTATGAAGTATCAATGTATCTCGGATTCTTTGTTCTAATAGTAATTTCTAAATTCTATGATAATCTTACATGTATTACTATTATCATATTATGTCAATGACTCAATATGAAACATTGAAATTTGAAATATGAACATTGAATATATAGCATTTTGGGCCTTGGCTTATGTGATGAATAATTGGATTAATCATTAATGGTTTCAATCTTAAAAATTTCTGTCTTGAGTCTTAGTTTATCCATACCCAAAATTTGAAAAAATTTATCATCTCGGAGTCTTAGGTAACTATGATATATTACAAATAGCCTGTTACAACCACAAATAAATCAACATAAAAACAATTACAACACTTAACCGCTCAATTAAAAAAATGATCTTATTTGGTGTCTCTCCAAAGGAGATGCCAACAACATGTACACATTTCCTAAATGGTTTAATTATTTACCTCCTCGATAGAGTATAGATTTTGTGTACATTTATGTTTTTCTCCATGCTATCATTTTTGTTGTTGATTGTCAAATGATTTGAGTTCAATAATGGAAAGTTTGATTATAGATCTACAAAAATAATCACCTAAAAATTATATTGAAACCTCCATTATTTAACTTTTCAGCCCCATCACTTATTTATTGGTATCTCTTAGGATTGGAACTTGGTGGATGGCTAGGAAAACACCTTTTATACTATGATATGCATTGTTAAACCACAACCCATTCGATAACCGAAGGTTGATTTATGTTTCAATATAGAGATCTCTCACACATAATTTTTGTACACATTTGGAAATAGTTTCTAAACATACTAAATTACATATGATTACATTATGTTTATGTATTTGTCAATTATTGTTCCAAATTAAATATTGTGTGTGTGTGTGTGTGTGTGTGTGTGTGTGTGTGTGTGTGTGTGTGTGTGTGTGTGTGTGTGTGTGTGTGTGTGTGTGTGTGTGTGTGTGTGTGTGTGTGTGTGTGTGTTTTAAAATGTATTTTGGGCTATATGTCTAGAACATTCTTGGAGTTTTCTATAATATTAGGATGCCATTGGGCCCATTAATATGCTCCCTTATTTCTCTTTCCCAAATGATATGGTTCCATATTTTTCATTTTTGACTATTGATGTTAGTTTGGGTGTAGTATAAGAGTTCTAATTTGAATTCAATATCTTTATAAATTCATATACATTCTAACTCATTCGGCAATACAGATTTTTTTTTTTTTTCACAAAAGTATTTAAATTAACACTTAACAAGCACTCTAAAAGAAATAAAGCAATCCTTTACATCCTCGTTAAAACATGCAAGTTGATGTTAGACACACAACACACAAAATTGATTTGTATGTTATTAATGCTTCTATAATATTTAAGCTTTTTTATGGTCAATATTATTATTTTATAGAATTTTCACAAATATGAAGATAGTTTTAATTTTTTAATTTCTTGTGGGCTTAAAAACAAATTGTATTCTCCTTAAGCTTGTAAATATTATTTCCCAGTTAACTGAAAAAGAAAAAATATGTTTTTGAAGGAACCAAAACATAAATACAAAGAAGGGATTGATGTTTTTAAAGATGAATTAAACAACCACAACCATCCAAATTTTGTAAGAAATATTATTTTGACAAGAGTGTCTCTATACTTACTATATTGCCATGAAAATACAAAACATTCTTTAAAAACTTCTTTATTGATTTTCAAAATTTTGTATCAAAATTACATCACTTTTAAATATACATTTCTATTATTAAATTATATGTTTAAGATTGTCATCAAATTATATAAGTAAAAATCAAATAAAGTTAAACTTCATATTTTATTTTCGAATTTAAATAATTAATTAAATTATTTTTATTCTATATATATTAGATTGCATGTATATGTAATTCATCTATATAGATTTATATTTAGATATTATAATATATAATTATATGTTTAGAAGATAATATAGATAGATAGATTATAAATAACAACAATTCAAAAATGTATATTAATTTATTTATGGCACACTAACATTTTAATAATTAAATGAAAATTAAATAATGTAAATTATACTAATTAAATAGGGTAGTTATTTAAACAAGACTAAATATAATTGAATTATTTGCATGCGACTTATATGTAATGCAGTTTCATAAACAAAGTGATAAGAACATATGTGAATACTTCAATTATAATCTATGTTTAAATAATTTACTTTACATTTAAATATAATCTATTTTGTTATGTGTCCGCTCTTTCCACATTTATAAATCTTAGATTTTGATATTAATTTTATAAACATTCGAACAAAATAAAGATATAAAACAAAGCATCATCTAATTAAATATAAAGACATAAAACTAAGAATTAAAATAGAATGACTCTTTTTTTTTTTTTTGGCTCGAAATAACCAAACCCAAAATAAATAAAGGAAATCAAAGCGTCTAACTCTACCGCCACACGCTGTCGTGGTCACCAAGTTTCTGAGCTAAAATCACCCTATATAAAGTACTCAACGAACCTCATCATCTTTCTCCCTACATTCTGAAGAGCGATTCGATTCTATTTTTCAGTGCAGCAATTCTCCATGGCTCTTCTCTTGGGTTCTCCGGAGCTCTGCTATTCCGCCTGCAATCCCGTTCCTGTTCCTGAGAATAATGGTAGCACAAGCAATTCCGTTCCTGTTCCTGAAAACAATAGTAGCACAAGCAATCACGTTCCTGTTCCTGAAAATAATGGTAGCACAGCAAGAGACAAGTTTCTAGACATGCTTATCAAGTTTATACAGGGGAAATTAAATATCAGAGTGGTCACCAAGTTTTTACAGGTGATATTAGAGACGAGAGTGTTCGCCAGGTTTCAACGGACGAAATTAGATGTATCGCTGCCACAGATGGGAAGGACGGAGAATTTTTCTCCCACCTTTTTATCATCGGGGGAGGCCTGCCTCGATTTTTTCTTCCAAGTCGTGCCAGGCACTCCTCCTCAACGAATTATTCAACTGCTGGAAGCCGCTTGGCAGGAAAACCCCCTCGCCGCTTTGAAGCTCGTCTGCCAATTGAGAGGCGTTCGAGACTGGAAAATCTGATCGAGAGGGATTCTACGCCGCCGCCTGTTGGATGCATTCTCACCACCCTAAAACCCTAGCTGCTAATGTCGCCATCTTCACCGAATTCGGTTGCCTCAAAGATCTCCCAGAGATACTTCTCCGTCTCCTGCAAGGACCCGAACAGACCGAGAAAAGAATGGCCGACAGGGAGGCTCACAACGAGAAGATCCAGCTTGCAAAATTATTAAACCCTAAATTTAAACGGACAAAGCTCCCGGCCCGACGCGGAAGATTTACAGTGCGTTCGTCGTCCTCCGGATATTTCGGGAGCAAGGGCGCCGCTGCAAGAGAGGCCCGACGCGCAAGATTTACAGCGCGTTCGTCCTCCGGATATTTCGCACGCAAGGCGCCGCTGCAAGAGAAGCGGAAAGACTGGGCACTCTCAAGCCCAGAGAAGACAGAATTGCAGCAGATATTTTGAAAGCAAAGCAGAAGAGCGAAAGTGCAAGCCTTGCGAGGAGGCAAAAACGGCTGGAAGATGCGAGCAGAGCCTTGAAACGCTACTCCGAGGATTTACATTACAGAGCACTCCACGATGAAATAGCCCAACATTTCGCCGATTTGCTGGTGAAGGACATGGAGGCGATCCAGTCGCATAAAAACCCTAGCTTGACCCTGGCGGCAAAATGGTGCCCTTCTCTCGATTCCTCGTACGATCTCTCCACTCTGCTCTGTGAGAACATCGCACGCAGGGTTTTTCCCCGTGAAGATTACGCCGACGTGGCAGATGACCGCCATTACGTTTACAGGGTTCGCGACAGGTTGAGGAAGGAGGTTTTGGTTCCGCTCAGAAAGGCCCTGCATTTACCCGAGGTGTATATGAGCGGAAATTTATGGGGCGAATTGCCTTACGACAGAGTGGCCTCTGTGGCGATGAGGAACTACAAAAACCTGTTCATGAAGCACGACGAGGACAGATTCGCCAATTTTCTTGCAGATGTGAGAGACGGCGAGAAGAAAATAGCCGCCGGAGCGTGCTTCCCCATGAAATTATCGAACAAGCGCTCAAGTCGGAGGGCAAGGATAATGTAGCAGAGCTTCAGTGGCAGCAAATGGTAAAAAACATGACGAAAGAAGGGAAATTCTCCGACAGCTTGGCTGTGTGTGACGTGTCAGGCAGCATGGCAGGAATTCCGATGCAAGTGTGCATCGCTCTGGGATTGCTGGTGTCGGACATGAGCGAGGAGCCGTGGAGAGGCCACATCATCACCTTCAGCGAGAAGCCTGAACTGCACCTTGTGCAGGGTGAGTCTCTGGTTGAGAAATACAAATTTACAGAAAAAATGCAGTGGGATGTGAATACGAATTTTCAGAAAGTTTTTGATCTGATATTGGGAATGGCCTGCAAATGTAAGCTGGCGAGGGAGAAGATGATAAAATAGTTATTTGTTTTCAGTGACATGGAATTCGACCAGGCTTCTGCGAAACCGCGTGATAAAACGTAAGTTTAAGAAGGCAGGATATGGGGATCCTCCCCAGATTGTGTTTTGGAATCTTCGATATTCGCGGAGCACGCCGGTGGTGAAAGATGAAGCAGGCGTTGCCATGGTGAGCGGATATTCCGAGAATCTTCTCCAACTGTTTATGAAGAGCAATGTGGACATGACACCAGTGATCAAATTTGAAGGGCACCCCATATTTTAATTTGGCAAGCTAGTTTAAGCTTTACCCTTCGTAAATGACAGATAAAATAACACATTACCATTCAATAAAAAAATAAAAAGGTTAGTTTCCTTTCAATATATATCTGATTAATTTAAATAAAATAAATATAAAAAATGTCAAAATTATTAAATATATAACATCGAATAATAATTTTAAAATTCATTTAAATTAAAAATCAAGATAAATAATTTAAATGACTAGTTTACAAAATAAATAAGGGAATTCCAAACATGATTTACAAGCTAGCAAAAGCTAAAACAAAATATAGCTATTTTGAAAATAGAAAGAGCAAAATAATTGTTTATTTTCTAGATATTTATCCTTTTTCCTAGTGATTTTGTGAATGATTTTTGAAGTGAGTGAAGATTTTTTTAATATAGAAAATAGAAAGCTAACAAGCATGAAGTTTGTTGCTCTAATTATTATTTAATATTTTATTTATTAAAATCAATTTAAAAGAGTCGGCGCCCTATCTATATCTGAACTCTATATCTCTCTCAGATATATATCTCTCGATCTCTCAGATAAGATATATATCTCTCTCGACTCTCTCTGTATCTCTCTCTCAAATTATAAAAATTAACTTAGCATACAATTTACATGAAAAGTTATTTTTTTAGTAAGCCCTTCTAATGAAAATTTATAATATTTAATGCCTTTTAGTATTGAAGTGTAATTTTAAATTTCAAATTTTTTGAAGTGTAAAATTTTAATCACCCTTCTATGACAAGCTAAAAGATGTTTGAAGGGCATTGACGACTTCAAATTTGGCCCCTGCATGACACCATTGGTAGCGTTAGGGAATGCAATCCATGGCCGACTCTTTGACCGGCTCCTTGTCGTTGACTAACATTTGGCTCAAGACTCTATATTTCTAATTAGTTTTATTGAAGAGATTAATTATACAAAAAAATTAGGATTAGCGGTTAAGGTTCTCACAATAATATTTCTATTTTCGTGTCCAACTCTAACAAGAGGAGACTCGTCTCTCCCTTACTGAATTGTACCAATTGATTTAAAGTAATTATGTTGCAAAAATAATTATGTTATAAAGAAGTGTATATATGTTTTTAAATATAAAATATTTTGTTGAATTGTTTTAAAGATCGGAATAAAATTATATTGCTCTAAAAAAATTGTTTGGGAAGTGTTGCATGAAAATAGGGAAGTGTTCCATCAAAATGGAATGGAGTATGACATATATTGTTTTAAAAACTAATATTTGGCATCAAATAACTTAAAAAATGAGATGTTAATTTAAATTCACAAAAAAATTATATTGCTCTCCAATAAAAAAAATATTTGGGAAGTGTTCCATGAAAATAGGAAGTTTAGGGCTATTTTGTATTTTGAGTTGTTAATTTAAATCCACAAAAAAATTATATTGCTCTCTAGGAAGTGTTCCATGAAAATAGGGAAGTGTTTCATGAAAATAGAATGAATTATGACATAGTATTGTTTTTTAAAAAATATTTAGCATCAAATAGCTTCAAAAGTGAAATGTTAATTTAAATTCACAAAAATTATATTGCTCTCCAAATAAAAAAATGCTACTCAAGTGTTCCATGAAAATATGGAAGTTTAGGACTATTTTGTATTTTGAGTTATTAATTTAAATCTACAAAAAAAAGTTATATTGCTCTCTAAAAAAATTGGTTGGGAAGTGTTCCATGAAAATAAAATGAATTATGACATAGTATTGTTTTTAAAATAATTTTGTGAAATTGTTTTAAAGTTAGTAGTGTTGTTTTTTTTAAATATTTAGCTTCAAAATTTAGACATGAGGTTGTATTTTGAGTTGTTAAATTAAATCCACAAAAATTATATTGCCCACTAAAAAAACTTCTTGGGAAGCGCCCATGAAAATAGAGAACTACTCTATGAAAATAGAATGAATTATGACATAGTATTGTTTTTTTAAATATTTAGTATCAAATAGCTTCAAAATGTTAATTTAAATTCACACAAAAATTATAATGCTCTCAATAAAAAAATTAAACAAGTGAGGAAGTTTAGGTCTATTTTGTATTTTGAGTTGTTAATTTAAATCCAAAAAAAAATTATAGTGCTCTTCGAAGTGTTCCATGAAAATAGGAAGTAGTCTATGGAAATAGACTACTTTATGATATAGTATTTTTTTATAATGCTCTCCAATAAAAAAATAGGGAAGTAGTCTATGTTAATTTAAATTCACACAAAAATTATAATGCTCTCAATAAAAAAATTAAAACAAGGGAGGAAGTTTAGGTCTATTTTGTATTTTGAGTTGTTAATTTAAATCCAAAAAAAAATTATAGTGCTCTTGAAGTGTTCCATGAAAATAGGGAAGTAGTCCATGGAAATAGACTACTTTATGATATAGTATTTTTTATAATGCTCTCAATAAAAAAATAGGAAGTAGTCTATGTTAATTTAAATTCACACAAAAATTATAATGCTCTCAATAAAAAAAAAAACAGTGAGGAAGTTTAGGTCTATTTTGTATTTTGAGTTGTTAATTTAAATCCAAAAAAATTATAGTGCTCTTTGAAGTGGTCCATGAAAATAAGGAAGTTTAGGGTTATTTTATATTTTGACTTGTTAATTTGAATCCACAAAAAAGTGTATGTGCATTGTATAAATATAAAATGTTTAGTGTTTGTTGAATTGTTTTAAAGGTATTATTATTGTTTTTTTAAAACAAGAGTCGCAATGTGACCAAAGTCCCTACCACAACTTAGAATTATGTTTTAGTGTATGTAATATGAATAGCAGAGCATAAAAGTTTGCAGTGCTTTGAGACTAACTCATTTTATACATATTTTGTAATAATTGTTATTAGGCGCACAAACCTGCTCAAAGTGTGCAATGAATCTAATTGTGGTTAATGCAAAATGTTTATATATTGCAAATCATGTGATAGAACTATATGAAAAATGGGGAAACATGTACAAGGAAAACTAGTGCAGAATATGCATTAGATGGTGTTCTTGATAAGGATTTACTAGATAATTGTCACATGAAGCTTAATGGGGATATAATCTTTATATAGACATCCGGTCATCAAATAGGTGTGCTAACTAGCGCAAAGAAAGAAAGAAAAATAAATTATATTGAAGTCTATGAGTGAGAAAATTTGGTTAATGGGATTCATAGGTACAATCGGTGTCAACGAAAAGCAGTAGGGTTAAATAAATAGTAGAAGCCAATAGAGAGCTAGTCATAGACAATGTTGTGCGCTTTTGATGAATATCTAAACAACCATTGAACTTAAATAGACCACGCAATATCATCTCTGAATGGTGGATGGATTTTGTCAAAGATAGTGATAATATTGTCAATAATTTCCAAACAAATTCTAACCTCAACAATTAATTCTATGCGGGAAGATACAAGAAAATGCTGCAACACACATAATGGCCATGCAAATAACTAGACATTAGGCGGTACTGCAGAACATAAAAGACAATGTTGTATTAGATAATGATTATATCCCGATGACATGACTACAAAAATCTCCATGTAGTGAAAAATCCACAAAAATAACTATCTAAATTTAAAGTATTACAGGCACAAATGGTATGTTTTGTGCTCACTATAAATTAGCAAATGAGTAATGGTGATTTCAATTTTAAGACATGGCCTTGTCCCGCTTACAGAGGCTTTGTGACGAGTTGTACTATTCAAGAAGAAAGAAAATGCAATAAAATTGTTGTCCAACTAGCTATGAGACGTGTTAGTACATCACAATACCTTTGAAACCACTACTTTCTAACATGATAAGGATTTTAATTCCCTTCTTTGTAGTAGCATTTGGTTTCTTTGTAATAATTTATTATGACTAATAAAGTAAAGGGGAATGATTTGGGGAAAATTATCAACTATGTGTGGGACAATAATGAGAAGTACATGAATAAAATTTAAGAGCCACAATGAATTCTTTATTGAAATACATGAAAAATTATTTTGAAAAATGATCTTATATTACACTGTTTTATTATCTCTTCCTAGTGTCATGTATCGGCTTCAAATATTTTAAAGGCGTTGATTTGTATATACTCAAAGTTGCTCTGTACTTGTAGTTGTCAACATTATGATGGAAACTTGTGCATGGTCAGAGATGATTGAATAGGCTAGTGATATATTTCAACTATCAAACAATTGTGATGTTATCTTCTACAACTAGTTTGTTAAAGTTCTAATTAAAATGTAGTTTCTAGACTTGGTGTTTAAAATATTCACGAAATACAGAAAAGGAGAATATGTCCCAATATTGAGACTCGTAATTGTGTTCTTACCAATTAATATCAAAAATGTAATAACATCGAAAATAGTTTGACTATGTGTTTATGCAATTGTTTGAATTTTGATCCAGTGAATGGAAAAATATTTTTAGTGTTTGGTCATGGATTAAAAATATGATTTATCAAGAGGTACCTGAAATAAAAACTAAAACTAAAATTTCAGATATAAGTAATTTATATTAATCTAGAAAATTTGGAATCGGTGCGGTAAAATTCATCAACAAAATTTTTCTCTAAGTTATCTATTTAAAGAGATGTCATCAAACTCATCAATGAAACTATCCCTCCCGATGCTTTTATTACTTTGAATACTTTAAAGAGAGTTAATATAAGGCTAACAAAAGGTTTGCATGGTCTGGTGGTGCAAGAGTGAACAATCAGATATTTTAAACATTATGGGTTCAATATACGTTCTCGTCCTCTTCGTGGGTGTGACCAATTCATCTTCAATGCAACCTGTAATTTCAATGGATAGTTTGGTTTGTAAACACCGAGGAAATCCTACATTAGAAAACAAAATGCACATCCTACACCGCACTTGAAAAAAACATAATCATTTTATAACGCTTAGTAAAATTTCACACACGAAACTCGAAGCCAAGAAAATATTATAATGAAAAATTATGGATTGTTTTTTGGTTAAAAGATGGATGAAACATTAAGCTAGTCCCTAGGTTAATAAATGATCATCACAAAATTAATGTAGTGCCCACTTCCCTTTGACACCTTTTTTATACTAATCATGATATTGTTGATTATATTATGGACTTGATTATGGACCTTATTATAGTATGATGATATTGTTGACTTGATTCAGTTATGATGCATGATGATTATTAGAGGCATTTTGGATATTGATGATGATACACTATTTGACATGGCTATGTTATGGATGTTGTTTGAACATGTGATATTTGGATATTGTGAGTAGACCTAGAAATGGAAATTATTGGATGATGATATAGTTCTTAATAAAATTGTAAATGATATTGTTAGATTACCTTGATGTTGTGATTCATATATCTAGATGATTTTGGGAATTATATTTATATTATTTTAGATGTTCTGATATGGCCACGAGGCCAAAGGAGGTATTTATGTTTTGCAAGTTAAAATATCACAACAAACATCGGGGGATTAGAGACCAACCACATTGCAATTCTAGATGAATTAAATAAGGTCACCATGGCAACTTGTTTTGTTTGTGTGTGGTTGTTTTGTTAGGGTACCCATGGGGGGAACCACCTTTAAATGTGACCAACGGGTTATGTGTATTTATTTATTTGACCCTTTTGTTTAATGATTGCATGTGTTTATTTTGTGATGCATTTGCCCCTTTCTTTATTTATTAAATGTTGTATTAATATTGTCGGTAAGCATGGTGTTAATATTAATTAATTAAAAGATATCATGAGAAAGTAATTAATTGAGTTGTTGGCCTTGAATTAAAGTGTTGTAAGAGATGTGTAAGTTAACTGATGAGTGAGAAACACTCCACCTTGAAAATTAAAAATTGTCCTTGGAGGTTGATTTTGGAGGCTTGTGGGACAAGTCAAACTTGTCCCATACCTCTTAAATTTATTTACCAACCATACCTATGGTTGGAGAGTTGAAATTTGACTTTTATAATACTTTTTGAGAAGGCAATTCATCGGTTTTAATTGCACTTTTCTTACATGTTGTAATTTCAGTCATTTGGGGCGTGGGTTTGTTTTGGAGTATGTAAGTAAACTGTCATATTATTCACCCACCTATTTATTGTGCTTTGGAGAATGAAGTTGACTTTGGGGGTTGGGGTTGAGGATGTGTGATGTGGCATCCTACATAGATCCACCTCCTCCTCTTCTATAAAATTTGAATTCCTTGCCTTGTTTTGGGTTGCTTGATTTTGGAGACTTCATTCTTGGGTGAATTATTTTGTTGTTTTGGGAGCTCTTGCTTGAAGGAGTTTTTGGAAGATTGTTGCATGCTTGTGCTTGGCTATTTTGGATTGCTTGCATTGGGTTAAGCTTGTTGTTTTGGAACCTAGAACAACTCCATCATGGAGAGGTAGGAACTTGGCTCTTGAAATGCTCTTCTTGTATGAATGTGAATATATGAATGTTTGATATGTTTGTGGGTTGTTGGGTAGATGGCCTAGGGATGGTGTAGGAGAAGACTATGGGGTTTAATTTGTGGGAGGCACAAGTGTGTTTTAGGGAGGTATAAGTGTGGAGGGAGTTGGGATTTGGGTTCCACCTTACAAAGAAATAGCTTGCATTTCTTTACTCATTATGGGGTGTCATAAGAGGTTGGGAGGCATAAGGAAACGTGAAGAATAAAGGGTACTTTGGGGAGGCATAAGGAATGTCAGGGCTGTGATATACTATATTTTGGCGGTTTGTAATTCAGGTGGTGATACCCATTTCCCCTTTTGGGAGGCATAATAAGCATTTCCCATAGTTTTTACTCCTTTAGCTTGCTTGATGAAGCCTTAGTATTGTTTGTCATGTTTTAATGTAGTTTTAAACTACATTCTGTTTTTGGAACTGTGTTTTATTGTGAAAGTGTTTCTTGTGTGTTTGTGGAAGCCTAATGTTGCCATGAGTTGGATCACATCTTTTATTACATTGTGGTTGGGGCTCGGGGTCCAATGGAGAAGGATGGATTCTCCTTCTCATTAGATGTCTTGGTTGGGTGGAGAGTGTTGCATTTCCCCTACTCTTGTTGTGATTACAACGTGGGAGAATGAGATATATGCACTTGTTGTTCTGGAGCTGAGAAAAAGATAGTTTGACAGTCCCTTGCTGAGATAAAGTTTATTGTAACCTTTCCCACTTGCAGTGGAGGAACTTGTAAATGTTTTGTAATAGAAATATGTGGTATTGTTTATGAATTTTGTGAAGTGAAATGTAAAATAAATAAACTCTGTTTTCAGCCTTTGAAATAATGTGAAAGAATTATACTTTGTATGATGAACTCGAAGAATGAAAGAAAGGTTGTAAAGTTGTATTTTGGAATCAATAAAGGATTGCATTACCTTCTCAATTTGCGTTGTTGTTTTAAGATTGAACATATAAATGTGAATTTAAATCTCTGTTTGAAAGAAGTAAATGCGTATGAAGGAAAATGTAGAACTCTATCTTTTGAAATGTGTAAAGTTAGAAATCAAAATTGTATTTTCTTTTTCTTTTTGAATGGTTGGAATTGAATCAACTAAATGTATTAGATTTGAATTGGAACACATTATAATACTTGGAAGAAGAAAATGGAAATTAAACCCTTTTAAATTTGATCTCTGCTATGTATTTTCAAAATGGTAATTACTTTACCTAAAATGCACAGTTCAAACTGAAACAATGAAATAATAGATTAAATGATTAAATTGAAGTAGTGTGTCATAAATGAATTCAATTGGACTATAACACTTAAGGAGAAATCCTTCAAAACCTTGCAAAATCGGGCTCCACCCTCTTACAATCATTTTTCTGTCAAGGAATGTAAATGCTCAAATTACAAATCAATCAGACAAATTTAATCTTGAAATCCTTCCTAAATCCATCTAAGAACAATTCTCCATGTATATTTGACATGTTGAGAGAGGGAGAAAATCAAATTGAACAAATCTTATAAGTTAAAATTTACGGTTAAATCTGCATCAAAACCCCTGTAGGATGTTTCCTCAAAATCAATCCCTTAAAATTTATCAAAATCAAAAATTGATGATCCCTGAGTAAAGAAGATGTTGAGATATTTCCAGAAAGTCCTCATTTTCCCAAAACTGAGCTCTCTATCAAAATTTATGGCCTTCTGAAGTTTTTCTTCACTTCGCGTAAAAAAATTTGGAAAAAATTTCCCTGGCGAGCCCGCGGGCCCGAATTTTTCCCTTGGAGCTTCGGAAAATTTTTGGGAAAATTTTCTAAATTTTTCCCACCAGCCCACAACCAATCAGATGCTGTCATGTGGCACCATGAGGTGTTAGCGGAGGGAAGTATCTCTTTTTAAACTTAGCGCTCTTGGAAAATTTTGGGAAAATTTTCCAAATTTTTCTCCTTGACCCATGCAGCCAATCAGAGGTTGCTATGTGGCACAACAAGGCGTCGGCAGTGGAGAGGGCCCATTTTTCCCTTTGAGCTTTGGAAAATTTTTGGGAAAATTTTCTAAATTTTCCTGCTCACGCCACTGTCGACCCTGCACTAATCGAGAGGCTGCCACGTGGCATCACAAGGCGTCAGTGGAGGCATGAGTGAATTTATCCCTTTTTTCCTTCGGGGCACGAAACCTTACTTCTCCCAGCCGCCCGCTTTCCCCATGTTGGCTTAGGAGATGCCACGTGTCCCTTGCGGACTCACGGGGGCGTGGGTGCAAAAGTGAATTCTTGCCCAGTACAGGAATTTTTTCAAAATATTCCCGTCGTTCCATTTTACCTGTGTTGGATTAGAAGGTGCCATGTGTCCTTGGAGGACTCGCGGGGGCATGGGAGCAAAGTTGGTTTTTCACGCCACGCGGGAAAATTTCCCAAAGTTCCTCGCCCTTACTTGGGACCCGCCCCTTGGGGAAAATTTTCACCCCAAGGCCTGCTTAGGACCATAACTTGGAAAATATGAGGAGTTAGGAGGACTTCTTTATATCACTGGAAAGGAGAAGAAATTTTCTATCCAATGGAAGTGATTTAGGGAAATTTTTAATTTTTTAATTTTAAGAAAAATCAAGTTGAATATTTAAGCATGTTAGAGAGTGGGTATGGTGAGGAATTACCCTCGACCCTAATTGAACCTTCTAACCCTAAAATTCTAAACCTTCGACCTCTAATAATTTTGAGAAAAGAAAATTATTCTTTTGTGGATTAGAATTGATCTAGAACTTTTTAGTGACAACTATTGTCTTATAACCTGGTTGTAGACTCTTTTAAAAAAAAAAAATCCAAAATTTTTCTAACTAATCCTAGGTTATTTTTTTAGCGGGCGTTACAATTAATTAAATATTAATGTTAGATAAGAGCATTGATTAAATCTCTAGTTGAGTTTTAAAATATTTCATTCCATTAATCCTAAATAAATTTAATACCTAGGTTCCTAAGGTCATGCAAAATTAAATAATTAAAGTCCAAGTCAAAATAGTTCTTTCATTTATACTAAGCAAATAAATTAATTCTCCATTGAAAAGAAAACTAAACTAATAAGGGTAGAGTTGATTTAATTAAATTCAAGGATAAAAGACAATAAAATTAATTACTTTCAACACACACTAGTGGCCCCTTTCAAAAAGGAGACCCATGTGATCAAATGATCACTCCACCTACCCCCACCTAACTATTGTAGGGACAATCTTGGCCCTTGGATGGAAACAATATGGGCCATTGGATGAGGAATTTCAAACTAACCTAAAAATCCTTAAGGGAGTCTTTTATTCTTCTCTCTTTTGTTCATTTCATTCATTCTTTGTTTTTTTGCAAGGTTAAAGGATGAAGGAAGAGGAGGAAGCCATGGATGAAGGAGGTTGCAAGCTTGGGGATGGATATACACATCCCCCAATATTATTTATTTTATTTTGTTTTCCATTTCAATACTACCCTCTTCTAGGGTTGTAAATTTTTCATTTCATTGTAAACATAATTTAAAAGAATACCCATTTGGGTATTTTACATTTTCTCAAATGATATATAATATATATATATATATATATATATATATATATATATATAACAAGATCCGAATCAAAACCATGGTCATGAGATAAGGCCCACACAAAAGGTGGCAGGAGGTCGTGAGAATTGTTGTGCACAAAGAGAAGTGTAGGTTTTAATTTTTGCAATGTTTGGTGGGGGTTTAACCCCACCACCGTATTTTTTATAGAGAACATTGGGGGTGGGGAGGGGTTGGTTACCTCACCCCCACTCCATATAACTATGGGGTGGGTAGTGGGGGTCACACCCTCCCCACCCCATTTTCTTAATAAAAACTATAGTCGTAGGTTTATATATATATATATATATATATATATATATATATATATATATATATATATATATATATATATATATATATCTACTTGTTATTTTGGTTATATTAATAATAGATGGTTATTATAATTTTTTTAAATATTAAATGCATTATTGTATTAATAATAAATGTCAAGTGTTATTAATAATAATAAATAATATTATTATTTATAATAAAGAATATATTATAAATTTATTAATAAAAATATGTATTAAAAATATATTACTTTTTAATACATATTTTTATTAATAAATTTAAAATATATTCTTTATTATAAATGATAATATTATTTATTATTATTAATACAATAATACATTTAATATTTAAAAAAATGATAATAACCATCTATTATTAATATTAATAATAACCATTTAGTATTAATATAACTAAAATAACAAGTAGATATATTAATATGAATATATTCATGTGTGTTTCCATTTTATTATCACTTAATTTAATAAGAAAGGTGTTG
Organism: Taxus wallichiana var. yunnanensis; assembly: GCA_018340775.1. NCBI lineage: Eukaryota > Viridiplantae > Streptophyta > Pinopsida > Cupressales > Taxaceae > Taxus > Taxus wallichiana. The sequence goes on along the minus strand of CM031239.1, from coordinate 383,905,020 downwards.
ATATACTTACATATTAGTATTATTAATATATCATTCCAAAGGGAAAATAGTCATAGTTTATTTTAATTCCCCCCTTTTTTAGCACTCAATATTAGCCTAACATCTATAAAGGAAAGGTTTGTAAGATATACTTGCAAAGCTAAATTAGCCAAGGTTGCGATTTTAATGTAATGTGGGTATATGTATACATTTATACTTTTATTTTGAAAAATTTCACCTAAAGTTAAGTTAATCCAAAGGAAAGTTTTTTACACAACTTGTGACACAAGTGAAAATAAAGAGAAATCTTCCATCCCATCCTATAGATCTAACTAATATTTCCTTCAACTATTTTAGAAATACATTTATAATTAAAAGGCTTCAACTTACATTATTTTAAAGAACACAAAACAACCATTGTCTCTTCACAAGCAAGTGCAACTAAAAGAATACTTGTTTCTTTCAAAATAGAGTCTAACACATTACAATATTTTGGGAAATAAAAGTATATCAACTACTTTGGAAATGAGAGTACATCAACCTACAACATTACTATATTTTGGAGATGAAAGTATTTTGGAAATTAAGAAGGGTATATCCATTCCATACTCATTCAAAAACTCCCTTTTCTCAAAACAATACAATCTTGATAATTTTCTTTCCACAACACTACACATATGATATTTTAATTTTCTAAATCCACACACTCTTAAAGGAGTTTACAAGATAGAAATATTTCCAAAGAGTACAACAACTTTCTCACAAATTTACAATTTTACAATGCATCCCCTCAAAATGGGAAATATGAATTTGAAAATAAATTACAACAAGGCTATCCAAAACAACTTTCAAGTCTTCAAAATATATGTCCTCTCCACAAAGGTAGCTCCAACTTTGGCATGCTTCATCTTCACAATGAGATCACAAAACAAGGAAGGGGAGTAGGCAATGCTCTCCACCCAACCTTAAATCCATTAAGGGAAGAATCCATTCCCTTAATGGCCCCGAGCCCCAACCAAGGAACCATGAAGGGCATTGAACAACATTGACAACTATCACAAAGAGGCTTCTCAACAAAACACACATACAAGACAAGCAACTCCACCAAGATCACATAACCAACAAGTTCACACATACACATCAAAACAAAGGTTTGAGGATCAAACCAAGTAGAGAAAGGGATATGGGAGACCACCTCCTTATGCCTCCCAAGTGAAGTGGGAGTCTTTCCTAAGCCTCCAAGTGCACAAAATAATCACACAATTCCTTATCTCTCCCTTGCAATAAGCAACAAATCCATGAATCCATTTTCTCTCCCCATAGGAAGACTCTCATTCACACTCCCACCAAATTTGCATGTCTCACATAAAATCCCTTTTCCCTCTCCAATGGTCCCATAATCCCTTCTCAACACACCCAACTAAGGCCAACTACTCAACCAACCCACACAACACCATCACAAGACAAAAATACTTTTAACAAGCACAACATTGCTTACAACAACAAGTAACATAATAATAAAAGTGTGGAGAGCCTACCTCTCCATCAAGATCCAAAAGAGAACTTCACAAGCCTCTTCAAATCCAAGCCAAGCACTCCAAAAGCTCCCAAATCCAAAAGTGCACAAGAAGCAAAATGAGCAAGTAACCCCCATTCCAACCAAAAGTCACAAATAAATAGAATTGGGAAGTGAGGATGATGAGGTGGCTCCATGTAGGATGTCACTTCATCATCCCCCATCCTCACACTCAAGTCAAAACATCAAAACCAAGAAACATCAATGCACAAGCAAGGACTATGACAACCCACCATGCTTTGAAGGAAAAAATAAATTTGGGAAGAGATAAAGTGCAATGATTTTCCTTCTCCTACACTCAAATATGGACAAAGAAGTCAAAATTGAGCTTCCCAACCCATAGGTAAGGTTGTTGGGCCAAATTAAGAGGCATGGGACAAGCCTTGCTTGTCCCACAAGTCTCCAAAAGTGCCCCCAAGTCAAAATCCGAATTTTGAACTTGGGGTGGAGTAAAATACTCCCAAATCAACATAAATTCATCTTACACAAGGACTACAAGATCACATCATTACTATAAGTCACATCTCTACTTTGGTTAAACTAAACAAGAGGGATTAAGTCTAATAAACACACAATTACACATGCTAATAAAGTGACAATTTTTCCAAATTTAAATACACAAAACATAAATAAACACATACAAAAATTAATGAAAGGGACACAATCCACCCCATGGCCACATATGTGAAATCACCCCCATGGGAGACTTCCAAACAAGACAAGAAAAACACTACACAAAACAACATTACACAAGTTGTCAATTTGGCCCCGTTGCTCAATGCTCGACATCCTTCCATGGTTGGTCCCCTATCCCCTTCAATGTTTGTGATAAAATTCCTGCACACAACAAATACCTCTCTAGCCTTTCAACCATATTAACAACATCGAGAAATCATATATATATATAAACTCCAAATTCATCATTCAACATTTAACAATTCTATTATCCATCAATATGCCAAAGTCTAACCCTAACATTCATGAGATTACAATTATATTCCAACATCTCAAAAACATAACATGTTAGTGTAAAATCCATATCCTGAAAAATCAACATGCATCTAACTGTCTAACATCACTATCTAGTGCATCATGATAAAACATAAACATCATAGTGTCAATAATCCACATATCAGTATAATCTAGCATCTACTGATCAATGTATCATAATCAAATGTCTGAACATCAGTCCAATAGTATCAATATCAAGATAGAATAGTGTCGAAGAGGAGTGGGCACTACACATTTCAATTGTCTCAAGCTTCAAATCCAACCGGAGAATTCATCAACATTCAAATCATGCAAAAGTAGTAAAAATGATTTTGATAAATTGGAAACTAGTAACTTCCACTTCGAGAAAATCTCGAATAGTTTGTAGTGATTGTGAAGGGTTTTTACCTACATTACAAGTAACTTTTGGTAAAGGATGGGTGCCAATATGTATCATTATGTTGGTTGTACTTCCTTGTTCCGTTGTTGTTCTTGTAGAAGCATCTGCTAGTAAAGACGATGTTGATTCATGTGTAAACTATGATGTTTTATTCATGTCATCCTTTTCGGATCCAAACTAGTAGTGCATATGAAAGCAGGATTTTGAACACATGTTTCATATCGAATGCAAATGGAAGAAAGAATCAACACATGGATGGCCCATAAGGAGAATCTTGAATGGGTAACTTCTCACTCGGGAAAAGTGCATGATCGAAATTATTTTAATTGCCAAGTTAAGAAGCCTCTACATAATTATGCAAAAATATATACACATGAATAGTGTTGCATTTTGGAAGGCGTTTAAATGTTTTTAGTCATTTTAGATGTCAAAATACAACCACTTTTAAAATATGACCGTCATGATTGACAGGTACATATATAATTTAAACGTCAAAATGACATGTATATTCAAAATTTGACCGTCAAATTATATGTGTGTGTGTGTGTGTGTGTGTGTGTGTGTGTGTGTTAATAAATTAAATATTAAATAGACACTACATATTTTAAATTTGTGAGATTCATGAGAAATATAACATAAATGAAAATGGAAACTTTGGAATGCAAATAAAATAATAATAATAGAATTATCTTAATATCTTATTAATGAAATATAAACATATGCATATCTCATTGATAAAATAGAAACATCCATTAATTTTGATTTTTAATTAGTTTTGTTTGATTTTTTTAAATTTTTTTAATTTTTTTAATTTCTTGTTTAGTTGTATTATATTGATTTTGATTTGTAATTGGTTTTTTTATCTTGTTTGATTTCTTATAAATAAAAATTGGATAATACACTAGATGCATTGGATTTGGGCTTTTGCAAGAAAGGTGAAATTTGAAGATTGGCCTTACAAGCCTAGAAGTTGGAAGTTGGAAACAGAACTCATTTTCTATATAATTGCAAGTTTGCATTGAGTGAGTCATTTATATCATTTTCTTCAAATTTGTTTTTAAATTGTAATTTGAAATTTTATTTTAATATTGTCATAAACTTTAATGATGTTTATGGATTTTCAAATTGATTAGTGCAACATAATTTTTTTGGGAAAAAAATGAATATGTGAAAAACTATGAAATTGATTAGTACAATCTATTATCCATAATTAAATAAAAGTCACATAACTATGAGAGAATATTACAAAGAACACCAACATCCATATAAAATCTAATTTAATTTATGTATTTTGTAATAGTTATTATAAAAACAAATTTGACGTGCATATTAAATTTTAAACATCAAATGACAACCATATAATTTTCTAGACCAGAACAATTTTACTGTGACATGTAACATTGAATGTCAAAATCTAGCACTGCACACGAATTATATAATTATGCAACGCACCAGTAAAAAAGCCAAAATTTTTGTAGAGAAATGAACAAATTACGCTAGAGTGAAATGTTTATGGAGATCCGAGCCTCGACACAGAGCTATATTTTTCATATACCCGGTCCGCATGAGGATATTTTGACCTAACATGTCGTTTGTATTCCATACGCTATATATGATGTGTATACCAAGATACAAATAAATATGGGGATATGTCGGTGTAAGTAAGCGTATTTGACAGGTTACCGATGCTCGTGGCCTATGTTGTGACTTGTTCAATCGGTCACTCAATCAATGGCTAGCAAGGAGGAATTATTGGGTAATTAATTTTTAAGGGGATCAACTAAAAGTGTGCTTAAACACGTGGCAAATGTAGAGGCTGCACACATGTTACAAACACATGCGGCATTATGACATGCCCCAAAAATATTATAAATTAAAATAGTTAACGGTGATAATAGCCATATAAGGAAAGTAATAAATAATTTGATGTTTATGGGGGATAGGCCATCCAAAAAAATTGCCTTAAATATAACATTTTGCATTTTTGGGGGCTTATATGTGAATAACAAAAATAATTAGAAAAAGCTATCAAATAATCACATACGAAAAAATTAGTATTTGTAAATTAATAAAAAAAAAAATTGTTTAAGACTATTGGGAAGACCATATTAAAGAAAAATAGTTGATTTTTATTGGTTGAAAGAAAGATTAAGTATTACGAAAATGATTCCTATAGTTACCTTGCCTTATAGCAAGGACTAATAATTAGCATCAAATAGCTTAAAAAGTGAGACATGAGGCCGTAAAAAATGGTTTGAGTGGAAAATGTTCCATAAAAATAGTTTGTCTTGAAGCATTTTGACAAATGTCATGCTTTGAGAGAGCAAAGCATTAATGGATTATGACATTATTTAGTTGTATGGGAATAAGGAGAATAAGGAGAAAAATCTATCAACCAATCACATACATGAAAATTGGTATTTTTAAATGAATTAAAAATTATATATTATTTAAAACCATTTCCTAGACCATATGAAGTAAAAATACTTGATTGTAATTGGTTGAAAAAAAATTGAGTAAATAGTCACCGTGCCTTGGAAGGGACTAATAAGTAAAATTTGAATAAAGAGATTATGTTGTTTTTATTTGAGTAATCCCAATTGATGTTAATAATAATAACAATGATAATGATACTAGTACATATATTTTAAATACAATCTTTTGTTAGATATTTTAAACTTAATATGGTTTTTTTAAAAGGTTTATTATACCAAGAGGTGCTCTTACAATGGTAGCCAAACTGTAATGGAGTGAGTTGTTCACTTTTATTATTCACATTAAATTTGATGTCCATTTGACCGTTATGTGACAATTCATCCATAAATTTAATTTCCATTAGCCTATCAAGAAATGGTTTTTATTTATTTATTTCATTTTTGCTCAAGAATTCAATTAAAAGTAAGAATATGTTGGCCATATAGATATTTGGGTGCTATTTTCTTCAATAGATTTTTTTGAGAATGACGAAGCTAAACTAATTCCATTTTCTACAAAATCAATTAGAAATTGATAGAGAATTTAATGAAGTTATTGATTAATGTGATATGTGAAAAATCTAAGCTAAGAACCTTGAAATTGAAATGTATTAATGTATTTCATATAAATACATTTATTGTAATATATGTATTGTATTATATTTCTTTTATTATAAATTTTTGGTATATATACTACACTAGCATAGTTAGATAGGCTCCTCAAAATTGATATCTCTTGGTGTATTTTATATAAATGTATTTAAGATATCTATACTAGTATTATGCACATTGAAATATCTCCATAAATATCGCTTTTAATATTCGTATTTTTGGATTTCATGTGTAGCACGTTGATTAAGAATTTTATTATGTTAATAAATATCTGTAGTGGCTTATTCTTGTTGAAGATATTGTACTTAAAATTTAAAATTAAGCATGTTTAATTGTATTCAATGGATGTGATAATAGTAATAACCATAAAATTGTGAAATATCAAGTGAATGAGGTATTTTAAAATAATAAATATTGTTTCGGATATAAAATAATGCATTTGATCAAATAAATTGAACTTATCATGCAATCAAATGATAGTATTAACATATTACTCAAAAATTGTAAAGTGTAATATTAGAAAATAAAAAGGAATATTCTTGAGCGTCTTTATGTCAACATATTCATGTTTTGTCTTGCCAAAAGTTTCACTATATAAAATCAGAAATAAATTCATACCATACCAATTATTAATGAACTAAACCCACACCAATTAACAGACACATATATTTACTAGTACATAACCTTCTAATACTAACACTTCCACCCAAAGGAGGTGCAAGGGTTACAATATTAGTATAATATGTAGATATATAGAGTTGTCAAAGAAACTATAAGACACACTAAAGAGGAATATTTGACATAAGTAATTAGGCATGTATCAAGAGGCAATTTTGGAGGATGTTGACATAATTTTAAAATTCTAACCCACTTTCCATAATGATCAATGTAGGAGAAATTCAATAAGAGTGACTCGTGTTATTCAAGTATTTACAACTCTCATTCATGACTACATGGTAATCAAACACAAACAAAAATTATAGTATGTATTTACAATCCTCCTTCACTAAACTTCGTGGATATATGATAATGAAATACAAACATATTTTACATGATCTTAAACCTCCGCTTGAGAGAGGTTGTCATATGCCATGAAAATTTGTAAGTGCCTTACCAAGCACCCCAGTTTGGTGTTTGGTGTGGACTTACATTTACAATTCAATTTACGCAAGATGATCGAGACATGTTCTAGAGTGCTTCGTTTGTTCAAAGAGTTTGAGAACATCCTTGTAAAAGGAAAATTTTGGAAGAATTTTGTCAAAAACTCCTTGTACATTATGTATGAGGGAAAATTTTAAGGAACCTTCTTGAAATGTTTTTTTATAGAAATCGTGACGAATATCCTTGTAACTAGTTTCATAGTTTTGGCGAATGTAGTTATGTTCAATTTCATTTTAGTGGAAAAAATGATAGAAATAGAAAAATAGTTGTAGATCGAATGGTGAATATCCTAAAACTAGTTTGGTGAATACCCTTTGTCAAATTTTCTCTCTAGTGAAAGTTATAAATTATCTTTATTTCACTGACACTCACTTGATGTTCCAACACTAAGAAGACTAATGAACTTTGCCAAATATTGACTAAAAAATAGTAGTTTCAGTGTTTTTAAAAATTGAGAATGCTTCTATTAATAATAAAATGTTGCAACAGTCATACAAACTAAACAATAAAAAAAAGAAAGGCCCCAAAAAGACCAAGCTATGAACCAAGTTATTGTATCAGTGTTTCAAATGTTACTATTTTGTTTTTTGCATAATATAAGAGAGATCTATTGGGACCCTCACCCTTGAAACTTATATGTATGTATGTAAATTATAGGCATATAATTGTACTACCTGAAGTTACAAAAGATATCCTATAGGAGGAAATAATAGTCTTGACATAAAAACTTACAAATTGAAAAAATAGATATACGTATGTGGCTATACAAGACTATTCTTGCTCACAGTTCCATACAAGAAAAAGAACCTAAGACTAGTGTAGAGCTAGATAATAGTCTCTCCTTCATCTCATAAAATTCCTTGTAATCATCCATGTCCTGAAATATGTACAAAATTTGACTAATACAGGAAGTAAACATCCCATTTTCAATCAAAATTCTCTGGGACAGAGGAGGGACAATTAAAATGTTTAGAATCCGAGCCTTCCCTTCAAGCGTGGCCAACTAGTCTTGCATAATTTTTCCACTTAGAGGAAGAGTTGTCTTCCCCTTCCCCCAATAATGGTGACTAAGAGTTCTCCCTTGAGTGAAATGCCACAATCAAAGTTCTCTATTTGAAAACATTACACACCTTTCTCTCTAATCTTCCTACTTTCTTTGACAACTCGGAAACAATTTTTTTCAAAGAATTTACATTATGGATTTCACGTCATGTCCCCATAACATTTGGGTGGAAGTTTTTCTAAATAGACTTCAAGCCATACTTGGAATTAAAATATCCTTTGGGAAAAATCTTCTGAAAAAAGAATCGATACATTCAAAAGAAAAGGGTAATAGTAGAAAGCCTCGCAATAAAACCAAAATGAACGTTGTTAATAGAATAAAAATCCTCCATTGAATCCATGAGATTAGGTAAGGTTAATACATGATTGAAAAATTCTAATTCAACATCACTAGCATAAAAAATTGTGTGCAATAAGCTCCTTGGAATGTCAACTATAGTGGGTAAATAGAAATAAGATATTTTAATGGGAAACTATTGTAGACACCGCCTTTTCACCCCTAGGTGACCAAACTCAAATTATCATAGTTATCATTATTATCCCAATCCCAAGTACCTTATAAGCTATCATCATAAATCCTAATTTACCAACATAAATCCCATTTACCCTACCCTAACCACTTAAAATCAAACTATTCTAATTCACCCTACCCATCCTAACCCCCTAACCTCTTCCTACCTAAATCCCTAACCTCCCACCATTCACCAAACAACCGAAAACCTCATATGGAAATTGGTTTTAACCATTTTCCATATTTTCCTTTGTTCGTTTGTAACCTCTCTAAAAAATCGATGGCGATCCATGATCGTTGGTGATTGTCCTACGAACGCTATCAATTCGATTCATATTTAGCCAATATCCCCTCTATTTCCCTTTAGTCAAGAATCTAGATGTGAGGATGAACTGTTGCACCTATAAACAATGCCATCATGCTTTGAATCACTAACACCCTATTGCCAAAGTCTTGAGGAGCATCACTAGATCACCAATCAAAATTTTAATAGCTCTATCATCTTCACAATAATTATCAAGGTTTTTCTTTCATCTCGTTATAAGCTCTTATCAATTGTTTACATCGTTTACGTAGTCCCTTCAAGATATGTCTCTCATTTAGTCATTTAGCCAATTGTACAATATTTACAATTTCCACATTGATCATCGTCAATGGGTCCCTTGACCTCTTTTTCCTTCATTAAGCCCCGTAAACACATCTAAGTCTCTATTTTCATATTCTCACATGTTTCTAGAATCCTTATACTTCTATCTCAACATTGTCAATTTTTCGGCATCCCTCATTTTTGATTCATCAGCCTTTTATCAAAACTAGCATTTTCTCCCGATCGTCATCAATCCCCCATCACCATTGATCCCTATCTTTTCTAATCATTTTTAGCATTATCATATTTATATCAATTTGATTTTGGTATAACAAGTTGTTTGTAAGATGTATGTTCTATAAATGATTGTTCCAGGTCCTTCACACCCAAGCACTAAGCATATACAACCTCCCAATCATCCAACATCCATTCATGTGGGAACAATTCGACATCTCACGTGAGCTTATCTTGTGCGCTATTGCACTCATATTAGGAATTGAAGATATCAAAATCAACTAGAAATCATATAAGAGATACATGACGCATCCAAAAATAAGCCATGTTAGATGGATATTGAGCTTAAGTTACCTCCCTATCCTTGGTCACTTATAACGTAGAACATGATCTTTCCACCCCCTTGAATTTTTAATATGTTATTGTCATTTATCATTTTAACATCAAGTAACTTGATTATATCAAACAACTTGACACCCTTAAAGGAAGTCCTTCGAATTCCTAGGATCGCCATTCAACGAGAAACTCATTATCATCCTTATATAATATGCATTTGTTCATATGTATCTATACATAGGTATTCTCACTTGGTGATAGGATGAGCTTCTTACATTTTTCATTATCGATCATCCTGTAATTGCGATTTTCAGCATGTGTATTGGTAAACCCTTCCCTATTTTATTTTTTAGTACTTTCAACATTTATTAAATTAACTGAAAAAAACCATAAACATCCCGACATGCCTTATGGGACCCTCTTAGTCCCTTTTTTATTTATATTTTATATATTTCATTTCTTTTGTTTTCAATTTCATCTAACTTTTCATCTTGGAGTGCCTTGTTATTGTTATTGCTTAAAACATTAAAATTAAAAATTAAAAAGGAAAATCAATTACAGGTATGCTCTTTTCTTTCATCATTTTATTTTAGCATTACATTTTTGTGTCTTGTTGTCATCGAATTAAAAATTTCCTTTGGGATTTAAAATGAACATTCATACTTGCTTTCTCACATAGCTTAATTAGGAGTTCAAGGATTGGATTCACAAAATATCCCTTCACACACAACCAAACCACATCAAACTTAATTTGCATCCAAACACTCCTTCCTAGGTGGACCTACTTAGATTTAATCACCAAGAGGATAAGACGACTTAGTGTTATGGTGGGTATAAAAAATATGGTGGGCGGTATATCGGATAAAAACTAGAAACATTTATTAGTGTAGGTGAAGTGAGGGGGAAGGCTCTAATACCACACCTTGTACTAAAACCAATATGATTGGGGCCTCACTTACCTTCAGGTTATATCAAGGACTCCATCCTTTAAATTATGTGAAAACGACCTTAGATGCGCCTTCCCTTAGTACATGTTTAGCCATTTTTCACATTTCACACCTTTATTAAATTAATCAAGATAATAAAATAATTCCATGTTTGATCTATTTGCAATTTTTGTAATCAACCTCTTTTCTTTTTTGAGATTTTTTGTTAGTTGTGTTGGTTTGAACCAAACAACACATCTCATCCACAAAACATTGATAACATGTCTAGTTATCTTTAACAATCTCTAGAGAATTTTAGACCCACCTTCAAAACATTCCCAACGTAATTGAACAACTCCAATCACCTTCAACATCCAATCAAGAACCCCCACATTCTCCTAGCATCAAATCAATTAAATCGAAATCCTAGATCCATCTAGACCTCACTTTTTCAATAGTGGTGATCCATTCTTTACGAAATTCTAGATTTTAACCCAAATGGCCCTTAACGTCTATCTTTCTTCCCGAGGTGTCTTTCTCCAAAACCAACACCCAAACAATGACCTATCATCACTATTTTCACCTTGACACTTTCTCGGATCATCTACCCTAATCACAAGCCAATCATCCAAAATTTCCATCCTTACTCCACCACTGGAAGAATAGGAACAACAATCACTATTTCATCAGTTCCAGTCATCAGTTTTGACCTTGACATTGTTTTTTTGCAAGACACATACAATCAAAATCCATCCTTATCGGAAGATGATTCATCAAGCTCTTTCATCTTCAAAAAAAAATACTAACACATCCTTTTCCACATCTATTTTTATAGCCTCTAATGTTTCTCCTCCACCTCATGTAAGCTCGGTTGTTATTCCTAATATAACCCCTCTTATTTCCTCACAAAAACCTATGTCCTCCATCCAGAGTTTATTCATGTCCATCCTCACATCTATACCTCTCATTAATAATAGTTTCATTACTAATACTCACCCCTCTTCACAATAAGAATCAATTTCCCATGCCTCACAAATCCATTCTCACTATATACCACATCCATCTCAACCACTTATCAACACTTTTATCCTTTCTCAGTATATACCACAACCATCTCATCCCCTCATCAACACTTCCATTCCTATCCCCTATTAGTATATCCAACCATCACAACCTTTGGTTTCATATCCTACCTACAACATTTCCATGATCATTCTTCTTCATCACAATGTCTCATTACCCTATCATCTATACCATCAATCAAATCCACATGTCCATAATCAACATGGCTCATCAAGATTCAATACCTAACAATCCTCACAAAATGAACCTTTACAAGAATTAATGAATAAGATTTCTAGTCTTGAAGCCACCACCATGGGTCCCAAAAGTACCATGTCATAAGAAGACATCTATAACAAAACTATTCATCCATCAGTACCTTTCTAATCTTATCCCCCACACTAGGAACTCCCAAAATTCATTAAATTCTACAGTAAGGAGGACCCTCAAAAATACATTTAAGATTTTCACCATGCATATTATCTTATCACACATGATCAAAACCTTATGTTGAGGAAATTTCCAATGTCCTTAATAAGACCCACCCTTGATTGGTGTAATAGTATCCCACAATATTCCCTCTTTCCTTCACAACTCGTATAATTATTTTTAGAACACTTTTCAATCAATATCACCCATAAGGTTTCCATTAGAGACCTATGCACTACCAAACAATTCAAAGATGAATTTGTTACATATTTCATCACCCACTAGTGGGGTATCATCAATAAATTATACTTCTTGCTCCCACAAAGCCAAATTGATTGATGTATTTTATCAATCATGCACTAAACACATATCGTTAACACTTCATATAATCTTTCCAAACATTTGACAAAGCCTTTAACATGCCTTGCAAACTAGAACTACATGCCGTCAAATATGGTAAAGTCAAACTATGATTAAAGAAACCTAAACTTGAGTCTCCATTCAAACCCTCTTCCAATAACGATAAATATAGGCATAGCAAACATGATCATCATAAAATATAGGTCTAAAGGTCATTCAGATTCCAAACGCATTCGACCCCAACATAACTATAAACCCATTGGAGAATCCTATAGCACAGTCTTCAATAAGCTCCTAGCCATGTGTATGATCATGCTCCTACCTAATCACCCTATCGACACATCCATTTCAAAACCCTCATGGTATCAAGAAAATGACTATTGTAAATACCATCAATCAAGGCCATGACATTGAAAAATTTCATTTGTTTAGAAATTTCCTCCAATACCTTATCAACCGAGATGACGTATAACTTGACAATCCAAATTCACCTCCGAATCAGAACTTGGACGTCTTTAAACATCCCTTTCCTAATCATGCCCCATCCACTAGTCAACTCTAGTCCAATGTCGTCAAATCTCATCACACCATCAATAGTATTAAAGATATCTCACCAACATCCCTAACACCTAGTGTTTCTACCATAAAAACACCAATCTGAATCATCCGAATCCTTTAGTATTATCACTAATAAGACCGCAAACCCTTCCACATCTATTACAACTACTTTAAACCCACATCTGACCTCTTTCAAAGCCACATGGAAAAAAACCCATCGTGAAAATCACTAAAATATCTTTCAATGATCATGTCACCTGAAATCACATGTAGAATATCAATAAATCCACTATATAACCCATAAACCACTTATCCAAAAAAATAGAAACTATATCACAAAGTTATCAAAAAACCTCATCAAAAGATACAAAGTCCTTGCCTTCCATCTTAAGGCCTCATCCTTCATCTAAATTCACACTCATCATTATGTTAATCGAAGTTCATTCTTTCAACGGAACCTAAATGTATTGACAACAAATGAGCTCATCCACCCCTATTTTTGGGTCATCAAACGAAACAAAAACCCCATCAACCTTGGCTTCGACAAGATATCATACTAGAAGCCTTGAAAAGCTCATCCAACTATCCATCATAACATTACCGCCTCTCAATCCATTTGGCTCCCGAGGGTGAAACCCTATTGATAAAGCTTTGAGCATTTGTGTCTATCATCGCACTACAGAAACTCGATTGAGGACTGTAAATCCATTCACGATACTATACAAATCCTTGCTAGTAAAGGTATTTTCCCCACAAATCTAGAAAACCCAAAGAAAATAAAAAAACCCGTCCGAACTATAAATCCTCACCATCCCAAACATCATCAAATACCACATCTTCATATAACAAGGGTGAGGCCCCTTCCCATGGACCCCACTCCATCAAATCAATGTTGTTCATATAACCACCAGAGCCCTCACACAAGACCCTAAGGCTTTAGATAAAATTAGGCCCAATGTCTTTATTTCACTTTTTTCTAAATCACCTAATCCTCCAACCTTTAAGACTTAGGTATATATCCTCGTAACTCTATACACCCATTCCACCACATTTGTACAAAACACCATCATTAAACAACTTCATCAAGATCCCTTAAAGATGTCCCTTTACGAGATTATCCAAACCATTTCGTAACACCAACAAGTAATGATTTAGGCCCTTAAATCTATATCAATACCATCAAATGATCCTCAACCATTCAAAAATATGACCGAAACTCTCAAAATTTCCATCGCTATCGGCTTTCAATGATTTTGAGATCTCATCCTTACAACCCAAAGAACATGATCTCCCTCTCTTCAGAACTTCCTAAATCGATGATACTCTCATCAAGAGAGTTGTGATAAAAAACGAAGCTAACATTAATATCGTATCACCTCACACCTTTAACTAGATATAACTACCTAACATTATCGTTTTTCACTCGCCACAGATTGTGAGCCTTTAATGACATCATTTCCCCTACATTAGGCACGATTATCTTACCTATCAAATCGGGTCTTAAAAGCCTTCACAAATTCTTCTATCTTGTAGAAGGAGGGTTTCAAGACAATATATTGTTAGATTATCCTTAGATACATGTTATACATTATCTCCCATCTACCTTATATCGTTTTCTAAAATACAAACATGAAGGAAAAACCTTTACTATTCCATCTGGTCCAAACCCTTTTAAAGCATTTCATATGACTTTTCGACCTAACTATGTGCTCATTCCAAAGACAAACTCAATCTCATCTAACTAATCTTCTACCAGCTTCTTCTGTCACCAAATCTAAGCTACTAGACGATAGCTCCTTCAAATATTTCATGCAACACCTTTCGTTGGGGAATATCATCTTGTATCTATTAACTCACTTCCTACGCTAAAAACGTATGGGATACCCAACAAGAAACCCATGTACAAACCCAATGTTGGAGATATTATCTCCTTCGTCCCTACTCATGTTTAAAATAACCTCTTTTATGGAGGGATTTATTCTCCTTCCTTGTATCATTGCGACAATCAACACCATGCTAAACCATTTGTATCTAATTTCTCATTTCTATACAACCAATACTTCGTAAAATGTATCTTCATTGTTTTTCCTAGAAAGGTTTCGGCTTGAGATGTTATGAGCAAGGAATACATGACTTGGTCTTTGACCATTCTCACAAACCTCATGAGAAATACAAACTAGGTTTTGAAAAACCTTCTTTAGAAACCTTTACGATCACTACATCTAGACCCGTAGAAGAACCAGAGTCACCCTCTTCATCGACCACTATATCGACACAAATTATTTAATTTTCATCCCCTCTAACTTTTTTTTAATCAATATGATTACCTTAGGACCACTCACTTATCATACTAATGACGGCACTAAGACTCTTCCGCTAGTATTACCCGAAATGGTAGAGGAAGACTCCCCTACCATCAATATTATTCAATATCATGATGACTAATCCATCTTATCCTATATGGGGGTAGAGGATCATTACCTTCAAAATACTCTACCACCTAACACATCTACACTTCTTAACAAATCCACTATCGACGTTAACATAGGGACTTCACAAAACCCTCACATTGTCAAAGTTGGCCAATATTTAGATTCAAAAGAGTTAAAAACTTCACCACCTTCCTTTCCAAACATAGTCAAGCCTTCTCATGGTCATATAGTGACATGCACGCTATTAACTCTAACATTAATGTCCATAACATTTTCATAATCCCTAACACTAATCTTTTCAAACAAAAACTATGAAGAATTCACCCTCGTGTAGCCCTACTCATCAAAGAAGATTTATAACGCCTTCTTTCTACCAACTTCATATTACCCATTGATTATCCACAATGGGTTTCTAATATTGTACCCATAACCAAATCCTCTGGAAAGTCACCCATCTACATAAACTTCCAAGATCTTAATCTCGCCTATCCTAAAGATGATTTCATCCTTCTTAATATTGGCAACAAAGCTAGCCCACCTCACCATAAGCCATGATATGTTATCTCTTATGAATGGATTCTTTGGCTACAATCAAATCCTTATCGCGACTAAAGACCAACATAAAACCACCTTAATTACTCCTTAGGGGACCGTTTACTACCATGTCATGCCCTTCAAACTTAAAAATGAAAGGGCCACTTATCAACGCACTATGACATATATCTTCCATGATCTCATCCATAAGATTGTGATATACTACGTTAACAACCTCCTATGGGGTGAGTGCACCAATTTGGGAGGCCAAAAGGGGGTCTTAAGTGGACGCATTTTTTTGAAGAAAAAAACTTCAACTTGTACGAGTTTTTGAAATAGTTACACTCAAAATTGGAAGATGTTGTAGAAACATGAATCGTAAAATTTTGAGTCTAGTTTCTAAGCTACTAAATTTTATTGAAAACAGATAAGTTTAAGTGGGTTAAACAACTAAAATACCAACAGATGCTCTTGTTTTTGTTAAAAACATAATAGAGTGACTTTCGTACTTCCCCACCATTTTTGAGCACCATTTAGTATTTTTGAAAACCCTTTGGTAAAAGATAGCTAGGAGCATCTAGTTTGGGCATTTTTTTCATTTTTTTAAGATATATTTTCGTACAAAAATGTTATGATTTTTTGTAAAAATAATGGTTTTCCAACCGAGCCGCCCCACTCCCCCTTCTTACTACCTCAAACAATATCAAAAATTAGAATTTTTTTAATATGTATATAATTATGCCTAATTTGGGCTAGTATTATTTTTTTAAATTTAGATCACCCAAAAATAAGACACACCATGAAAGATAGACATATTTACACTTCAAAAAATAGCTATAAAAAGGCATAGTTAGAAAATAAATAATATGGAAACCTTATATTAGTCGTAAATTTTGAAAATTATATTTTTAGAAAGAAGAGACTCTTTTCTACACGCCGTGGTATAATTTTTTTAAAATGGATCAATTGTTTTATTTTGATTTATCATAGAGGAAGTGTCATTTTTACATTTTCTTGTAAAAACTCACTATTTTTTTGTGTTTTGCAGAGTCCATGCCTCAGCTTAGGATCAAACCGGATCCCAAGCCTTAAGGCATGGCTTGGGAAAAGAGAAAACGCAAAACACGTACACGTTATGTAATGCGTACGTGTTACATAATGCATACGCTTTTTTCTTTGTTTTATATATTGTGGCCCCAATGTCCCTTTCATCTCTTTCACTGGAATTCTGCAAACATTCTGTTTTGTCTGCAATATTCTCTACATTCTTGCATGATTTTTTAGTATTTCATTTTGTCCCCTACCCCACTAGTTGATTTTTCTAATCATGGGTGATAAAACATCGAGCTAAGGACAAGAGGAAAGTCAAGAATAAGACATCGGAGCAATTGGAAGATAAGAGAATAAAGAAATTGAAGAGAATGCAAAAACTTCAAGAGAGCAAGGTACATCCGCTATATCAAATGTAGCTAATGTATTAGAAAATTGGTATGAAATACATAATGAAAATGTAGAGAATAATTATTTTGTAATGAATAATGATATTGAATTGAATTATAATTTTGGTATGGATGAAGAAATTGATATGAATCCAATTGTTGAACCCTTACTTGAGAATCCAAATGTTAACCCGAAATTTGTATGAAAACACTTTGAATGAAGAAAGTATCCTTGTAAATGAATCTTCACCTCTAAGAACACCTCCTTCCATTTCGCGAATAAATCCAATTCACTTAATTGAAATTGATGAAAATATTATAAAACCAATGCCTAACAAAATGTCTAAAAGAAATGCGAGAAAAAAGCTAGTGGAATTTGGGATAATTACTTTGAGAATTTAAATGACACCAAAAGATGTCAATTATTTGTTTCATTGATGAAATTAATTAAGATGATACCTATAATGAAGACCCTGGGGTTAAGAACATCTAATGTTGTTGATCAAAATGCATCAATTGTTGAAAACATACATAAAGCATACCAAACTGTAGGTGGCAAAAGATGCACCAAATATAGTAATGCTACATGACATGCACTAACTAATTGTATAGTAAGTGATAAAATAGTTAATAAACGTTTGATTAGAAAAACAAGCAGTGCTTTGAAGCTAAACAGAAAAATACTAATGAAAGCAATAGAGAGACGTAAACGTCTTGAGTTAGTCAATAACACTGACTATTGGGATTTCTCTAGTAGACTTCCATGAAAAGACAAGAATACATCTGATATTCTAAAAGAATTAATTGTAAAATTTTGGAATGAGAACACAAGGGTGTCATCGAATAGAAGAGATACAAGTAAAAAGAAGAATAGGTTCTCGTAATCGTGAATTGTGTGCAAAAATTTCTTAGATATGACTCAAATAGAATTGTTCTCTAAGTTTAAAAATGAAAATCCACAAATTAACATTAGCCAAAGATTCTTTGAAATGAGAAAACCCTTTTATGTGAAAATCAATCACTCACATACCACTTGTTGTTGCAGGCATCATGTTGAATTTTCAATGCATTATGATATTTTTGTCAAATACGTAGTGTTTTGCATACTAACATCATGTTGCAGGAGTGTGGAATAAATGTCCCACAAAAATATTCAAGGGAATTTATTCGACAATATTTTGTGAAAAATCAACAAGACAATTTTTTTATAACAAAGCATGTTTGGATGGAACGTGCAATGTATGCGGTGGCTTGCCAAATCTGAAAAGTTGTATCCATGAGGAGAGTACATATTCAATAGGAAAATAATTGGTTGATTTCACCAAATATAAATCGGTGGCATATCAATTAAAAGATGGAAAATAATCTAAGAGGTGTGAGCTTGTTAGAAAACAATTACTGTATCAGAATATATGGTCAAATTCAGAGAGGAAATTTTTTATGAGTATGCAAGGCACACACATAGAGCTCGATGGTTGGATGAACAATTCAAGTTAATCAAGGACACATTTCCACTTGGTACTATTGTTTCAGTAGTTGACTTCGTAGAGAATTACACATTACAGCCACAAATGGAGGTTCGGTCTCAATATTATAACTTAGTGCAAGTTTCTATTTTCATGCATATAACATTCATGCACTCTCTGAAAGCATTGAGAAAGATCAAAAATATTAAGAGAGTATCATTTCTACATCAGTGATGATCGGACACATTCTACAAAATATGTACAAGGGTGTTTCAAGTGTTTTATGTGAACTTGAATGAGAGGAACATTAGTTTCGATCAACATTACATTTGGTCGACAATGCACATCACAATTCAAGAATGCACGAATGTTTTATTGGCTAAACAAGATGCACAAAGAAACAAATGTACAACATATATGGAGTTTTTACTGAGGTAGGGCATGGAAAAAGAAGAGCATGATGGTGCAGGAGCATGTGTGAAAAGAGCACTTGCAAGAGAAGAGTTAAAGTTCAAGGATGGTGCTAAATTTACAGATGCAAAAAGCATTGTTGATTGGTGTGTCAAGAATATGGGCCATGAATCTCAAGAGAGATCAACGGTTCGTAGATATTTTTGGTTGATAGAGCAACAACATCTGACAAACTTTGAAGATTGTATGATGAAAATTGCAGGATCAAGTGATATGCACTCATTCCGTAGTTCAGATGCAAATGCTTGGACTATTTATACTAGGTGCATGACATGTTTTTGTATATCATGCATTGATTTTACGTGGAATGAATGTGAGTCATAGTAGTGGGTGGATGAATGGACTTGTAGACCTCTAATTCCACTCAACACACATCAAGTTCCATGAGCATTACAACTTGTAGGGTCTTCAGATCAAATGACAACATCACCTGACTTTGACCAAGTCTCTGATTTAGTGCAACAAGGTACATACATATATGTAACATGCCATTTTTAGATTTATAAATTATTAAATAGTCACTCTTAATGTATTTATAAATTGACTAAACATTTTTATTTTGTGATACATAGGGCACATTTTTGTAGTTATTGCGATGAAATTTAACAAAGAGGGAATAAACTACTTCTTATCTCATTGTGTAGAGGGAATTTTTTTGAATTCCACAGTCATTGATGGTGAAGACCTTGAGTATCCCACTAGATTAGTGGTAGTCACTAGAACTTGGCTTCGACGATATCCTATAAAAAATCAAACATTTGGTTATTTGAAGACTATGAAGTACATCGGAAGATACTTCACTATTCACATTTGGTCCTTGCAACAAATATTAAATTGATCAAATATCGAGGTCGGACATCAAACAAAAATTTATGGAAGGTTCGTGAATCAGATCATGAAGCAATTCTTGCTACTATCAAGAATAGAGTTGATCCTTGCGGTTCATTGGATTGAATTTGTAAAGGTATGTTCTTCATGAATTTAATTTGAATATTTACTTAAATGATTTTGTTTAAATTTTGTATGATTTAAAATTCTATTTAATTGCTTACTAACATGTTTATGTAGGTTAGTGGTGCCAAAAAAGCTTCCACCTTCACGTGGTTGGCACTGTCAATAGAGAATTTATTATTCTCAAAGCCAAGTGAACATAAGAAAATAAAATATTAGAAAAGGAAAACAAACAGAAATTCTCATTTCACCACCTATATTGTAAAAATATCTTATTAAAATTCTCATTTCACCACCTATATTATGAACCACCTATAGTTATTGGGTGATTGCAATGGACAACCTTACACTGACTCGGTCTTAATGGAGATGGAGAAAACAGTGAGAGAAACTTTGTAGAGGGCCCCAGATGTGGAGCTCTCGTATCCGATCGCGTGACTTCTCTAGGTGCCACAGAGTCGAGAAATCACCCGTCAAAGATATGGCATGATTGGGCCTCAGGGCTCTTAAGCGACTACGCTCAAACGAGGTAGCTCGAAAAGCACGGGGAGCGTAGGGAACCAAAATGAAGCCTCCACTAGCGTTCACTAGGCCACCCCGACATTTTGGCGTAGTTGGTTCGGTCCCATGAGCTTCCATTTGCAAACTACAGCCTCTAGCAGCCCTACACTTACTCAGACTGCACTATTTCTCGTGTTTACAAACAATAGCACATCGAGAGAACCAAATGGAGATGGGGAAAACCATGAAAATATTTTATAGAGGGCCCTGACATGGAGCTCTCAGATCTAACAAGATGTCTCTAGGTGCCATGGAGTCTAAGAAATCACCCGTCGAAGATATGGCGTGTTTGGGCCTCAGGCTCTTAAGGGACTACGCCGGACGAGGTAGCCCGAAATCACGGGGAGCATAAGGAACAAAAAAATGCTCCTATAGTGTTCACTAGGCCCCCCGATGTATTGGCGTAGTTGGTTTGATCCCATGAGCTTCCGTTTGCAAACTACTGACCTCTGCGACCCTACACTGACTCATAATGCACCATCTCTCACGTTTACAAATAATAGCACAATGAGAGAACCATGGATGGAGAAGGAGAAAACCATAAGATTATTTCGTAGAGGTCCCCAACATGGAGGTCTCGGATTTGACGAGACATCTCTAGGTGCCACGGAGTCCGAGAAATCACCCGTCAAAGATATGGTGTTGGGCCTCAGGGCTCTTAAGGGACTACGCCCGGACGGGGTAGCCCGAAAGCACAAGGAGCATAGGGAACCAAAAATAAGCCTCCAATAGTGTTCACCAGGCCACCCCGATGTGTTGGTGTAGTTGGTTTGGTCCCATGAGCTTCCATTTGCAAACTATAGCCTCTGTAGCCCTACACCTGACTTTCAGACTGCTATTTCTCACGTTTACAAACAATAGCACAACGAGAGAACTAGATGGAGATGGAGAAAACCATGAGAGGATTTCGTAAAGGGATTCAACATGGAGCTCTCGGATCTGACGAGACATCTCTAGGTGCCACGGAATCTTCGAGAAATCACCCATCAAAGATATGGCGTGTTTAGGCCTCAGGGCTCTTAAGGGACTACGCCCAGATGAGGTAGCCCGAAATCATAGGTAGTCTAGGGAACAAAAAAAATCCTCCACTAGTGTTCACCAGGCCATACAAACGTGTTGGCCCAAACGTTTTGGTCCCACAAGCTACCATTTGTAAAATACAACATCTAACAGCCTTACACTGATTTAGACTACACTATTTCGCGTGTTTACAAACAATAAGACAGTGAGAGAACCGGATGGAGATAGAGAAAACCACAAGAGGATTTCACATAGGGCTTCAACATGAAGGTTTTAGATCCAAATGAGACATTCTCTAGGTGCCACAAAGTCGAGAAATCACATGTTGAAGATATAAGGTGTTTTGGTCTCAGGGCTCTTAAAAGACTACGCCCACATGAGGTAGCCCGAAAGCATGGGGAGTGTTGGGAACCAAAACAAAACCTCCAATAACATTCACTAGGCCATTTGGACATTTTGGCGTAGTTGGTTTGGTCTCACATGCTACCATTTGCAAAATACAACATCTAGCAACCTACACTCGACTTGACTTAACTACTACACTATTTCACGTGTTTTGCAAACAATAGGATAGCTAGAGAACCAAATGGAGATGGAAAAAACTGTGTAGAGAGGATTTTGTAGAGTTCCCGACATGGAGATCTGGATCTGATGAGACATCTCTAGGTGCCACGGAGTTGAGAAATCACTGTCGAAGATATGGCGTGATTGGGCCTTAGGGCTCTTAAGCGAATACGCCCAAACGGGGTAGCTTAAAGCACGAGGATCGTAGGGAACCAAAAAAATGCTCCACTAGCATTCACCTAGCCACCCTAATGTGTTGGCATAGTTGGTTAGGTCCCACGAACTTCCATTTGCAAACTCCTGACCTCTGGCTGAGCCCTACACCGACTCAAATTTGCATTATTTCGTGTGTTTGCAAACAATAATAGCAATGAGAGAGAACCAGATGGAGACGAAGAAAATGTGAGAGGATTTCATAGAGAATCCTAACATGGAGGTCTTAGATTTGATGAGACACCTCTAGGTTCCACGGAGTTGAGAAATCACCCGTTAAAGATATGGCGTTATTGGGCCTCGGGGCTCTTAAGCGACTACGCCGATGACGACAGGGTAGCTTGAAAGCACGAGGAGTGTAGGGAACCAAAAAAAGTCTCCACTAGAATTCACCAAGCCACCCGATGTGTTGCGTAGTTGGTTTGGTCCATGAGCTTCCGTTTTGCAAACTATGACCTTTGGTAGCACTCTACTGGCGACTCAAACGCACTATTTTGCACTTTTGCAAACAATAGACATAGTGAGAGAACTAGATGGAGATGGAGAAAACTATGATATATTTTCATAGAGGGCTTCAACATGGAGCTCTTGGATCGACGAGACATCTCTAGGTGCCACGAAGTCGAGAAATCACTGTCGAAGATATGGCGTGATTGGGCTTAAGGCTCTTAAGCAACTACGCCCGAATGAGGTAGCCCGAAAGCACGGGGGCGTAGGGAACCAAAAATGAATCCTCCAATAGCATTCACCTAGCCACCCCACCAAGTGTGTTGGCATAGTTGGTTTAGTCCCATGAGCTTCCGTTTGCAAACTATGCCTATGACAGCCCTACACTGACTTAGACTGCACTATTTCATGTGTTTGCAAACAATAGGACAATGAGAGAACCGAATGGAGATGGAGAAAACCATGAGAGGATTTCATAGAGTGCCTTGATGTGGAGGTCTTAGATCTGATGAGACATCTCTAGGTGCCATGGAGTTTGAGAAATCACCGTCGAAGATATGGCGTGATTGGGCCTTAGGGCTCTTAAGTGACTATGCCCGAACGAGGTAGCCCGAAAGCACGGGGAGCGTAGGGAACCAAAACGAATGCCTCCAATAGCATTCACTGGCCACCTCGACATTTTAGCATAGTTGGTTTGGTCCCATGAGCTTCCATTTGCAAACTACAGCCTCTGATAACCCTACACTGACTCAAACTGCACTATTTCATGTGTTTGCAAACAATAACACAACAAGAGAACCAGATGGAGAGAGAAAACCACGAGAGTATTTCATAGAGGACTTCAACATGGAGCTCTTAGATCTAATGAGACATATCTAGGTGCCATGGAGTCCGAGAAATCACCCATCGAAGATATGGTGTGTTTGGGCCTCAGGGCTCTTAAGGGACTACGCCCGGACGAGGTAGCCCGAAAGCATGGGGAGTGTAGGGAACCAAAATGAATGCTCCACTAGCATTCATCTAGCTACCCTGACATGTTGGCATAGTTGGTTCATTCCCATTAAATTCCATTTACAAACTACAACCTCTGGCAACCCTACACTGACTCAAACTGCACTATTTTGTGCATTTACAAACAATAGCACAACAAGAGAACCAGATGGAGAAAGAGAAAAACATGAGAGAATTTCATAGAGGGCTTAAAAATGGAGCTCTTGGATCTGATGAGACATCTCTAGGTGCCACGGAGTGAGAAATCACCCGTCAAAGATATGGCGTGATTGGGCCTTAGGGCTCTTAAGCGACTATGCCCGAACGAGGTAGCCTGAAAGCACGGGGAGAGTAGGAAACCAAAATGAATCCTCCACTAGAATTCACCTAGCCACCTTGACATGTTGGTGTAGTTGGTTTTGGTCCCACAAACTTCCGTTTGCAAACTACAGACCTCTGGCAGCCCTACACTGACTCAAAGACTGCACTATTTCATGTGTTTGCAAACAATAGCACAATGAGAGAACCGGATGGAGACGGAGAAAACCGTGAGAGAATTTCATAGAGGGCTTCAACATGGAGCTCTCAGATCTGATGAGATGTCTCTAGGTGCCACAGAGTCGAGAAATCACCCGTCGAAGATATGGCGTGATTGGGCCTCAGGGCTCTTAAGCGACTATGCCCGAATGAGGTAGCCAAAAGCACGGGGAGCGTAGGGAACCAAAACGAAGCCTCCACTAGCATTCACCTAGCCACCCTATGTGTTGGCATAGTTGGTTTGGTCCCACAAACTTCCGTTTGCAAACTACAACCTCTGGCAGCCCTACACTAACTCAAACTACACTATTTCGTGTGTTTGCAAACAATAGCACAACGAGAGAACTAGATGGAGACGAAGAAAACCATGAGAGGATTTCATAGAGGGCTTCAACATGGAGCTCTCGGATCTTGATGGAGACATCTCTAGGTGCCACAGAGTTCGAGAAATCACCCGTGAAGATATGGCGTGATTGGGCCTCAGGGCTCTTAAGCGACTACGCCCAAACGAGGTAGCCCGAAAGCACGGGGAGTGTAGGGAACCAAAACAAATCCTCCACTAGTGTTCACCAAGCCACCCTCGACATGTTGGTGTAGTTGGTTTGGTCCCATGAACTTCCATTTGCAAACTACAGCCTCTGGCAGCCCTACACTAACTTAAACTACACTATTTCGCGTTTGCAAACAATAGCACATCGAGAGAACCGGATGGAGACAGAGAAAACCACGAGAGGCTTTCGTAGACTACAAAAATCTAACCTAAATAGTTAGAGTAATAGACTAAATCAGCATTCTATTTCTCACATATAAAATGAATTTCTACCTTCAAAAAAGAAACTATGGGTGAATGCTCAATCAAAAAATAAATTACAATTCTAAACGAGTTTCAGGCTCAATTATCAATACTTCATTATAGTTTTCTTTCCAGTATGCTACTTTTGGAACTACCTGGTTTGATTTGTGAAGTTGAAGCAGTTGGGATTAATAAAAATAATCAACTTGGCATGTTGTCCTTAAGATTATCCATGATTCTATCGACAACATCACATAGATCTTCCATTCCAGTTAAGTTGTGATCCTTCCACGCTTCCCATTTTTCCTTTTCTTCTACTCGTATCTTCTCTTTAAGTTCTTCCAGATGTTTTTGGGTAATCAAATTGACTCTTTATGACTTTCAGGAGGCATTTCTTCTTGAATCATAGTGACATCTTCACCTAATTGTTTTTCTTCACGATGTTCATTGTCATCTAAAGTTGAAGACTGAATATTTATATGGCCTTCGACTTCTTTTTGGGCACAAACAACCTTTTGTAATGTCCAAAAAAATTCAGGCTCTTCATTCTCTGTTTGATTGAAGATATTCATTCTTTCAAAATGAACAGTTGGAACATTGGTGGTCTCCCCAAAAAAACTAAGTTCATAGTCTACATAGTTACATCCTATGGAAAAATCATTGAACATTGGTGGTTTCCTCCACCCGTGCTTTCGGGCTACCCCATCGGGCGTAGTCGCTTAAGAGCCTTGAGGCCCAATCATGCCATATCTTTGATGGGTGATTTATCAGACTCCATGGCACCTAGAGACATCTCATCAGATCTGAGACCTCCATGTTGGGGCCCTCTACAAAAGCCTCTCGTGGTTTTCTCCGTCTCCATCCGGTTCTCTCGTTGTGTTATTGTTTGCAAACACGAGAAATAGTGCGGTCGAGTCGGTGTAGGGATGCCGAGATGTTGTAGTTTGCAAATGGAAGCTCGTGGGACTAAACCAACTATGCCAACATGTCGGGTGGCCTAGTGAACGATAGTGAGAGCATTTTTTTGGTTCCCTACGCTCCTCGTGCTTTGGGCTACCATCGTCAGGCGTAGTCCCTTAAGAGCCTGAGGCCCAAACACGCCATATCTTTGATGGGTGATTTCTCGGACTCTGTGGCACCTAGAGATGTCTCATCAGATCGAGAGCTCCATGTTGGGGCACTCTATAAAATCCTCTTGTATTTTTTTTCCATCTCCATTTGGTTCTCTCGTTGTCCTATTGTTTGCAAAACACACGAAATAGTGTAGTCTAAGTCAGTGTAAGGCTGTTAGATGTTGTATTTTGCAAACGGTAGCATGTGGGACCAAACCAACTATGCCAAATACATCCAAATGGCCTGGTGAACACTACTGGAGGTTTTTTTTTGGTTCCCTATGCTCCCCGTGCTTTCGGGCTACCTCGTTCAGGTGTAGTCTCTTAAGAGCCCTGAGACCAAAACACCTTATATCTTGACATGTGATTTCTCGGACTCCGTGGCACCTAGAGATGTCTCATTAAATCCAAAACCTCCATGTTGAAGCCCTCTACGAAATCCTCTCATGGTTTTCTCCGTCTCCATCCGGTTCTCTCGTTGTCTATTTTTTGTAAACACGAAATAGTGTAGTCTAAGTCAGTGTAAGGCTGCTAGATGTTGTATTTTGCAAATGGTAGCTTGTGGGACCAAATGTCTAACCAACACATCCATATGGCCTGGTGAACACTAGTGGAGGATTTTTTGGTTCCCTACGCTGCCCGTGCTTTCGGGCTACCTCGTCCAGGCGTAGTCCTTAAGAGCCCTGAGGCCCAAACACGCCATATCTTTGACGGGTGATTTCTCGGACTCCGTGGCACCTAGAGATGTCTTGTCAGATTCAAGAGCTCCATGTTGAATCCCTCTACGAAATCATCTCATGGTTTTCTCCATCTCCATCTGGTTCTCTCGTTGTGCTATTGTTTTGCAAACACGAGAAATAGTGTAGTCCCGAGTCGAGTGTAGGGTTGCGGAGGTTGTAGTTTGCAAACGAAGCTCGTGGGACCAAACCAACTATGAAAACACATTATGGTGGCCTAGTGAACACTAGTGGAGGCTTCATTTTTGGTTCCCTATGCTCCTCGTGCTTTTGGGCTACCTCATTCGGGCGTAGTCTCTTAAGAGCCTTGAGACCAAAACACCTTATATCTTGACGGGTGATTTCTCGGACTCCGTGGCACCTAGAGATGTCTCATCAGATCAAAAACCTCCATGTTAAATCCCTTTATAAAATCCTCTTGTGGTTTCCTCTATCTCCATCCGGTTCTCTCGTTGTCCTATTGTTTGTAAACACGTGAAATAGTGTAGTCTAAGTAGTGTAAAAATTGCTTTAGATCTTTTGTATTTTGCAAACGGTAGCTTGTGGGACCAAACCATCTATGGCCAACATGTCCAAATGGCCTGGTGAACACTAGTGGAGGATTTTTTTGGTTCCCTACACTCCCCGTGCTTTGGGCTACCTCGTCGGGTGTAGTCCCTTAAGAGCCACGAGAGACCAAAAACACCTTATATCTTCGACATGTGATTTCTCGGACTCCGTGGCACCTAGAGATGTCTCGTCAGATCAAAACCTCCATGTTGAAGCCCTCTATGAAATCCTCTCACGGTTTTCTCTGTCTCCATCTGGTTCTCTCATTGTCCTATTGTTTGTAAACACGCGAAATAGTGTAGTCTAAGTCAGTGTAAGGCTGTTAGATGTTGTATTTTACAAATGGTAGCTTGTGGGACCAAACCATCTAGGACCAACACATCCGTATGGCCTGGTGAACACTAGTGGAGGATTTTTTTGTTCCCTATGCTTCTCGTGCTTTCGGGCTACCTCGTCCAGGCGTAGTCCCTTAAGAGCCCGAGGCCCAAACACGCCATATCTTGATGGGTGATTTCTCGGACTCGTGGCACTAGAGACATCTCGTCATATCTAAGAGCTCCATGTTGAAGCCCTCTAGGAAATATTCTCGTGGTTTTCCCCGTCTTCATCTGGTTCTCTCATTGTGCTACTTTTTGCAAGCATGAGAAATAGTGTAGTTTGAGTCAGTGTAGTAGGATTTGAGAGGTTGTAGTTTGCAAACGGAAGCTCATGGGACTGAACCAACTATGCCAACACATCATGGTTACTTGGTGAATGCTATTGGAGGCTTAATTTTGGTTCCTTATGCTCCTCGTGCTTTCGGGCTACCCCGTCCGGGCGTAGTCCCTTAAGAGCCCTGAGGCCCAAACATGCCATATCTTCGACGGGTGATTTCTCGGACTCATGGCACCTAGAGATGTCTCATTAGATATGAGACCTCCATGTTGGGGCCCTCTATGAAAATCCTCTCATGGTTTTCTCCATCTCCATCTGGTTCTCTCGTTGTGCTATTGTTTGCAAACATGAGAAATAGTGCAGTCTGAGTCAGTGTAGGGTTTCCAGAGGTTGTAGTTTGCAAATGGAAGCTCGTGGGACCAAACCAACTATGATAACACATCGGGGTGGCCTAGTGAATGCTAGTGGAGCATTTTTTTTGGTTCCCTACGCTCCCGTGCTTTTGGGCTACCTCTGTCAGGCGTAGTCACTTAAGAGCCCTGAGGCCCAATCATGCCATATCTTCGATGGGTGATTTCTCGGACTCCGTGGCACCTAGAGATGTCTCGTCAAATCCAAAACCTCCATGTTGGGGCACTCTACAAAATCCTCTCATAGGTTTTTTCCATCTCCATTTGGTTCTCTCGTTGTCTATTGTTTGCAAACACATGAAATAGTGCAGTCTAAGTCAGTGTAAGGCTTTTCAGATGTTGTAGTTTGCAAACGGAAGCTTGTGGGACCAAACCAACTATGCCAAACATGTCCAAATGGCTTGGTGAATGCTATTGGAGGCTTTTTTTGGTTCCCTACACTCCCCGTGCTTTCGGGCTACCTCATCCAGGGCGTAGTCGCTTAAGAGCCTTGAGGCCCAAACACGCCATATCTTTGACATGGGTGATTTCTGGACTCGTGCACTAGAGACATCTCGTTAGATCGAGACCTCCATGTTGGCCCTCTCAAAAATCCTCTCATGGTTTTTTCTCTTTCTCCATTTAGTTCTCTCGATGTGCTTTATTGTTTTGCAAACATGTGAAATAGTGCGATGTCGGTGAGTCGAGTGTAGGGCTACCCGTCGGGCTAAGGCGTAGTCGCTTAAGAGCCCTGAATGACTAGATTGGCTTAAGAATGAATTTGATAGGGGTATGTCTAAGAACACATGGGAGTTATCAATCACCTAGTAAATATTTCTTGTTTAGTTCTGGATGGGAGTCAGTTGGCCTACGACTTAGTGACCTTCCATTCATTGATAATTTATGTTATGATAAACCCATGGATGCTTTCAAAAGCACCTTAAAAAGGATAGGGGTAGTCATCAAGCCTAGTGAAGGGTGTGATGTGATTTCCAAATAACTTGAAATGCCTATAGATTTAAAGGTAGTAACATGAATTGGACAGGATTAGACAATCAAGAATCATTGAGTGTCTGAATCAGAATGTCATTGCATCTGGAGACATTCTCAAGCATTGGAGTAATGTATATGGAGAGACATTCTCAAAATATCAACAGATGAAAGGCATCAAATTGTGATGACTTGTCGGGTGTTTTAATAGGGAGAAGACTATGAAGCATAGAAGAATGTAGTAAGTGCATGATAAGATAGGAACTAGTACAAAGAGACCATGAGCAAGAAGAAGCGCAAGTAAGGTAAATACACATATACACATTGATAAATTGAATGAATAATTACTCAGATTAGGTAACTCTTTATATACATACATTATATAAATATTGATTTCCAAAGTTTGATGCATATTATACATTGAAAATGCTAGTACATGTACATCACCAATAAATGAAAAAATAATCCATAATGTCTTAAATATTGTCAAGTGCACATCATATTAGATTCATGTGAAAATAATCTCAGAAATGTAAGGTCTCATACAAAATTATCAAGTTCCAAATAGTATTTTAATGTGCATAATAAATACAAAAATGCCCAAATAGGTCATATACCATCAAGTTCAAATGCCATATAGGCTTACATACTGATACCATGCACATAGGCATACAAAACAATGTCATGTAAGACATATATATTTCTACTCATCAAAATCTATCCCTCTCTTGGCCTTGCTCGAAGAAGGCCCTCCCTTAGATGAAGATGGAGATCCATGAGATGACTTTGGATCATCGAGCCCATGCTTGAGTCCTCTTCCGTTGAATACTCACCTGTAGATGAGCCTGTAAATGCAAACAATGTTTTTTTGTCAAAACTTAATTTATATATGTTTTCAACATGTATTTAAGACCATGCTAGAATGAAATTATTTACATAAATACACAAACTTACCGCAAGTTGTTGATCATGTTGAATTTTGCATCTCACGCTCAGATGAGTCATCGGGAGCTCTGTGTATGAATGGGGGTACGAAGATGATGAGATGGAGGAGTTCATGCCCTCGAAGTCAAAATGGAGGGGGTTGAAGTTCCCTACATACACACATAAGATCAGAAAATCTAACATGGTAATTAGAAAATAGAGCTAAGTACATGTATCTACATAATGACAATATTTTAACTAATTTTATCAATATAGAACTATTTTTTTACCCCACCACGCTTGTGAATCAAATGAACAGGGTTGCTACCTATCACAAGTAACTCCTGCATACACACAATGAAGGACATTATTAACATAATTTAATAATTCTACAATGAAAGACATTACTAACATGTAATTTAACATAATATGAATTACATGAGAAATTTAACAAAATTTACGTGTTGTTTGAATACCTCAGTGAGTTGTTGCGTAGATGAAATCACAGCAACAACACCTTTATCTACTTGTCGCAGAGATGGTGGGGTGTCTAGTGAAGTCAACATCTTTATCAAACATGTATATCACGTGAGTTAGATGGACATACAAGAACATACATATATTTGACTTCAAAACTATATATATATATACACACACACACACACATATACACACACACACACACACACACACACACACACACATGCAAATATATATAAATATACACATGTATGTGAAAATTTTACATAATTAACATTCTAAATTACCTCTGTGAATGTATGTGTATGCATGGTGCTCTTGCCTTTGTGGTGGTCGGGATGAAGATGCCTCACGCGCACTTTTATAATATCAATGCATGTACATGTACAAATACAATTATTTCAAAAATTTAACATATATAAGTAAATCAGGTACTCCAAACTTTTTGTAACACACATAACAAAACATAACAAATTTACCTACGAAGGTGATTGATGAATGTAATCCAAATGTCTCACTCAAAAGGACATCTGACATAGTGACATTATCATGTTCACCCCTAGCACCAGGTGCACCAAAATCAAGTACGCATGAAAGTATTGTCCTCCTCGGGCCCCAAACATATGCTACCACATGATGAGCAAAAATGTGGCCTCATGCTAGTACTCCCTGAGGGAATACTCTGTGTACCTCCATGAGCATATGGCTCAGAAATCTCCCTCGTATGTCAAACAAGGGTCGCAGATAGCCCCTGAAGCGCGTGGAGTGTATCAATCTCTATTGTCTCCTTCACTGCTTGAGGGACAATCTCAAGGTGAGGGGGCTTCTGTGCGGGAATCTACCCTGTTGAATAGGTGCACGTTGTGCACCTAGTCGATCTATGTGAGATCCTTTTCCTCGGCCCTGGAAATCTCAGAAATCAAAATAATTTGGGATCTCGTTGAGGATAAACTCGCAATAGAGTTTCCTCAGAAAGTATAGTGGCACCTCGTTGTTATTACAAGGTGGAAAATCAAACACCATCCACCATCGGTCCCAAAAATTATTTTTAATCAAATTATTATTGCACCAATGGATGGGAAATTGTTTACATGTCAACGGAATAGGAAAATTAGTGTGGGGTCCGTGAATAAGGTGCATATGAGTTATTTTGAAATTTCTTTTTTCTTTACATCCACATATGACAATTTGTTGGAATAATAAACCCTACAACCCTCTCTGTAAGTTGTCCAATGATCAATTTTCCCGTTGCCACGTCAATTTGAACAAGTAATGCCTCCAATGTGTTTTGAGAGAGCGCGGTGGGGGTTTGTAGATTGTGCATCCCTCATTGTTTTGATTAAATCCTCAATTTCAATTTTGTTTTCAACTATTTGGGCTGCTAAATATTCTTGACTACCCGAGGGATGTTGAGAAATTGTGGGAGTGTCGGGAGGGATGTCAGGAATAACAGGGTTTGGTTGTGGTTGATTCCCTCGACCTCTAACTATAACAATAAAAAATATGTATTCAATTCAAATTTTAATCTATAATTATCATATTTCAATGCAATTTTGAGAAAAGAATTGTGCTTACCTCTTCTCCAGTGGCACCATCATCGATTCAGATCTTCCCGGTGATCTAGAAACGATCCTTTGAGCTTGAGATCCAGTTGAATGAAAAAATGAGGGCACGAAATAGCTCTGAAACTCGCGTTTGAGGGAGGTAAAATGATAGAGGCTCGGGCCTCTTTTTTGTTTATAGTAGGCATAATGCATATGAGTTATGCTTTGGTGATTCCCGACCCAAAAAAATTAAAACGTGAGCGTGTTTTGACAAAACACATATAAGGTAGATTAAGTTATTTATATTATTGTTAGTAACTGTATGAATAATACGATAAGTTTTTGTTAGAGCATTGATATTATATTGTTAGGAATAAATAATATAATGTCAGATTTAGATTTGGATTTATATGGATAGATATTCTAGGGATATAGGAATACATGGTTATAGAACATATCCTCTTATATAGTGTTTATTTGTCATGATTTATATTTAAATAAGTTTTTGTTATGTTTAGATCCTGCAATACCAAACACTTTGGGTGCTATGCTAGCACATTGAGATGAGCATGGTAGATAACAAGTTGTCTACTATGTATAAGTCACATAATTCATGACTACAAAACATGTTACACTGAAGTAAAAAAAATGTTATGCCTTGTACTTTGCAACTTCCAAGTTTTGCCAATATCTCCTTAATCACAAGACTTATGCCATCACCAGTTTTAATCCTCTTAAATTTATGCACTTCAAACCATACCACGGTGACCATATCACTCGATGGCTTATGCTTATGTCCAAATTTGACCTAGAATTCATGTCGCAAAAATATACTAAGGGGAATGTCATCACCGATCAACTCGCAGTAAGCTCCCCTTCCCGATAATAAAATACCTCACGAATAATTTCTCGATAAACATATTAATACTATCGAATAATAATACACTCCTCTCAAAATGATACTTTTCTTTGTGAGCTTATAAGTGTTGGCAGGGGGAGGTGATGGTATCATCATCATACCTCCCCGGGGTATTCTTATCCCTCTATCCTTTATGTGAAATTTTGAATGAACTAATAACATGGCTGATTATGAAGCTCTCATCATGGGTCTCTAGATAAAAATCATGCTCGTTGTTCAAATTCTTGATATCTATGGAGACTCTTAACTCATGATCAATAAAATCAAAGGAATTTACTAGTGCAAGAACATTTTTTACAAAAATATAAGAAGCATTGTTTAATTCCTCTTAAAATATTTCGATCACTACATGATCCAAATAGTTCCTCAATCATTGAATAAATTCATGGATATCATGGCTTCTCTTGAATCACTTGTCCTCGCTATCAACTCGACGATTCCAAATTGTTAATTCTTGTGCATATATTGGATCAACCATCTCACACCAATGAAATCCCTTATATAAACCTTATCAAAGACAATCAAACATATCTTTGGTATCCTTAGTTCTATGAATACCTTTCTTGATCAAAAACACTATCCGATCTATCTAAAAATTATAAAATATATTTTCTTCAATGCGTTACCTGATATGTCATTGAGGTCATGTTCTCTATAAATGAGGATTTGATGGCCTCCTTCTTCGATGCCTCAAATATCATGAATCCGCTAAATTTATCCAAGAATTAAACAACGATATATGTGGTGGACACTTGATAGTATGGCTATTGTTAAATGTTTCCTATGGATGGGCTATTACTGGCCTACCCTAAATCAAGATCATTGCACATACGTCAAAAATGTGTTAAATTGTAACAACACTCAAATATCACTCACATCCCAAGTCAAGCCCTATAACCCGCTTTCGGGATATATGGCCTTTTCCATAGTGGGGACTTGACCTTTTTGACATCATCAAACCATATTCCTCACAATGATATCATTCTATCATAACCACTATCGAATATTTCACAAAACGGGTGGAAGATATTCCATTTGGTCTCTACTAAAGACGATAAAAATTTTATTTTATATATCAATGTATCATATGTAAACAAAGCATTCCTCACAAGCTTATCACTGATAATGGAAAATATTTCAAAAATAAGGAAGTGAAGAAATTATGTGACACTTTCAACATCAAACTAAGCTTTTCATATCCTTACTATCCATAAGAAAATGGTCAAGATGAAGATTCTAACCCTCACAAGCTTATCAATGATAATGGAAAGTATTTCGAAATGAGGAAGTGAAGAAATTATGTGACACTTTCAACATCGAAATCAGCTTTTATCCCCTTACTATCCACAAGAAAATGGTCAAGTTGAAGATTCTAACAAAATCCTCATGAAAATTGTCAACCAAGTAGGTTGGAATTGACATCTTCAAATTATGTTTTCTCTATGGGCCTATTAAACTAGCATTCATAGTCTTACAGGTATTACGCCCTTCTCTTTAGTCTACAACTATGAGGCGTCTCACCCTTGAATATCATATGTCACTTTGGCATCCCTCACAAGCTTATCACTGATAATTTTGAGTGCTCACATTATTGTATTGTATAGGTTAGATAAATATTTATGTGAGTAATTACTATTTGTAATTGTAATATTTAGATATTACATGTGAGAGTGGATGAAATTAGAACTTATACATGTTTTTGTGTGAGGATATTGTGGGATGGGGTGTTGAGAGATTCTGGGAGAAGTTGAGGATTCTATGGGATTCAAGATGAAGGTTGACTCCTTGTTTTAAGGAGTTGCTCAACCTATATAATTGTATACTCTCCCATTGTAATTAATCCTAATTGAATTCAATTAAATTAAAACATGTTGTGTATTTAATTTATGTATTATTGTTCCAATTTTTATACTAAAATTGTGACAAAATTACATTTGGTATCGAGAATAGGAATTATTTGATAGCGGAAGAGCAAGGTTTATGAAAAAATGGTCATTAGATTTATAGAGTTAAGAGTTTTATATCTCTATCCTTGATTTGTTAGCATTATCATTGATGGTGCAATCCTAATGTAGTGCTTCCAAATCCATCGGTAGTTAAGCTTCTCATGTAAACATTTTTCTTGGTTTTCACATTGTGATGTCTCTTATCTATTACCCATGTAGACACCTTGGATTTGGATTTGCAGAAAATAATTTTGGGTCCTAGTTCATCGGGCTGGTCTGTATTTTCTTTTGTATAAGCTCTATAAAAATTGAGCTATCATTGTATTATTGATCCAATGATATAAGTGGTTTTAGAAAACATCCAATTCAACTCTGAAGTCTTGTTTGCATTATGATACATGGTTCTCAATGTTACCAATGATACTGAAACACCTCAAAAGCTACAATTTACTCTCCAAATCACTATGCATAGATTCAATTTGACACCATATTAGAATCTTTGAAAGTTTTTTTCTAATCGGCTAGACGTATAAGATTTGATGTGTACAATGCCACCCAATGTCCATGCATTGATATTCAGATACCACATGTTCATTTGGTTCTAAAACTATAGAATGATGTCTCCATACATGGTCTCAACTCACCCTCAATCCACATACAACTCATGGTTTTTAAGCAACTACTCACAATTTTTCTTTTTATTAGTAGTTTGAATTTTTAAATAGGATTAGGTATTAAATTACAACCCATATGTTGTTTTATTAAAAAGTATGTAGAGTGTCAATAAATTTCATTTCTTTGTTGGAAGCACCCTTTATATTAATTAAAACTAAATAGAGTTGCATTAGTAGGGGCGACAGGAAAATTCACGGTCCCACAAAATGCCACAAAGGAAACAAGAAAACGTAAAAAGGAAACAAAAATGCCATGTGGGATACATCAAAACACACAAAGGGAAAGTAGAGAGAACATGAGATAAATCACACCAACAAAAATCAAGCACATGCCACAACACCTGGAGAGGAGGAGGGTTATCTCGGGAGGGATAAACACTCCACTATTCAGCTCGACTAAGAGAAAATCCACCTACAAGGCATCATGGTCTGACATCTGCATATGTAAAGGAACAATAATTCCCCATCCAAGGGGTTGAGAATCAAATATAGTCTCAGTATACCCGATTTGACAGAGAGCCCCAACACAAAGAACTATCAATGAAATTCCCCTAGAGGTGGGCTCCAACCAGTCCAGATGGGGATGGAATTCAAGGAGGCCCCAAGGATAGGGAGAATGGTGGGTGTGTGAGTGGATTCTATGACGCAATCCTACAAGTGGTGGAAATTGAGGTGGCAATGACTGAGGTGGTGGTGGCAAAGGATCCGACAAGATGTGACTAATAATGTAGGGCACACTCCCCCAGTGATCAAGAAGCTCTTGTAAATGAGCGAACTCCAGGAAACCTTCTCCACTTGAGATTAAATCAGTATCCGCATAGTAGACAATATGACCACTTTATCATTAGTGGAAAATAAAGAAATAGATTGATCATGTTGGAATTTAAAGCATTGTGAGCTTTATGTCAATTTTTATAGGATTTATTTTATATGAAAGGACTTTATGATCATATAGTTATTAGGGGGAATTTTTTTAAAATATAAAAGTGTCTTTGTCTTTATGTATTAAATATTTATTATTTATATTATATAATTACATGTTTAGCCAAAGTCACAAATGTTATATAGTCATGTTATTTTCATGTAATAGTCTCATGTTTATTATAAAAATTAATTAAATATTAATTGTTATTAATTAATGTCAAGTAAAAGACTTTTAATAGAGTAATTCATTAAAGGTATATGTTGTGAAAAGTGTTAATAAAATATTTTTACGTCCATTTTCAAGTTTTTCTATTTGAATTTTAGTCAAATAGAGTTGTGAAAAAGTCTAAAAATTAAAAAAATTGC
Source organism: Taxus wallichiana var. yunnanensis (assembly GCA_018340775.1). Taxonomy (NCBI): domain Eukaryota; kingdom Viridiplantae; phylum Streptophyta; class Pinopsida; order Cupressales; family Taxaceae; genus Taxus; species Taxus wallichiana. Next base: position 383,867,138 of record CM031239.1, on the reverse strand, counting down.
CTTATGGGCACATTATCGTTATACGTGACGACGGAGTCAAATTTGAGGGGGATATTTCCAAACTAAGATTTAAAAAGAAATTTTGTTGAGTTAAGTAGCAAACATTGGAGGATGGAGGAAATGGAGGAAGGAAGTCAACCAATGACCTCTCTACCGGTACAGAACGACGGGGCCACATAATGAAGCCTGTGGCATTTTTTCATTGTGTGTTTGATTTATGTTGTGTGAAAATAAGAATAGATTAATCATTCCCATTCAATTGTATTGTATGAGCAATTATTATATTTTCTCCTAAATGTAAGAAGGTGATGAGAGATAAAAGAGTAATGTTATATCTAGGTTATTGGTTGACCTTAAAAGACCATTGTTTACTATGGTTGTTGGTTAACCACATGTAAAACCATTATTTGTTTGTAGGTTGTTTGAAGTTTAGTGTAAAACCATCATGGTTGTTTTTATTTTTTTGGTAAACCGAGTATAAAACCATCATGGGTATTTGTAGGTTGGTGGTTATCTGAGTGTAAAACCATCATTTGAGTTGCTTAGCAGTACATGATAATGTTTCCCCCATGTTTTCACTAAAGGGGGGAATGTTAGGAATAACTAATTGTTGGTGCTCACATTATTGTATAGGTTACATAAATATTTTGTGAGTAATTATTATTTTTAAATGTAATATTCATATATTACATGTGAGAGTGCATGATAAGTTGTAATTACAACTTATCACATGTTTTTTGTGTAAGGATATTATGCGATGGGGTGTTGAAAGTTTCGGGATAAGTTGAGAATTCTATTGGATTCAAGATGAAGGTTTGATCCTTATTTTAAGTAGCTTCTCAACCTATATAATTTTATACTTTCCCATTGTAATTAATCCCGATTGAATTCAATAGAAACAAAGCATATTGTGTATTTAATTTCTCTATTATTATTTTAAGTTTTATACTAAAACTCGACCAAATTACATCCGCGTATCCATTAGAGAATTTATCTCGTATGAGGATTATCATCAAGAACGCTTAACAAAACTCAAACTATTGGATGAATGCCACCTAACAGTCCTTGAACATCATCATTTCTACGAAGAACATATTAAAATAAAATACAAAAACATATCAAATATTGTGACTTCAACATTGGTGATCTCATCCTTAAAGAGAATCAAAATGTCACTAATATAGAAAGAAGTAAACGAGGAAACTTTTCCCCGATTGGATCGTTCCATATGTCATCACTCATAAATATGGGTTGGGATCCTATTGCTTAGCCTCCCTTGATGGTAAAATTGAAAAGGAACCTCTAAATGCCTTGCACTTGTAGCCTTTCTATTGTTAACACATATACCGACATGAAATTATTCATATCAAAGATGTCACTCTATCACTAGCCTATCATTCACTATTGTAATGATTTGGAAACATGTGGTCCTCCATCAGTATCTTATAATAATGATCGTAAAGATGAGCACCAAATCTCTATTCATTGCATATTCCACACAAACAAGTTCCTCCTTACTAGGAACCCCACAATCATTACTTCCATCTTTCCTTGTACCAACTAAAAACATGTTAAGTGGTTACATGTGTATTTTTACACACCTCCTTCCCTCCTCAAATGGTTTATTAGGCATGTCATCAGACTTAAAAATAAAGTAAAAAATATACATTCGGATGCATACTATCAAATATATATATATATATATATATATAGAGAGAGAGAGAGAGAGAGATCCCTCGAAGGACATCTATTAATCATGTTATCAAAATATGGATCAATCCCTTGAACGAAGGCTATCAAAAATAAAATAAAAAATTTAGACCACTCTTTCGAAGGATGGATACCCATATCATTACAAAAAGGCTTCCCGCATCGATCGACCTTCATATCAAAATCAAAATATCTAAAATAATCCTAAAGAAATCTTCCCACGTCGATCAAATTTCCCATCAAAATAAAATTTACCGCATCGATCAGTTTGCGTAGTAAAATCCTAGTTGCGTCATAAGCCTACAAAACCATCAAAAGGATAACCTACTCCTCCTGTACAAACTACACATCAACCCTTCCCATGTTGTAAGAAGGTATATAATATCATTTTCATCTATATCCAAGATCTTACATGTGACTAATTATTGTTAGTTATATGTTAACATTTGTTACAAGGCCTCAAGTGCATTTTCATACATATTTAATTTACCATCAGATCACATATGTATCAAATTCAATTCAAAAAGCAAACATTTTACATTTATTCTTAACCATGATTAAAGTACATTTTGAAACATACATCAAGATCACTACACTTTGAGTCACACCATACCAATGTCAAACATCACATCAAATATCAACATCAAAAATTATATCTAAAACATCCACACATTTAGCATCATATCAAATACATTTAAAACTATCGATATCCCAAAACATCTCATCACAAACTTATGTATAACATCACATCAAGATAAATTAATAACACATAAACCCAAAATCATATATATATATATATATAGTTTTATATATGTGGGTTTTATATATATCAATAATTCCTATACAAACTACCCGCAAAGGGCTCATATACAAAATCATCTATATCCAAGTCATATAAAAACCCACATACTATGTGGTAAAATCAAAATATGACACCCGCCACCACCTTGGCCTCCCGTGGCTCCTACATCAGGCCATGGATCTCTCCATGGTTATGCGACATTCCCAAGACTCGCCAAGGTAGGATGACGATATGATTTACGCTCGCTCGTTCAAAATTCCAAAAACGTGAAACACTAAGAATGTGTTTTATCACCAAGCGCTCATAGTATCTCATCTCCTCACCCAATGATCGATACTGCTCAATGGTCAAAAAACCATGAGGCCCCATCTTTCCTCCTTCCATTAGCTCTCCTCCTGTAAGCACCTCCACCTATCTTACACTAGGCCCTACTCCCCTGGGTGACACTCCCGATCCTCTGTATCTGTCCCCACCTCCCCATACTTATCCTGTAGTGTCTCCCATTGCAAGTGATATCTATCTTGTTGTTGCTGATAGGTATCATCCTCTAAGAATGTTTCATCTCTCTCCTTCTACAACCCATCATGCTCCTTGTGAACAGTGTCACGCTCATCCACCACCTATCTCGCTTCAATCGTAATGCATAAAAATATTCTTGTAATCGAGCCAACTCCTCCCCACCATCACCCTCATCCTCTACCTCTCCACCCCTCTGTCTCCTCCCCACCTTATATCCTCAAGAATCCCACTATTCTCTGTCAAGCACTCACTAAACCCCTACACCACCCCATCATCATTTATAGTTGTCACTCGCCTCCATCTCTCAAAAATAACTACTCAAAGTTGTCGAATCACACAAATACAAGTTAAAAATGAGACCTTTGCACTCGAATTGGTTTATATATTTTTCATTTTTGTTATCACCATCGATCTTTGTCCAAAAACATTGGCGATCCATAATCATTGCCAAGTTCAACCCTTATAACACATCTTATCTATTTTTTCTCGTAGACCTCTTTTATCGATCGCAACTTCATAAAAATATTTATAATCTTTCTTTGATGCTCAACACTTTTTCAAAAATCTATTTTTTACCATACATTAAATCTTGCAAACCCTACAGATGTTTCCTTTGACCCCTTAGTCCCATAAGATTCACACATCCTCATGAGAGCATTCCCATTAGATCCTCTCCATGTAGTATTCTTCCCAAAGCATGCATCTGTAGGTGTTCCACATTATCTTCACCATCCAAAGGCCATATAATGTCCCCTTCCAAGTTTTTCCAAACTTCTCTAGCATGATTGTTTCAAACTATAATCAAATCCTGGAGCATCTTAAAGAAAACTTATCTAAACAATCCAACTCTCTTCAATATAATGAATAACATAATCATTCATTGGCTTGAGGGGGAACAATATTATTATCACAAAATTGGCACATCCTCACACTATTTTTTGTCTCACAACCTATGCCTATAGACAACTCAACAAAAATGGGAAAATGTTGACACCTCCTTTTCACCCCTAGGTGACCCAACTCACATTATCATAGTTATCATTATTATCCTAATCCTAAGTACCTTATAAAATACCATCATAAATCCTAATTCACCTGCTTAAATCCCATTTACCTTACCCCAACCTTTTAAAACCAACCTAGCCTAATTTACCCTACCCATCCTAACCCCTAACCTCTTCCTACCCAAATCCATAACCTCCCACCATTTACCAAAAACCTAAAACCTCATATGGAAAGTGGTTTCAACCATTTTCCATATTTTTCTTTGTTGATTTATTACCTCTATGAACAAATTGCGACGATCCATGATCACCGATGATCATTGTAGATGTCATTGATTCTATTTAACCAACCTCATCCTCCATTTTCTATTTATTCAAAATCTAAATACGAGGATGAAGTGTTGCACTGTAAACAAATCCATCATGCTTTGAATCACCAACACTTTGTTGTCAAAGTCTTGAGGAGAATCACTAGATCATCATTCAACTTTTTGGGAGCTTTATCATCTTCACAATAGTTATCAATGTTAGTACAACATTTCTTATCTTCATTAATCTTTTTTACATCCGTTATGATCTCTTATCATTCGTATACTTCATTATGCATAGTCCTTTCAGGCTCTATCTCTCATTTGGTCATTTATCCAAGTTTACAATATCTACAATTTCCACAATGATCATTGCTGATTGGTCCCTTGACCTCTTCTTCCTTCATTAATCCCTACAAACATATATAAATCTCTTTTTCATATTCTCAAAAATTTCTAGAATCATTATAGTCTATCTCAACATTGTTGATCTGTCTAACATCCCTCATTATCGATTCATCATCCTTTTTTCAAAACTAGCATTTCTCCCCGATCACCATTGATCCCTATCTTTTCTAATCATTTTTAACATTATCATATTTATATCAATCTAATTCGGTCTAACAATTTGTTTGCAATATGTATGTTCTATAGATGACAGATTCCATGTCCTTCACACCCTATCACTAACATATATGACCTCCCATTTTTCTCGAAGTCATTTGTGTGGGAACAATTCAACATCTCACCGATCTTAGCTTTTACAATATCACACTCACACTGATATTGAAGATATCAAATATTATCTAGAAATAATATGAGAGATACAAGACATATTGTATAAGCCTTGTTTGATTATTTTCTAGATTTCAAGTCTTGCTACTACCCTAGCACGGGTGACTTAGAACATAGAACAAGATCTTTCCATCCCCCTTGAATTTTAGATATATCATTTTCATTTATCATTTTATCATCAAGTTACTTGATTGTATCAAACGAGTTGACACCCTTCAAGGAAGTCCTTCAGATTCCTAGGATCAAAATTCATCGAGCAACTCATTATCATCCTTATCTAAAATCTCTTTGTTCAATTGTATTTATACGTAATTCTTATCACTTGGTGATAGGAGGAGCTTATTACATTGTCTCGTGTTCAATCATCCCGACATTGTGATTTTTGTGCAAGTATCGGTAAACCCTACCCTATTTGATTTTTATGACTTTCAACATTTATAGCACTAACCAAAAAAATGCCATAAACAATTATAAAGCTTAAGAAAAATAGAATGAAGAGAGAGAGAGAGATCAAATTGGCATGCTTATACAACTTGTGAATTATACCAGTTTTAACATATCCTTATATACAATTCACCATGACTAGAAGATCAAAACATTTATCACTTATGCATTTAATTAAAACTCGTGTGAACTATGACAAAATAGAAAAGTGTATTTGAAGTTGGTCTTGATTTTTGAGAAATGAATATTGCTATAATTAGACTTTAATGTGTGACACCACAAACTATTTATTAACCCACTCATAAATCATAAATTATAATCACGGTGATGGTTTTAGATTAATATATTATATATGACTTGATTTCGAGCTATTTCCTACTAGTACTCATGGATTTTACAACTTATGTAGATTTAATACACCACTTTTCCCGATTATCCACGAATTCCTATAGACATTTCTTGTCTTTTTATATCCAAGTCTCGTTAATTCATATGTTTTAGTTACAATTTTTTGACATTTTTCTGCATACATTATGATTTTTTGATTGAAAATGTTGTAATAAAGTTATGGTTTAAAGCTTGAAGTTGCAATCCATTGATTTTCTCCAAGGAATGGCATTGCGAATCGTGAAGGAAGAAGCTCTTCTCCTAATAAAATTCACCCCTACATAAAATAATCCATGCATCCATCTATCTTCATCCACTGGCATGTGGAAAGCGCATTAACAATTTGTTTTTTTGCAATATTTTTATTCAAAAACACACTATGTTTTTCACAAATGTTTAAACCAACAAAGTGTTTTTCAACATTTTTGTAAAAATCCACACACTTATTTGCAGGATTTAAACCAAACACCTATGAAATAAAATTTAACAATGCACATTCCCACCGATTCGACAAGGCCCACCCATACATGGTATAATTGTGTTGATGATGGGGTATGGATGTAATGCATGAATTTAATTAGGAGAGTAACCATCAAGTAACTTGGATATTTTCTTATTGGCTCACACTTCGCAATAACAAAAAGGACCCACTAAACAATTGACATTGGGAAAATAGTATAAGTGTGGATATTTCTGATTGGTTTGCACTTCAAGGTGACTAATAAAGGATGTGTAGAGTCTAACACCGTGAAATCCATACGTGCGTGATTTTTTTGTATTGGTTCGCACTTCATAGTGAAACATATATGATGAGAAAAATCATTTAATAAAAAATTGTTTGTAAGAACCATATATACATGGAGCCTTCTTCTTGGCTCACCTTTTAGACTCTAATATGGTTCTTATACAAAAACCAACATGTGAAGCTATCAAATGTCACCCCGTGAAATTAACCAAACTAACAGGGTGAAAAGACATAAAAATAAATGGAAATCAATGCAAAACGTATGAACTATTAAATGACAAACTAGACTTTAATGTTGCAATGTTATGCCACCATTTTAACAAAATTGGAAATATTTACATGGCTATTGAAAGGATTTCATGCTCAAGCATCGATATTTGAGTTATAACCAAACTTTCAAAGTCTAAAGTCAATGGACCACAAGGCAAAACAAAGTATTATTGTTTTCTAAGATTGAGAGATTTGTATGCCTATAGTTGCTCAAGTATTTTAAATTTTATCGTTAATGGAGACTTACTTGCACACTTTCTACTCAGACCAACTCTTTGGAGACACCATTTTTGACAAACAAGTCATCAACTTCGAGCATTATACAACCTTGAAAATGAAGGTAGAAGGATCTAGTTTGATATATGACAATGATGATGCAGACTAGGATGAAGCATAGTTCATGGCTGATCTAGTGGCCATTAGATAGAGTGGGCTGCATATTTTAGCTAGAAAACTATAGGTAATGCATTGTATCAACTTGATTTGGGGCATTTTCGGTGAAAATGTAAGTTGTAATGAAGGAATTCTAAAATCCAAAGGAGGAAATGTAATTTCTAATATAACTGAAGAGGTTATTTCTTCTTACTACCAACTCCCTAGATCTAATATTCAATTCAATCAAGAAACAATGGAACAATGGGGAAAGAGCAATAACCTTAAGATTGTGCTTAAATATTGGGTAGAGGACCCGACTAGTTTCAAGTCCAAAGTCTCAATAGACAAGATGAATATAAGATATTTCATATGTGGAGTGAGAGTGGGAATGTCCCTAATGAATAGAATTCTTGGAGCACCAAATATTGTGCATGTCAATCAGACATGGGTACCCTTACTAGCCATGATCATTGATGATGAAAAGATACCTAATCTAGTTAGAGTTCTAGATTTTAACCTCTTTAACAATCTTGTGAGTTCCAGGGAGAAGTGATATAATTTATATTTGATGTTGTGTGTGCAGTCCAAAAATTTCAAGGAGTTCCCAGTTGGTCACTACAATACAGACATATAGTCCCTAGGGTCTTTAGAAATATACACATGCATAACTATATGAAGAACATAGAGGTGATTTGTATTACTACATTTTGATCTTCAATGTCATACATGACACCCCTATGCCTAGGGTAAGTCAAAGAATCATCACTTCATTGAGAGAATGGGGAGATTTCTGGTGTTACCTAGATTATATAGTGATAAGAGTAGAGGGATTCTCACTATCCCTTTTAGACTACCCAAATATGTTTTAGACAGAATAATTGATTAGGGGATTGTATATCACTTGGTCCATGGCATCAGTCATTTTGCAAAGTAAAAAAATAAGAAAAATATAATTATCCTCTTCTTCCTTTCCCAAAGTAGGTTTAGCGGTCTTGATTGATTGTAAAAGGCCAAGAGAATAGCAGCCTACAGGACATCATAATCTAAGGACTTTTGAACTAGAAGGAAGAGTGGGAAAATTCTACAAGAACACTCCTGACATGGCCACTTATAGCTACAAACATCAGCCCCATAAGGATGACCTAGTTTATAAGGATGATTTTGCAGATCAATTGGTGGCTATTAATATGATAAATTGTAAAGTTACTTATGCACCTATAGGGAAACATGCGAGTTGGTGTATTAGAAGTTAGGCCAGGAGGAATAGAAGTATAGAGGGAAGAATATCATTCTTCCAAGGTACTAATTCAAGATAACTTCATAAGATTATTGTTTGTGTGCCTCCTCCATAAAAAGGAAAATTTGGTCCTTCTCATTCTTCTCCTTCTCCAAACATACAAATGACAAGCCCTACAAGGTCTATTAGGACAACCACAAGTCCACACAGTCCACAAGCAACAAGTCCTATTCTTAGTATTCCTCTAGTGAGTATTGTTACAATTGTACCTCCTATGTATGTTCCTTTTCTTTCTACTTATTCATTTCTTACTTCTATAGGGATGGTTTCTTATTCTTCTATTACATCTTCCCTAGGACCTTTCACTAGTAGTATTCTCATTTCTACTAGTTCTTCTTCTGAAGATGAAGTAGGAGGAGATCATGGGATATTAGATCCTACTGGTTATCAAAATCCTCCTTTCTCTTCCCCTATTTATACTACTTATATTGTTTATCCTTCTCTCCTTGCTTCTATTTTGGCACATGTTTCTATTCATATGCCTTCTTCTTCTTCTTCACACATTTCTTCAGTTATTTCTTCTCCTTATTTTTCATCACCAATGATTGTATCTCCTACAACCATTTCTTCTACTTCTTTAATTTCTTCTTCCACTCCTCTTATTGTTGTATCTTCTTCAACTCAAACTTCGTCTAACAAATGATCTGTCGAGAAGACCTTATAAGGATAAGTTGAAGGAACCAATGCAGCCTTATCCTTTTTCCTCAACCTTCCTTGAATTTCTCCCAACTGCATTCAGTCTCTTCATCCACCTTTTCTTCCTTCTATCACACCATATGTTTCCCAAACTTTCTTATCAGGCATGCATGTGTCACTCCTTCTAATTCCCTCTTTCATTCCCATTTATTCTTTCCAGGATCCTATGGTCACTTAGAGTTTCATGAGCCATATCTTGGCCCCTTTAGGACCTATTCAAGCTAAACCAAATTTTCCTTAAACACCACACACCTTACCAAAAGTGGTAAGGCCTTCTTCTACCTTTCCTTCCATAATGAAAATTACATCTACTACTTCAGAAGGAACATGGACTCCTCCTATTTGGGGAAAAAGTAATGGCTTCTACAATGGCACAACTTGAAGACCCAAATGTGCAAATAAAGTATGATACTCCCACAAGAACCCTCAAGAGGTTCACAAAGAGGAATTTTTCCCAAGGAGCTACTTCTATCTACAAGGAAAAAAAGGATGACATTTTGAGGATTTCTTAGAAAGGAAACATGGGGGAAGAATTCATGGATGTATAACCCTAGTCAGCTATTGATGCTAGTCAACATATGATAGTTGATTTGATTAAGAGAATGTAGGATAGGATTTATGTTATACATTCTTAGAAGCAAGTAAGTGTGCCAAAGAACATTATGCCCAATGTGCAAATGTCCTCGAGAACTTTATAAGCTATTTGTTTTCATAAAAATTCATAAAGATGTAGCAGAGAAAGGGTTATAGTAGGTACAAGGCCAACACAAACATATGACCAAGATAAATTCCATGATGGAAAAGCTACTAGCTTTCATAAACATGGGTCTTTGTCTCAATGTATTACGAATCAAAATCTAGGACTTGAATACAGAAAAGATCTGCATGGATAACATTTTGAAAGAATTAGGTGATTGGATGGCCACAGTGGAAGGATTGTTGATATATCTACGGGGTATAGTAGAGAAGATATATGAATTATTAGTTAAAGCTTAGATTACCTCTATGCATCAGCCATAAGGCAAGTTAATTCACAAGTCCATCTTTGAGAAAAAATTGCAAGCATTCATTACTACTCTAAGTGCTAGTTTTTCCCATATAGATATGGCTAGGAAGACATCAAATATTATGGCATTGGTGACTTTGCAAATGGAAAAGTGGAGAAATCTTCACTTCTAAGTGAAATGCTAAATATATCTATAATAGAGTTCTAGTACTCATACAATAACTTCCTAATCTTATGAGTTCTCCTATCCTGGATCTCTGGGTTATATTAATAATGAGTTCAAAGCATGTGTGACTGAAATTTAGTTTAGCCAAACGTAGTCTACATAGGTAACTTATATTGGAGCCTAAGTAAAGCTTAGACAAGGCACAAATAATAGCTTTCCTATTATTAGGATTTAATATTATTACATCTTGTAATCTTAAAAATATGAAGTATCAACTTTCTTACATGGAAGCTATAGTTTTTATCCTTTAATTAGCCACTTGCAAACATTTTGATTATTTGAGCTATTTTTAAGCCCATGGTGGTGGTAATTTTGTGTAACTATACCAGTGGTTTACCCTCTAAGGAGGAAGATTGTTTATAAAGAAAGAGCTTGATAGTCCAAGGATTGTTCAGTGAGTGTTTTTCAATTTCTATATATTGCTTTCTCAATTACATTGCAAATTTTCTTAGATCTATTTTGATTGATTAATCACTATATAATTTTCTTTGTCATGAAATTTGTAGATATGCAAAATTTATTTGCATAGTCATAAATTTGATTAGTTTTACTACTTATAGAGACCTATTGGCACTATCAAGGTTATAATGTGAACAAACTTGAATACTTAGCACTATAATGACCAAAAAATATACTTAGCACTATAATACATTGTTAAGACTTAGTGATGCAATATTATCTACACCATGTCAAAAATCATTTGAAACATATTCAAAAAGCTCCCAAGCATTCCATTGAGAATAGCTATGTTTTGATCTACTTTAATTTATTTTTTTCATTTGTATTTTCATTTTATCTTCCTATGGTATGCCTTATCAAAATATTTTACCTATAGAAGGCTATATAAGAAATTCAATATCACTTTATAACAAGTGAAGCACACAAGAAGTTTTAGATCCATATTGTCAAAGGTTAAGGTTTGAAGGATTGAAGTCAAGACTGTAGAAATTATTTCATGACCATATAGTAGTTATAACTTATATAGTCTTGTCCCTTAACAGTTCTAAGATTGGTAGTGGTACCAAATAATTTGTAGTCTTTGATCTGCATGTTTATCTATGTTACACATTTGGATCATTCCTTCTCTTTCCTCTATAGTTATGTTTCTCTCTACTCTTGTGTATTTTCAAGAAATTACTTCATGTTTATCAAATGTTACAAGATTATGAATGGTTAATTTGGAAGGTAATTGATCAGAAGTTAATATTTGTTTGCAAAGGAAACAAGCATTTTTGGTCTATGATAGTTTTGCAGAATGTCATCACAGTGTTAGCTAACTTGTTAATGTTTAATCAAGTATTAAACTATGTGGAGCATGTTGATTCATTATATATTTGTAAATTAACAGGACAAGTACTTCATGAATCCTACAAACCGTGACTTCTCAACGAAAAGCGACACTACATGGAAGATATTCATTCGTGTGTTATTTCATCTTCAAAATGCTTACTGAAAAAATATTATAAGCATGGATATTTATTATTGGTTTGAACTTCGGGGTGAATAATAAAGGATATGTAGATTCTGACATTGTGAAACTTGTACACACGTGGTGTTTTGTTATTTGATCACACTTCACAGTGAAACATACATGACAGAAAGATCATTTACTAGAAAATTGTCTCTTAAAACCGTACATACGTGGAGCCTTCTTACTCAATCACCTTTTGGACTTTGACATGGTTTTGTCATCACCAATCTTGCACTATGATAATTCTTCACCTAGGAACTCCTCGTGCTATGATTATTTACTAATGCACAGCGTTTAGTTTGGTGGATGTGATCTCGAAACAAAACAACAACATAACACAAGAATACCATCGACTATGATAAGACAGAATGATGACAAATCTGAAATATCAAAATAAATTATAATATTAACATGAAATCACATAATCTCACCCATGAGGTACTTCAAGTGTTATTGACTTCACTTGCCTTTCACCAAGACTATGGGAGAAACTTTACAATTACACCTCTTAATGGCTTCTTCAACACACCTTTAAACCGATGGCTTCCTTCGCAAACTTCCTACAATATTTCTCGCTACTTCCTTCGTGCTAAATGAGGGGGTGACCTCTCTATTTATAGAACTTCCGTGAGGCTTATCCATCTTATCTCTAAGATAGGATAAGAAATCCCTCTGACGAATCATATTCCATACCTTAACTCTTATCTCGTACATGTAAGCTTATCTTGTTAAGATAAGATAAACCTTATCATTTTACATGGGTTCCACATTTTTAGACTTTTTACAAATAAAATACACAAAATATTTATGACCTCACTCCTTGTCTTTATTACCAATATAATATTTCTAATTCCTAATCATGTAGACCCTACTTCTCTAATTACCCAAACTTTGACATTTTAACATTACCGGACCACTTACGACAAATATTTACTTTTTACAACATTCCTATTGTACTTTGTCATTCTACCGTACTCCACATTATTGGCGGCACCGTAATGACGGCGCTGTTATCTTCTATCAGACGCTACTACTAATTATACTTAACAACATCCTATTCCTAATACATACATTAATGAAATAGAAATTACAGAGGAAAATTTTAGTGTCGACATCTTCCCCCTTCCTAGCTTCTACTCCGTCCTCGGAGTAGATTCTTCTGGTGCTTGGAAAATCTTCAACTTGTCGTGGTTGACCCATTTCATAATGGGAGTGCCATCCAATTCCTCAATCGGTATGTACCATTTTCATGCACAACTGCTATTTTGTAGGGCCCCATCCATTTTGGAAGAAATTTTTCTGTCTTCTTTTTTTGTATCGGAATCATATACTAGAACCAAGTCATTCACATGAAATGGAGACCACCGGATCTTTTGATCAAAGTATTCCTCTCGCTTCATTTTCTTCTTATGGCTTGTATCCTTTGCTATTTCTCTCATTTCCTCCAAGCAAATGAAGATGTACCAACCTTTCTTTTCTTGAATCACTTTCATCCATCCTTTCATTTTCATAACTCTCACGGTGGGAATATCAAACTCAATAGGAAGAACTGGATCAATGCCATAGGCCAACTGAAATGGGGAGTATCCTATTGCTGACTTTGATGTTGCCCTATATGCCCACAATGCTGCATGAATCCTTTTATCCCATTTATGTACTTGCAAGGCTGCATCTTTTGCTAGAATTTGACACAACACAAAATTTGTTAAATTCCACACTGTCTATTTGTGCTTGGCTTGTATGTTGTTGCCTTCCTGTGCTTAATAGAAAACTTATTGACTAGGGCTTCTACCACCTCATTAATGAAGTGGCTTCCTTGATCTGTTACAATTTCTAATGGGCAACCAAATCTGGTGACAATGCGTTCATACATGAACCTTGCCACTTCATCCATGGAAGTTGTTTTCAATGGCCTAGCTTCAACCCACTTGGTTAAATAATCTGTGGCAACTACAATATACTTATTTTGGTGTGATGTAGTTGGAAGTGGACCTACAATGTCTATTCCCCACTTTTCAAAGGGACCAAGGGGAAGAATAGGACATAATGGAGCTGATGAAGTCTTATGGTTACCATGTGTTTAACAAATATCACATGTCTTACAATAATTATAACAATCTTTAAAAAGAGTGGGCCAGTGATAACTCGCATCTAAGATCCTTCTTTGTAAGTTGTCCAGAGAAGTGCCCTCCACATGTACCATTGTGGAGTTCTTCTAGCAGATTCCTTCCCTTGATCACGTCCAATTTGCCCTCTTGTCTTTGTCCATCAAGTCCTATTCGAAATAATACTCCATGCGGAATAGAATATGGATGACTCGGCTTGAGTAATCTTTCTCTTAGTCTTTGCATTGGAACCACCGGAAACTTGAATTCATTGGATAATTCCAAATATCTATGTATTCACTAGGGATTGTGTCAAGAGAAAACAATGTTGCATTGGGAAATCATCATCATCACAAGATGATCCTAAACCATCATAGGCTCGAGAGAGTGCATCTCGCATTGACATGCTTCTTTCTGGCCTATCTATAATATCAAATTTAAATTCTTGTAGCAAAATTATCCATCTTGTTATCCTCCCGATGGGTTAGGCTTATTTACAATATATTTTAGAGCACGATGATGCATTACAACTAGAAATTTTTGCCCTAGCAAGTAATTTCTAAACTTCTTCTGACAAAAATGATATCCAGAGCCTCTTTTTGATTCATAATATAATTTACCTCAACACTTTGCTCATTTATCTGCTCCCAAAGTAAATTGGATGTTCATTCCCTTTTTCATCCTTTTGGCTCAAAGTACTTCCTAGTGTTGTATCTGAGGTATCAGTGTACACAATGAATGGCTTGCTCCAATCTGGATTCTTCAAAATAGGTGAAGACACCAGGGCTTCCTTCAGTTGTCCAAAAGCTTCATGCACCTTATTTCTGGTTCATAAGTAACATCCTTCTTCAAGAAGCTGGGTTAGTGGTGTGCAATCTTTGAGAAATTCTTGATGAACCTTCTATAGTAACCACATGGCCTAAAAATGATCTCAACTTACTTCTATTAAGAGGAAATGGTAAATCTTTGATTTTGAAACTTTATCAGGATCGATGCAATACCATCTCTGGATACAACATGCCCTAACAAAATGCCTTTAGAACATCCAAAGACACACTTTGTAGGGTTTAGTGAGGCTTGTGCTTCATCTAACCTTTGAAATCTTTGTCTCCATTTGGTGCGGTGGTCCAACTTGCTCCCATAGATGCAAAAATCATCCGAAATACTCGATGAAGGTCCCAATGTAAGGTTCAAACACCCTATTCATCAAATTCTGGAATGTTGCTTGGAGCATTACACAACCCAAAAGGCATAACTCTATAAGCAAGCGTTCCCAAGGAGTGGTGAACGTGGTCTTGACTGATCTTTTCTCTGCTTATACGAACTTGGTTGTAGCCGCTATATCCATCAAAGCAAAACTATAGCACTCTGGCCGCTACTTCGTCCAAGATCTGATCGAAAATGGAAGAGGGTAATGATCCTTCTTTGTTGCCTTATTGAGCTTCCTGTAATCAACACAAATGCGTAGCTTCCCATTCTTTTTTATTGAGATCACAATGGGAGAAACCCATTCGAATTCTCCGCAACAAATATGAATCTGCATCAAGCAACTTATCTATTTCTTCTTTTACAAGATTGGAAAAATTAGGATTCATTCTATATGGCATTTGCTTTATGGGTTTAGCACCATCTACCAAACTTAATACAATGTTCTACCCAACTTACTTGACGGAGTTCCTTGTAATCAAAAGTGAATAGGTGTATGTACCTTCGAAAGAGCTGGAGGTAGGATTCCTTCTCACTCTCCATCACAGCATCACCAATCTTTATTTGTTGGAGATGATCATCAACTTCTTCTTCAGATAATTTTATAGGGTCATGAGTTGGTGTGACTGGAAGGATATCCATGACTGAAACATCCACCTCACTTTCTTCATCTTCAGTGTCCACTTCACTGGTACTAGAGTAATCAGAGGATGTCCAATCATCAATTTCATCACTTGAATCCACAGGTTCTGCCTTATGATGTCGAGGGATCGCATTTATCTTCACCCTCTCTCTACCACGTCCAAGTGTCATGAAACCTTCATTCCAGTAGTTTCTTGCATGAACTCTCCTTAGCCATGGTTTTCCCCAGAAGATTGGAGTGCAATAAGCAGTACCATTTTCATCACTGAAAGTCTACCACACATACCACACCCATAATGAGATATTGCCACATTTGAAACTACACCTTCTGGTTTAGTTTTTCCTTTATTTAATGACTTTAACATAAGTGTTGAAGGGCGATCAATTTTTAAACCCAACATATTCATTACAGACTCGGTCATTACATTAACTGCAGCACCTCCATCAACTAAGACATCATGAATTGAAATACCATTACATAATACCTCAGCTTGTGGAGCATAGGGATCTGCCTCTACCTCCAAAACAGGGACCTCAACCTCCTTCCTTCTTCGAGCATTGAGTCCACCTCGCAACTCCCGCCTCTTCTCAGAAGACATAGCCAAGAGTTGACCATATGTAATATTTGCAGGCCTTTTGGACAGATCTTCCAAGATGGAGTATGGTCCTTGCCCCTATGAAATCAGAAAATCCTACACACCCAACTTTCTTCTCCTATGTTTCTTACTAGTTTCTCCTTTCATCTTCTTAGGATCATTTCCATCTTGATTATCTTTTTCTTTCTTTCTTTTTGTTACAAACACATCTACTTCATTATTTCTGCTCTTATCTACTACATCAAAAGAATTCACAGGTGCTTTTCCTTTATCATTATCTCCTTTACCAGATGTAGAAGCTCTATCTGGACAATTATACTTATAATGACCCTTTTTATAACAACCATAACAAACAACTTCAGAAATATTTCTTTTGGACCTCTATCTCCTCCCTGAGAACTAAATTCCTTTCCTTGAAGAAGATTAATAGTTAACTGACCCATATTTTTGAGCAGATCTTCATACTTAGTAGATGTACTAGGAGAAATATTTGTGCTCACCGGGAGTGGTTGTGGATTCTGGACCAAAGGTGTTGGTGTAGGCTCTACTTTAGCAACAATTTCTTTGGGCTCCTCTTCCATGCTTTCTTCTTGCCTTCTTGCAATCTCCTTTGCTTGTTCAATGGTAGCTAGGCGGTCATACTTCACTCGTTGTCTGATCTCTGGCTTCATCCCAAGAATGAAGTGCTTACAGAGGAGATTATCCACGCCATTCATCAACCCATCCACTAGTCCTTCCTTCCGGATCTGGGCATCGAGCTTCCTCCTTAGCTCTAGAACACGAGCATGATAATCCCTTATCTTCTCCTTCTCTCCTTGGGATAGCTTTGTGATCTCGATCATGAGATCTGCATATTTCTGTTGTTCACCAAATTCTTCAAGAAAACTTTCAGTTAATAAATCCCATGAATTTTTCACATTATCACCTAGTGTTTCAAACCACCTAAGTGTTGAACCATCCAAAAAGGTAGGAAAAAATTCAGTCCATTGTTCCCTTCTTATAAGGCCATTACAAATACAAGATCGCTTAAACTCTTGAATGAAAGAAGAAGCATCTTCATTAGATTGAGCTGAAAAAATAGGAATCTTTCCCATTTTCAAAAGTAACCACCGTGAAATACCAACTCACAAGTACAATCAACAAGACTTATGTGTACAAATAATTGGAATCACTATACTAGAAAGTGACTTTACACCTTTCTACAGTAAAATAGAAATGACCATGGTAAACTATGGTAAAACTTGACTTACTGCGGTAAGCGGACTTTTTGTGGTAAACACTATTCACGGTAAAAAATGAAGTTATTGCGGTAAATACTATTCACGGTAAAAAGTGACTTTTTGCGGTAAATACTATTCCAAAGAAAATGACTTTACCATGGTAACTACTATGCACGGTAAAAACAAGGTTACGCTCTAATTGATTTTTGACTAAGTGGGAATATCTCTCCAAAAATCCACCAACGAGGAATGGTCTCAAGCAACGAAACCAAAATGTCATCACCAATCCAAGACTTATGATAATTCTTCACGGGAACTCCTCGTGCTTATGATTATTTACTAATGCATGACCTTTAGTTTGGTGGATATAATCTGGAAACAAAACAACAACATAACACAAGAATACCATCACTATGATAAGATAGAATGATGACAAATCTGAAATATCAAAATAAATTATAATATTAACATGAAAGCATTACAATCTCACCCATGAGGTACTTCAAGTGTTATTGACTTCACTTGCCTTTCACCAAGACTATGGGAGAAACTTTACAATTACACCTCTTAATGGCTTCTTCAACACACCTTTAAAGCGATGGCTTCCTTCGCACACTTCCTACAATATTTCTCGCTACTTCCTTCTATGCTAAATGAGGGGGTGGCCTCTCTATTTATAGAACTTCCAGGCTTATCCATCTTATCTCTAAGATAGGATAAGAAATCCACTCTGACGAATCATATTCCATACCTTAACTCTTATACGTACATGTAAGCTTATCATTAGGATAAGATAAACCTTATCATTTTACATGGGTTCCACATTTTTAGACTTTTTACAAATAAAATACACAAAATATTTATGACCTCACTCCTTGTCTTTATTACCAATATAATATTTCTAATTCCTAATCATGTAGACCCTACTTCTCTAATTACCCAAACTTTGACATTTTAACATTACCGGACCACTTACGACAAATATTTACTTTTTACAACATTCCTATTATACTTTGACTGTTACCGTACTCCACATTATTGGTGGCACCGTACTGATGGCGCCGTTATCTTCTATCAGATGCTACTACTAATTATACTTAACAACATCCTATTCCTAATACATACATTAATGAAATAGAAATTACGGAGGAAAATTTTAGTGTCAAGAGTTCTTACAAAGGAAAACAACATGATAAATAGTGTGGATATGTATTATTAGCTTGCTTCTAACTATTTTTGACAAAGTCTTAGCAAATATTTGTTATGCAAAAAGAAAAGTAATGTAGAATATTCTTATTGGTTAACAACCAACAAGGTTATCAAAGGACTGACATTGTGAATTATAAAGTAACTTGGAGATTTTCTATTGGCTCATGTTTTGCAATGACTGACATGACCTACCAATTTGGAAAGAAACTAAAGTCTTACTAGTGACATTGTGAAAATAGTATAAGTGTGGAGATTTCTTATTGGTTTGTTCTTGATGTGAGAAACAAAGGATATGTAGAGTCGACACTACAAAATACATACCTACGTGTTTTTTTATTGGTTTGCACTTTGCAGTGAAACATATATGACATAGATCGAGTTAATATAAAATGGTTTGTTAAAAGCTGACATATGTGGATCCTTCTTCCGACTTGCCTTTCACACTCGATACGGTTCTTAAAATTGAAAACATTAGAAAGAATGTGGAGATGTCTTATTGAATCGTTTCGACTATTTTTGGCAAAGTCATAACGAAGATTAGTTATGTAAAAAGTAAAGTAGTGTGGGATATTCTTATTTGTTAAGAACCGACAAGGTTATCAAAGGACTAACATTGTGAATTGCGAAGTAACTTGAAGATTTTTATTGGATCATATTTTGTAATGACTAAAATGACCTACTAGGTTGTGCAAGCAATCGCAGTATGACATTGTGAAAATAGTATAAGAATTGAAATTATTTATTGGTTTGTGCTCTAGGGTGACTAATAGAGGATATGTATAGTTTGACACTACAAAATCCCTACCTACATGGGTTTTTGTTATTGGTTTGCACTTCATAATGAAATGACAAAAATATCATTTAAAAGAAAATGGTCCGTTAAAATTGTACATTATCGAGCCTTCTTATTGGCTTACTTTTCATACTCTGACATGGTTCTTACAATTGAAAACAACATCTAAATCTATCAAATCTCTCCATGTGGAATTAACGGGACTTAATTTTAAAGGTGAAAATAATGGGAAAATATGTGGGGATACATGATTAGAATAAGCTGAAACTTTTTCATACTCAAGCACCTGATATTTGAGCTATTATAGATATTTTGGATTCCAAATTCAAGCAATTATGAAGCAAAATAAAGTATTGCTATTTTCAGATATTAAGAAGTTAAGAAATTTTCATATCTACAATTTTTCAAGTTTTTTTAACCTTATCATCATTGATCAAGTATAAATAAAGAAAAGATATTATCATAACAATGTACTGATTATTTGATTATATTATATGAACATCTATATCACATATCTAAAAATGGAAGCTGAAATTTTTCATACTCAACCACTTGGTATTTCAGCTATTACAAATATTTTGGATTCCAATTTCAAAAATTACAAAGCAAAAAAAAAAGTATTGCTATGTTTAGAAATGGAGAAGTTAAGAACTTTACATATCTACAATTGCTCAATTTTTTTGAAGTTTATCATCATTGATCAAGTATAAATAAGGAAAAATATATTATCATAACAATGTATTGATTATTTGAATATATTATATGAACATCTATATCACATATCTACGAATGGAATCTTCTAATGTATTGATGGTGGATCATCTCTATCATTTTCTTGACCAGCAGTTCTCGACTTGGATTATATTGAACCGGGTGATAGATCCATCCCTATCTCAATAGGTTCATCTATTGTATTTGTGGCATTTTATCATCCCCTCTCCTTTCATTAATCAACTTCCATATTGCCAAATCCTGTCATATGGAAAGTTATCCACTTCATACCATGATGTGTAAATTCTCAAACAATTTTCCAAATTTTTTTCAAGCTTGTTTCATAATTTGAATTTATAAAGGTCGAGGCACTAAAAATTATCCCATCTTCTTGAACCTAAAATCATTTTTGACATAGCTCAACCAATAAGAAAAATTTAGACATGGTTTTTCATGCAAAATAATACTTAACTGAATTTTTTTCCATAGCCGAGTTATTGCTCCACACTTTAAGGGATTATCCAAGAATTTGAATTGCTAAATCATTGTGGATGGGAATTCATGGGATTGATCAATCAAACGTTCGTGCTTAAAATAATTTGAATATTCATTCCATTGATATTAATAAGCTTACAAAAAGTTTGAATCAATGTAGTCAATGTCTTGTGGTAGTCTTACTGCAAAATATGTCATTTTGGACATTATTCCAATAGGTGGGATTTACTAAATTCATTGCTTTAAGTAAATCACTCCTAATAACTAGCTAAACTATTTTACTTACAAAACTGTTTTGAATCTCATTGTTGAATTGAGAGGAAATTATCCTTCCATTCTCTGCAATTATTCTTTTAGTTATCTTATGCTCCTCAAATTATTTTTTATACCTAATGTGTTAACAATCATCTATAGTTTTCCATTTGGAAATATTCTTCACAACACCGTCTACAGTTTTCTTTTCATATATCTTTCTTATGTGCTTCTTAATAGTATCCAATTTAAGTTGCATTATCTTGTCCCTACCTAATTTCCAGCTACAAATTGTACATTTTCATTCTTTGGGAGGTTCATCTTTATTTTAATTTTCAACATGTTCAATAAATGGATACTTAGAAACCCACTCTAACCTGAAACTCCTTCCCAAGTCCCATTTTCTTTCCTTTCTCTTTCTTCTATAAATAGGTGTTCCCTAAGTATTTGACATGGTGGAATTTAAATTTCATTTACTTCCAAAAGTTTCACCTCCAATATGTAATTTGGTAGGTTATGATGTCATAACGCTAGAGTGGAAATGTAAATCATCTAGTGATGCAATTTCAACTTCATTCAATGGGATGTCTTCAAGGGGAGGCATTTCATTGTTGTTGTCATTGACAACATCAGTCATCAAATCATCAATGAACTCATTCGAGTTTCATTTATAATTAAATTACTATCCCTTGATTGTGCTTTGGCCCTTCGGGAGAAAGATAATATTCTTTAGATGGTTTCTTAAAATAACATGTTATTTTTTGAATGTCAGTACCAGGAGGTGTTGGAATTTCTTTTTCCCTAAGGTTCCCTTTTTAGTTTTCATTTTCTTGAATCATGTAAGGAAATTTTTTTATTTGGCAAAGTGATGTGATGAAATAGACTAAGGCATTGTAGTTACGTAATACTTGCAATACTATAAAATTAAAAAAATGACATAAATAACTTACAAAAGTAGATAACGTAATGCGACATGATAGAAAATGGGTTGTAAAGAGACTTACTTGCAGTAAGTGCTTGTAGGATGTAAATTGCAATGAAGTAGCTAGAAAAACCTTGATTTATTTTGTTTTTATAAGAAAGTTTCAATATGTTGATTCGTTGAATCCTTTTCTACTACTTCACAAATTAAGTAAATTGTAAAATAGGAAAAGAATAAAAAACCTTTGAACTTTGTTTCACGATTCTACAATCTAGATATATGTATGTGTGTGTGTGTGTGGAAAATTTAATCAAATTTCTAAAAAATCCCAAACATGTTGGTGAATGAGACCAAAGGACCAGAAAGGTTCCATATATTTCTTAGTGATCCAAGAATGTTTTAAAATCCCAATCCGTTGACCACACAATGATTAAATAAAAATGTACTTTGGGATTAGAGATCTATTGGCTATTTGCATGGGATAGATTATTGCTTGAAAAAAATTGGGGAAAAACTTGTTCAATGCCATGGTCATAAAAATAGCCAAATTCATATTATTTAATTCCTAATATTCACCAAATTATGAATATTCACAACTAAAATTTTCCTTGGTCAAAGGGCACAAGTTTAGCATCACTTCTTCCAAATATTTCATCAAATGGGTTGAGGCTACACCTTTATACACTACCACTAGTGACGATATCATCAATTTCTCAATATATATATATTATTACATGGTTTGGGGTTCCTTCTGTGATTGTGACTGATAACGGATCATCTTTCAAAAATAACGTTGTAAAACATTTTGTGCTAACTATAAGATCAAACACACATTTTCCACCCCTTATTATCCTCAAGGTAATGGCTAAGTTGAAGCTACTAATAAAACAATAATCAAATGTTATATTCCATTTGGGCTTACCATACAAGTGTGCATACCCCTACCAATGCCACACCATTTTCTCTTATATATGGCACGAAAGTAGTTATTCCTTTGGAACTCAAAATACCATCATTACGCATTTTTGATGTAGGAGCATAAGTTGTGTATTGTCCAAATTTTGGTTTTGTTAGTCTTTAGGTCCATTTAGAGTGTCTTTGTAGTGTTACTAGTCCTTATAGGCTTATGAAAATGTAATAAGTTTTTGTAAAAGTGTAATAAATTATGTAATGAGGGGCCTTGATACATGTTCATCACATATGCATGCTTCTTTAACCCAATTAGGGTGTAACCTCACATGGTTTTGTTTTTGTATATGACTTGTTTCATTTTCATTTGATGACTTGTCCACCATAGATGGTAAGTCATCTCAATTAGTGAGAATAGGTCCTAGTGAGAATAGGTCATAGTGGAATAGGTAAATAGGGTTAGTTAGGGTTGTGTACATGTTTCATACACAAGAGTTACACATCACTCCTATATTTAGCTCTCTTTTTTATCTATGAGCATGTCAGACACATTGTTGTCTTTCTATACTTGATTCTCATTTTGTGATTCGATCTCTTGCTTACTACATGGAGTGTTCACAACACCATTGAAGTGTAACCTTGCTCAATGTGCATGGGTTCGTATTGATCCTTGTATAATAATGCAATATGGTATCGAGAGATTGTTTGGTAAATGTGCAATCGA
Source organism: Taxus wallichiana var. yunnanensis (assembly GCA_018340775.1). Lineage (NCBI taxonomy): Eukaryota > Viridiplantae > Streptophyta > Pinopsida > Cupressales > Taxaceae > Taxus > Taxus wallichiana. The sequence continues at coordinate 383,843,299 of CM031239.1, read as the reverse complement.
TTAATCTGGTTGTTATTACTTTGTTTTTTGATTTTCGTGCTTCTCATGCAAGTTTTTTTTTTTGGAATCTTGTTTACAAGTTTAACCATCTGGTTTTTTTGAGTTTGCATGGATTTTCTGGTTTTGCATGTGTAGGCTATAGGGTTATTCCAGCCAGATCTAACCAATTGCAACCAAGTTTGGTAGAGCTGCTAAATCTAAAGGTAGGTGCCATTTTTTGCATCTTTGGTTCTTTATCAGTATTTTTAATTGGAAGTGAATTTTTTTAAAAAATATTTTTTTAAGCCTATTCAGACCTCCTCCCCTATTTTTTTGTATCCTTGGTTTAACCTTCCTTCTCCTTCTTCCTTTAGTGAGCTCCTCCCTCACCAAGCTCATACTGGTGAGCTCCCTCAGTCAGCTAGTTGGCTCCTTGCATCCTTGACTCAAGTTACATTGCTCTTTGTAGTCAAGTTGGTCTAAATTGCTTGGATTATTGCATTTCTTTTGTTTGGGCTATTTTGCATGTAGGTTTGGCCCACTTTACATTTCTTGGGTTAGTTGAATTGAGATGGTTCATGTTGCATTGCATTGTTTTGTTTCATTTTTTTGCTCCTTACATTGTTTGCCTCTCGTTTTTATTTCCTTTTTCATTTGGTCGGGTTCTCTTTACCTTGACGAGCTAATTTTTTGTGTCGAGTCAAGTTTTGATTGTGGATTATTACATTTTTCATGGTTGTTGGGTTACGTTGTGCTTGTGCATTGAGCTTATGTGTATTGGATTATGTTCTAACCTATTTTTAAACTACTCCTTGACTATGTTGAACAATTTTGGTTCCTACACTAGCTCATGGTACCAGTTCATTCACATTCCCCTGCCCGAGCTAAATAAACTCATCGTGTTGGGTTTGTTTTTCATGTCGGGCCTAGTTTTATACAAGTTGCATTTGTTTCTTACCCTCCTCACTCCCTACATTGTCTTTGTTTACCATTTTCGATGTTACTCCATGTGCTTTGTCATGTCTAATTTTACCTTAAACATTTCGCTTGGTTTGGAACATACATTTCATTCCTTTTGACGACCTCAAGCCCCTTGTTTACTATTCTTTCCGATATGCATGTATCCCGAGTCCCTGCATCAAGTTTCCATTTCTTTTACCACGTGGCTCTCCTCCCTTCTTCCACGCCATTTGATTGAGTTCTTTCTCGGTCAAAAACCTCAAACTCCCTATGTGTTATTCTCACTGCTACGTGTGTAGCTCCGAGCCCTATGTTGAGTTTCCATCCCCTTTCTCATGTGGCTCTCCTCCCTACTTCCAGTGCCATTCACATTGTCATGTTTAAAACCACCTGCTTCCCATTTTTATTTCAATCCCTTTTGAATTTCATAAGTGCTTTTAAGTTAAATTAGGTGTGTTATATATTAAGTCATCGGGTTTTAATAATCAAGTGGATCTTTTTAAATAAGGTGTCAACTTTAAATTTGGATGTTGGGTGGGTTAATTTGGTGGTGTTTTTATTAAAATGGGTGACATTATTTAAATGTGGGGTTTGTTTTATCAAAGGTACGATTTAAATATATAAAGTGGTTAAGTGTATGTTAATAGATTTAGGTCTTAGTTTATTTTGAATTAGGATCTAATCCATTAAAGGTAATTAATATATTCAATCTTAGCTTTAAAGCCTTTATATTTAAATTAATCTCTTTTAGGAGCTTTGATGATAAATTAGGTATCTAATTTTTTCAATAAGCTCTTTTTTATTCTCTTAGTAGTCTAAATTTATCATTCAAAATTAACATTATTATCATTTTTTTAAAGCACTTTTTTTTTCCTTTTTATCGTTAAATTAGACTTATTGGCATTTTCTAAAAGTGTAATTTTTAGTGTTATTAGGTGTTGTTTTTCTACAAATCATTTGTTAAGTGTGTAACTTCCCTCTTAGCATTTTTTCCACTTTTTGGTATCCCTTGTTGTATCTGGAGGTCCTTGGGTCTCATTTTTTTAATCCCTTTTCATATTACTCTTCTTTGCTTATGGGTTAGTAAGTGCATTCGTCACAACCTTACATGGTGAGAGAGACTCCTTCCTTCTTACTTTCTTTTGTGTTTGTTTAAATTTTGTTCGTTGCTTTCAACTAAGACTTATTGTGACCTCCACTCTTGTGTGATTCATCGTCTATTACAAGGTGATTGGTCAACTGTTCCACATCACACGAACACACCCTTTTAAAATCAACACACTACTTATAAGGTGCCACAAACAAGGGGTTATAATTTTTCTTGAGTGTCTATTACATGTAGATGAATTTCTCTTGATTTTGACGTCTTGCACCCTTGTGTGTATTTTTACACCCTTCTTTTCTTATATTCTCGCATTTATTGCTTTTTTCACATTTACTCTATGGATATTACTTTTCCCAAACCTACACTTCATAGGACCATTTTTACATTACAGACCTCCACATATTCTTCTTAGTAGGGCTAACTATCCACCTGTGGTGTTCAAGTATGGAATGTTTTCTCCTCACAATGACCTTTATCTCTATTTTTATGGATGAGTAGATGCACCCAAAGTGATCCTGATCAGCTTGAAGATTGGCTTGAAACTTATAGCATGGTCATTGGTCATTTGTTGGCGTACATTTCCAGGCCTATCCAACATCATATGGTGAACATGGGGTGTCCTTATACTATTTGGAGAATCTTTCATTCCTTATTTGGAGAGTCTTCAAAGATTACCATTGTTGTTTCTCCCATTGATATCATTGTCTCCTCTTCTTTATCATGTAATGACACTTATACTAACACCAATTTTCTTGTTTATATCTCTCGATGATGAGGATTATTCTTCTAGTTCTAATGATAAGAGTATAGATGAGGAATTATCTCCTCCTCTCAACCACTTTTCAAAGAATGTTGACACTCCTCCCTTCCCATCAGACACTAGGTAGTCTTGTTCCCACCTCATACTATCATTACATCTTCCTCCATTCCACTTCTAATGTGTGAGGCCCTTTCCAATCCTCCTCCTTCATGTGTTGATGATTCATACATGTTTGACATTGTTCTTCTATTTTTAGCCACCCTTTTGGGATGAGTACCTATCGACCTTAGTCATCTCTTTGCAGTGCCTACTTTTATTATCACACAAAGAGTTTCTCATCCTTCTATAGGTGTTTTAGATGATTCCTTCATCTCCTTTATTATGAATGCCCATACTAGGAATCTTATCACTTCCAATTTTTAGAGACCATAAATGATCCACCTTTTCTTGTGGATCCTCATTCTACTATTGTGGGGGTTACTACCTTTCATTCATTTCCCTTTAGCATCATTTCAATGGATGTTCCTCTCTCATACTATGATAATTCTATCCTCACATGTCGGACCTTTGACATATTTCCGTGGACTAGATTCAGAGTTATTCGTATTTCGCCTTCAGTTTCCTTTGCAGAGTGGGAGGATTTTTAGTACATCATTTGTGTCCTTCCTATGAGAAGAAAAAATGTTTTATGTGGATGGACCTTCTTCAATCTACATGTGGAAGACCATAGCATTGATCTTCTTGGAGACTTCATAGAGTTTCAAACTTCAGATCCGGTTATAGGCTTCTTTACCGAACCCTTCACTAAATCCAAGTATCCTTACTTGTTCTCTCTCATATTAGGGTAAGGTCCACTATTTATTCCACACATTACTTTGGGCCTTATTGCCTTTCTCTCATCTTCAAGATTCTGTTTCACCTTTTTTCACCTCTTCTTCGAATTCACCATCCCTTTATGGAGTAGTTTACACTTCCACATCACATATATGGAGCATTGTTCCTTGAATAAGAACCACACCTTTTCACTTTTGGGATCTTATTCTTCACTTAATACAGTGTGGTCTTCGACACGTTCTTCATCTTGGGAGGCTAGATAGTATTTCTTCATCTCTTCTCTTCTTATAGAAATATTGTAGTTTATACATGAGTACCTTATTAGGCCTTTAGTGTCTTTATTAGGTTATTTAGGGATGTATTTTATCTCTTGTAAGTGGATGTTTTCCCTTAGGGATTTTTCCTCCATTACAAGAGATCTTTATTTTACATGGGTACCTCATCAAGCCTAGTTGTAGGGACCCATTCTTCTCATTTTCTTCTTTTCTAGAGTGATGGTGTTTATACATGGGTACCTTATTAGGATTAGTAGTTAGGACCTTTTAACACATATTTATTATTTTTCTAGGGATTTACCTTTTAATTTCGACTTTCCATGACATCCACCTCATCTTCAATGAAAAGGGGTGTTGGTGTATATGACCTATTTTATCATCATTCGACGAATTATCCACTATAGATGGTTATTCATCTCACTTAGTGATAATAGGTTTTAGTGAGAATAATTCATAGTGGAATAAGTAAATAGGGTTAGAAATAGGGTCAAATATTATATAACTGGTAATATTTGGTTGAATGTAATAGTAAAAGATGAATCATAAGTTGACTATGCTAATTGAAGGGTTTTGTAAATCATATAACTTTGTTTCTAGTTTCTTAAAGATATGAATTCTTGAAATATTAACTATGGTATGATGCATGGAAAATAAAAATGTTGATGTTTTCTCAAGTACTTGTTAGTGAGAAAATTTATCAGTGGAAAAATTGGTGGGTATCCACCACACACTCGAGACTCTAGGTCCATCTATATGAATGGTGAAACTCCATTTATTATACGTGAATGAAATAAAAATATGTGGTGGCCTTAGGAGCCGGGGATCCAACGGGGACACTCCACTAAACATGCGGTAAAATATTGTAAGGGAGGAATTTACTAAGAGGGTAGGAAAGGGAATAGGAAAAAAAGATAGGGGCATTAATATTGTAGGTATAAAATCATATGAACCTGAAACCATTAATCGAATACTTCAACACACATAGATGGAAAGAACACAACTTTTCTGCTAGCAACAAGACAAGACAAGATTAATAACACAAAGTTCCACTAATATTATCATAAAAAAGGAAAGACGCTCATTTCTCTTTCATTGATTTTTTCACAAAGTTGTACATTGTAGGAAGTGGAAGAACATAGAATGAGGGAAATTAGAAGAAATTCTATCTCTTTAGCTTCTTCAAAAGTAGAAATATCTCATGAGAATACAAAATTGATAACCCTTAAGAATTGGGTGTCATTACAATTTATAGGTTTGAGATGACTTTTCACCTATCCCCCACATGACCTTTTATTTTTCCTCTTACAACATGTGACTTTTCATATTCCTAGGAATATAATTAAGTCCCCTTTTATAAATGAAGGGTGACTTATTATATTACAAAACATAGTCACATTTAAATGAATAGGACAAAATAAAAAAGTATAATCCCTAACAAAGAAATATAACATGAAAGAAAGGGGGAGAGAGGAAGGGAAGAGAGAAAGAAGAAGAAGAAGAAGAAGAAGAAGAAGAGAGAGAGAGAGAGAGAGAGAGAGAGAGAGAGAGAGAGAGAGAGAGAGTTATTCCAATGAAGACCATGTTTCTTTGATAAACTCCTAGAAAGATCCATAGGAAAATCTCAATACCTTTGAATTGTTTACTGAACCTTACCATTGAAGGTACCACTTTTTCATCTTGTGGGATGTGAATAAAATTTAGTAATTTGATCCAAATTTATGTGAGAGATTTGATGTTCCTACATTTAGAGTACCAAGATTGATGATCTTCTAAAATGTTGAAAATGACCACCCTTATCCCCTCTAGAGACTCCAATGTCTATTTATTGAATGGAAATGGATCTTTGACCTCCCTTCAACAAGATCTTCAAAGGAATTCAATAGATCATCTATTGAAGTGTCTTCATTCATGGTTGCACTCCAAGATTTTTGTACTTGAGCATCAACATCCTTCTACATATTTTCAACATCTTCCTCATATGAATCAAGCTCACCGATAACATGTTTTATCATTTCATAGTGAGAAACCAAAGTTTGAGCCCAAACTTGAGACAAGTCATTTGATGCTGAAGAGAATACACCTTTGGTTATCAAGAGGATGATTTGACCTTTTCCAATTCCATGACTAACGGCTACACCTAATCCCAGTGATCTTTCTACACATCAATCATTTCTCATGTTGTGATTATTTTCATGGACATGGAATCCATATACTTGAACAATGTCAACATTTCCGATATCAATAGATTCCCCTTTTCTAAGATCATGTTCACCCACTTGTCATTAGCTTTTCCCTGCATTAATGTTTGTGCTTTTCTGATGGATTGGGGGTTAAAGCTACTTATTGGAGTAACTTATTTGTCTGGGAGAGTAGTGGTAGCATTCGTGTTTTAAGATATCTTGTACATATGAAGTGAGGGTCCTGATATGGTCTTCTTCTTGGTATAACTTCTCCTTGTATTCTTGAGTTCTCATGACAAGGTGAGTGGAAGATTCTTGAAAAAAATGAACATCACCCTTATGTGTCGCTGTGCCCGAGAGAATTGTATTCATTTCATATTCCGTAGAGGTAATTTAATTGAGTGGCTTGACAACCTTTGGCCTAACTACCTCTACATATTGGTTACCTAAGATGTTGCTAAAAAAGTGAGAAGCCACTTGAGACAATCTTCCTTTCTTCAATTTGACCATCAAGGATATAGTTGAGAAATGAGAAATTTTCACTTGTTGCACCTTTGTGTGAGATTTTATTATGCTCATATCTTGTTCCCAAGGAAATATCTCATTTAGTTCGCTCAACATTCGACAAGATTGCAAATTCTTGTTTTTAATGGGAAGGAACATCCTAAGTAGGTGGGGCACGTGTGGAAGTGAAAGAAGAGAATCTTGGAGATTTAAGAGGGGCTGAGAGATTAGTTAGGTCAATCAATCCTTGTTCGGGATCAACTATAGGATCCTCCACTATTATTAATTTCTTATGCAACCTCTTTTAGTGAGGAGCCTCAGGTTCTACCAATTTTTGCATTGAGCTTTTTCCGATTGAGCCAAACTAGGAGCTTTTTCTTTGTCCTGGAAGAAGAATGGTAAGAAGCTTGTCTCTAGAGGGAAGGGAAGTTTCCAGATGAGATGAGAGTAACCCTCTTTCTCCTATACCATTCCTTTTACCTTTTGATCACCACCTTCATGCATTCTTTGATATATCCCTACTTGCGAACACTCCAAACCACTTGGGGAGAAGAGAAAATTTCACCACGGGGTACTTTGGATCATACATTTTAGTGATGTCCTCTTGAAAACATATTCATACCATTCGAACTTGAATTTTCTCATTGTCTCAACCGTAATCCTCTTGTGATCACATTCTCATACTTCAAAATCACCAACACAGTTCACCCAAAAATATTTAATTTAACGGACATGATATAGATCAAGTAGGTGAAAGGTGTTCGGATCCTCTTGGACGTCAAAATCTTCCCTTAAAGTAGTACGGAAATCTCCTCGGAGAAAGTTCAAAACCCAACACTTGTATATATGAGAAGGTTGAAAATTTTATGACGTACAATCCATACCTTATTACTAGGGAAGCAACATGTGTAGAAAATATCGAGTTTGGGTTTCCTTCCAACAGTCTGACAACATACATTGTGAAAGCATATTTCACCTTTACAAAGTGTTGATTGCTAGATTTCGGGAACAAGTGCGGATACTTGTCATATATAGGAGCCTTTTGAGAAACATTTTGGGCAAGTTTTGGGCCCCTAAATGGTCTTGTATCCGTAAAGGCGTAGACTATGTACAAAGTCATGAATAAATTCTTGGAATATGGCACTTCAAGCAATTGGTGATGTAAGATATTGCTGATGATGATTTTCCCCGATCGTTATCTCGCTTCACTTTAAGGATTGTGAGAATGAACAATGCCATCTAGTCTCGAAATTATCTTGTGCTTTCTTCTCCCATTACTTGACTTAGGATAATGATGGCATCAGAGAAGCCATTGTTGAATTCATTCCGAGAAAGAGTGTTTAGCACACGGGAGGGATTCCTCCCTTACTTCAACCATGAGCCAAGATAAATTCATTCAAGGTAGGATTCATTTTTATACCACTCCCTTGATGTAACCTCCTTGGTGATCACTACCATGTTACTCCCAATTAGAATCTGCATACTTTGAGATATTGCTTTTGGGGTAAGCACCGCTAGGACCAAATTGTCGTCAACTCTTATTGTTTGAATGTCGGGATCGTGGTGTTGGTAAAAAATAAACACCAACTCTATGATTTTTACTAACATGGGGTGGCCACCAGCTATATACAATCTACTCAAGAAGACCTTTTCTTCCACAAGTTGTCTTGGTTCATCCAATATTTTGGCTTTTAGATCATCTAGGTCCATGTGAGTGACATCACTGTCACCTACATTAGAGTACTCTAATGAAAGTTCCAAAATAGGATCAAGGGAGGAGAATTTAAACTTCATGGTGGTAAAAATCAACAATAAAATCCAACACTAAGGTGATAACAACTTCTTGAACTTGAAACTGGAACTTTCTATTTTTAGACCATGGATTCCACGAGATGCCATTTTAGGAAAGGTTTTTTTTTTCATCTCTGAATAAGTTTTTTCAGATTCTCATCATGCTTAGGAAAATCTCACATTTTTTTCATGATCATTTTCAATCATTTCTATTTTTAGAATGTTGTTTTTTTGCTTTTACTTTTTTTTGGTGTGTGTGCCCTAGTTTTCCATTTTGGTGATTTTTAGGGTTTGTTGTTTTGAAGGTTTTCTTGTTCTAGGAAATTTAATATTTTTAGAATATGGTCTTCCACACCTTGGTTTGATAAAAATCAAGCTCTCCTAAATGGGTTTTTCTCTAGATGTTGTGTTTAGATTTGCTCAAACCGCCTTAGGATCAATGGGAAACCGAAGAAGAAGAATCTAGGGGATATTGTTAGGTTTTGTTGCCATTAATAATCAGAGGAACCTCTAATTTTTATGTTTTTATATCTTATGGGTACATGGAAGATGAAGAGATTGTGAAAATTTAACTGGAATCCATTTACCTATTTGTAAGTTATGAGATTTTCTTCATTTATGGCTATGGAGTTCTTTTGGTGCAAAATGGGCATGGAAGAAACTAAAAAGAAAGGGTTTAGGTGTTGTTGCAGAAATGAACTAGTTGGAAAGAGGGGTAATGAATAAATGGAGATATGAATTAGAGGTAATGGAGTTTTATGGTTTCTTTTGCAGTGAGCTTCCCAAATGCACGAAGACGAAGAAGCACGATAATGGATTTTTTTGGTAAATTTTCAACTTTTTAAAATTTCTTTAGCTTGATTGCAATTTTTTTCCATATCTCTCAAGGGGATAGGATATATGGTGCATGGAAATTTTCCTCACCCTGACCATGACAAGTGGAAATTTGAGATTGGCCAAAGAGGAGAGCAAAAATCACTTTAAAACACCCTAGGGCTAAAAGCTGGTTCATATGGGTGACCAAGGAAGGGGCTAGGATTGGGAACATTTTTTTGTCCCAAATATCCCAATGGGATGGTACAGTTGGTGAAAGAAAATTCTCCTAGCTCTGGGCTTGACGGTTGGTGGATGGTCATTGCAAGGCGAGAGAGGAGAGGGATCCAAAAATAGGCTTGCGGAGCACCTTTCGGGGTCATGTGAAGAACCAGGGGTTAAACTTGGGGTTGGGAAAAAAAAATCCCAACTATCCCAAGGATTTGACATTTGGTGTATGAAAATACACCCAAATCTAGAGGTGACAAGTGTCATTCGAGATTTGACAATAGAGAGTGCTCAAAATTGGTGCAAGGGGGATAAATTGATTGTTTAGCCTCAATTGAGGTCACATGATGATACAAGGGGATATCTAAGAGCTGGTAACATTTTTATATCCCAAATTTCCCAATTAGAAGAGATATTTGGAGAAATAAATTACACTCATACCTAGGAGTATCATGCATCCACCTAGAAAAATGACTAAGTCTAAAGAGTACCTTGAGAGCAGAACTTGTGAGAGGCATAACTTGAGCATCCGGAGGTCATTTTTAGAACTTATTTATATTATTTTGACTGAAAAAACCATTTGGAGAAGGATGGGATGGGTCTCATTCTTTTATTCTTCCTTTAATCCCCTAAAATATACTTTTCCTCGGGATCATAGGTTGTACATGCTTTGAAAAAAGTTTGTGGGTAGAATTGCTCATGTCTTGTGGAAAATGTGAAACAACTACCACTTATAGCTATGAAATAACTTTCCAAAAATGTATTGTTTGACCTCTAACTCCTTATGAAGCTCCCATAATTACTTCCCGAAGCTTAGGGAATTTTTGTTCTACAAGCTCCTTCATCCTCCAAGACCTGCTTTCGCTGAACTTGTCCCTAAACCTCTGAATCTTTCCAAAATATTCCAAAATTAGTTACATAATGTTTTAATATCCTTAATACTAATCCATGATTAATTTTGCCTTACAAATCCACTCTGAGGGGTGTGAACCATGTCTTATAAAGGCTAACAATATCCATTCCTACATCTCCTACAAAGTGTGCCTTGAAAGTTATCATCTCATTTTCCATAGGTGAACTATTTTTTCCTAAATCACCTATGGAAAATACTAAAACAAAACACAATACCACTTGACATGGTAGGATAGGCCCAATACAGGGGTGCATTGACCTAGAGGGCTGTCAAGTAAGGTCTACAATGGAAAATTTTGACACTAGTGTATAATTTTCCTTCTTTCAAGTTGAATTTTTCCCTTGCAAAAACACAAGACAACAACTATCTCTCACTTGGGGACTCGTTTTGGATTAAAAAAGTGAGGAAAGGATGAGAAGGAACTCCAAAATATCAATTTACAATTCAAACTAGTGCTTCATTCATAGGGCTTTATATGGTCACTTTGGACAACAAGAGATAGGAAAAAGGAGTATACATATACACAACAACAAATGGAAACACAAAGAACACTAAAAAGGAAAGAAACGCACAACAGGGAAAAGGAAACACATGCCTAACTATAAAGGAAATATACACACAACAAGGAAAGGGAAACACACACCTAAATCACCTATGGTACAATGTGGGGATAACCCACTTTCACTACTTGTACAATTTTAAATATTTCTGCTTAGGAAAACTCCAACTGTGTTCCATCTAGATAAGAAAGATAGAAATAATTTTCTCCACAAGTTTTGTGGACCTAAAATGCATCAAGCCACAGATTCAAATTTCCCATGAATTCCCTTTGGTTGCCTTCGCTTGTCCCAAACTAGAACAACACCTCCTAGATTTAGCCTTCTTTTCCAACATCGTCTTAACCTTCAATTGATGAGATTTGATTCGTTCCACTACCTTGAACCTATTTTCTTCAAGTTTCTTAATAAAAAAATCCTTTTGCCAATGGAATCTCAATATTTCCCATCTTCTACTTTCTGGAGCAATTTGACTAGAATCTCTACCTCGATCCCATAGAGTAATTGAAGAGAGAAATACCAATTTTTATTTGGTGTTATTATATCTACCCACAATGCATCATAGATTATTTTCTTCTAGTCCCTTTTCTTCTCATCAACTAACTTGTGGACTATGGTCATGATGTTCTTATTGCTTGATTCCCACTAACTATTCCCTTACAGGTAATAGTCATATGCATGTGATAGATAGATTCTATAACTATAGAAGAAATATGTTATATCCTTGGAGGAGAGATATGTGGCATTTTCCACCATGATCTTTACGGGATACAAAAATGAACAATGATTTTCTCCTTGAGGATGTTGCACACTATTTTGGTTTTGGCTTGCTTTGCAAGGATGGCCTCTACCCACTTTGTGAAATAGTCAATCGCGGTGATAAAATAGGTATGACCTACACTTGAGTTAGGATTTTGAACTCCAATGAAATCCATTCCCCACTATTGGAATAGTTCTTCAATTACTATTGTCCTAAGAGGAAGCACAATGAGTTATGGTCTCCCAAAAAATTGTTGACATGCCTCGCATTGGAGACCCATTCTTAGGAATCCACAAACAAATTAGGAAAGTAGTACCAATCACAGAGTATTTTATATGTTGTTACCATCATAGAGAAGTGTCCTTCACATGCTTGATTTTGATATTCCTTTAACAATTATTCTTTTTTTTTCATATCTACACACCTAAGAAAGAAACCAACGAGTCCCCACTTATAGAGCACATGGTTCCATATGAAAAACTTGGATTACCTTATCTTGAGTGTTCTCTTTTGTTTGTGATCAAGGTGAGGAGGACACTCATCATAGGTCGGAAATAAACGATGTTTGTGTACCACTCATTTTTCATGCTTATGAAAAGGACTTGAGGAAAGTAATTCTTGACACATTTACAACAGAGAAATTATCATATATAATTTTTCGTTATTTAATGCATCATTCTCTATAAGAAATATGCACAAACCATTACCTTTGACTAGATTAGAAAACTTGATATCCAAATCATACTCCTTAATTATTGCCACCCAATTCCCTCTTTTTGTTCCCCTGGATCCTGTTGGGTGAGAATTGATTTGATGACTAAACTTGGAACCATTACCAACGTTTGGGAGTTAATAATGTAGAACCGAAATTTCTTTTCGTGATTAAAATGGCATATGTATGCTTCTCCAACTGGTTATATTTCATCTCATGATTCTTCATAGGTGAGCTCATGAAGGTGATGGGAGCTTTAAGACCTTCTTCATTCTTCTATAATAGAATGGTGTATATTGTGTACTTGAAGCATAATAGTACATGATGAAATATTTATCAAAATATTTGTTCACCAAGGTGGGATCATTTTCTATTGCTTATTTAATCACCTCAATTCCATTTTCCCTTCTTTATTTGATTTAAAACTAGCATGTGACTTCATCATGACAGTTATGTGCTTGGTCAACTCAACAAAGTTTGGGATAAAGCACTAGAGGAAGTTGACCTTGCCAAAGAAGGAATGTACTCCCTTTTTTCTTATTGATAATGATAATTCTTGAATGGCCTTTATTATTTTTGGATCAATCTTTGATCCCTCCTTGTTCCCAATGTGTCCGAGGAGTTTTCCTTCATTCACCTTGAAGATGCATTTCTTAAGATTCATGGATATCCAATAATGTCTATATCTAATGAGTACTTGTTCAAGGCGATGTATGCGGTATCCTTACTTTCTTGAGAAGATGGTGAGATCATCTAAGTAAATTACAATACAATACTTGAGATCTTTGAACACAAGAACCATTTCCCTTTGAAAGGTTACTTTTGCATTTACCAAACCGATAGGCATTCTATTGTATGCAAAAGTGCCCCAAGGTGTCATAAAGGTTGTCTTGGTTCTATCTTCTTCTAACAATTTTTTTATTATACCCCAAGAATCCATCAAGCAATGAGAGAATTTTGGACCCTATGACTGCTTGTAAGATATGATCCATGATTGGTAGCAGGTAGTTATCTTTTAGATAGGCCTGGTTCAAAGTTCAAAAGTCCACACAAATCCTTATCTCTCCATTTTTATTTTACACTGGAACAATATTCACTACCCACGTGGAGTGGTGGATAGGAAAGATGATTCTTGCATTCAACATTTTCAGTACCTCCTCCTTGATGGTATCCACTATCTTTAGATTGTATGGTCATTGATTTTTCCTGAAAGGTTTGTCTTCTAGATTTAGCGAGAATATAATGGTGCAGTTACCTCGGTTGAAAAGGTGTTAGCTCATCATAGGAATAGGCCAAGACATCATAATATTTCTTCAATAGTGATATGAACCTTATTTTTTCTTCATGAGATTAACATTTCCAATATTCACCATTCTAGGTTTCTTTGCGGTGCTAATGTTTTCCTCCTCCAACTCAATTGTGCACCTTGATGACTCTTTTTATATTTCCTTAATGAACCATTCATGCTTATCAAATAGATATTCTAGTGACACTAGGCCCTTTGGAATATTGTTCCCTTTGAGCTTGATTACTCTTTCGAATCAACTCCTTCAATTCCCTCTTTTTCATCTTCTATCACTAACTCCAAGTGTGGATTTTCACTTCCCTCGTAGAAGAGAATACTAAAATTGTCTCTTTTCTCAAAGAAATCAAGAAGATGAATGTCATCGTTGAATACTTTCCTATGGTTTACATTGTCATGTGCACTTGGTCTAAAAACTATCTTAATGATCACTTTTTCCTTGTTGAAGGATGGATGTGGAGTCACTAACAAGGCTAAGATAGTGAGTGAGGTGATATTTTTATTCTACTCACGAGGAATGGATTGAATGGAGAAAGCATCAAAATATTCAATGCAGTCCAAAATCTATTTCTATAGTTCCCGAGTCTTGGGTTTTTGACTTGGTATTGGTCTCTCACTTTCTTGACTATCACTTCAACATCTTCAAGACACTTGAGTATTTTTATACCCATAGACTCAATGACATCCATTCCAAGGAGGAGAGTTTCATACTCTACAATGTTGTTCGTATTTTCAAATTGTAGTTTGTATACAAATAGGGAAAATTGACCTGAGGGATAGGTCAAGACAATGTCAGCTCTACACCCTGCACTTGAATTAATTCCATTAAATTCCATGGTTCAAATTTGATCTTCTTCATCTTTAGTGAGGAGAAGAAAGGATTTCATCTCTTTAGGATGTGAGGAAGTAGTTCCCCATCCCATTGTCTTGGAATAGGATATTTTCTCTTGGGTCCTTTGAATTTTGGACTGTATACTTCATTTTCCGCATAGGTAACAACTTTTTCATTTTCACTTCACTAGAATGGTCATGAAGGTATAATCCATCCAAATTTCCCCACTGAGGTCTCTCGGAGAAGCTTATACTCAATAGCATACAAAAGGATGGTAGAATGTCCACCACTAATATGGTGAGGAAAACCTTCTTATCTAGAAAGTCCGCCAAGGCCACTTGTGCATCTTTGATCCTTCCCACCAATGGCACTTCTTTAGACTCCATAGAATAACAAGATCAATTTTCATGTGTTAAAGTAAGTCTTAAGGAATTATTAACCTTGATGGGCATGACGTTATTAGAATACCATGACTCTATGATGTAATTGTTTAATTGATAGCCTTTGACTAGGAGGGATAGGTAGAAGTGTTCTACCTTATTAGTTTTGGAAGCACTAAGTTCTGACATGTTTTACATGGGAGGCATAAGTGGTGTTGGAAGTAGACTCTTAGGATTAGGATTCATAGTGTTGGGTTTTGGGCTACTTTGCTCTTGATGTGATTAACAAATCTCTCGATTACCCTTTGGTGTGTTTATAAGTATTCGAGTTTCATAAATTTGTACTTTGGTTCTATTTGTATGTTTAATGTAATAAAACAGAGTGAAGGTGGGTGATTTCGATGTTCCAAGGATAGTAGAAGTTTTGCATTACAAAGGTGATGCTACCTTGGGGATTGATAATTTTTTGTGGATGAGGTAGTAAGTTTTGAAGGAGCAAGAGTGGTATACTTTAGTTGATATTTCAGGTATTTTTAGGACTAACAGTAGGTGAATGATTAGCTTTAGAAGAATATTTTGAATTAGGGGAGACACAAGAGGACTTACTTGTTATGGCGGTTGGATTTTTGCTTGCTTTATCGGTCTAGTTTCTCCTTTTTGAATCCATTAATGATGGAAGTGGAGATCCTCTACGATAATTGTTTTTTTGGAACTTCCACCTAAGGATCTTATTTTTCTTCTTTGAAGTAATTGTCGATGAGGAAAATCCCTTTTAATACTAGGAGTGGGTGAAAATGGCAAATGAGAAAATTTGTACCTCTTCATCATCATCGTCATCCTCTTCTCGCCGAGTGGTACTCATTAAGGCCATTCCGAGTATCTCCATCAACCACTTGAATCTCAAGGAATTGTCATCTTTAATTTATTCTTCTTCTAGATCCTCTACTTATTATTCTTCTTTTGGCTCTTTCACATCACAAGTTCCATTGATCGGCAGTTCCTCAAGAGAAATCCTACGGGAGCGAAGCTATCCTTGGCCTATTCGAGAGACTAATCTTCTTCCGAAAAATTTTCATGGTGGTTTGGAAGAGTGTAAACACAAAATCACACACTTTGGGTAAATATTTAGTCCCAGGTGTCATACTATTATTCATATGGTTCTGGGTGAAAAGAGTACTAATTAACCCATGTCTTTGGCCATCTTGCTTTGTGTTTTGTTGTTACTTTTGACCTTTTACCCGTACTTTCCCATTTTGTGCTTTCATACCAAGTTTTCCCTATTTCTAATCGGGATGCCTAGCCAAGACTGGGTACCCTAAGACCCCTAGTCCCCTTTGGGTACCCTGATCCTCTTTGCATTTTTATCACTTTTTGCACACTTTCTAGTCATTTGAGCTTCTTATATTTTTGGTGATTGACCTCTTTAGGGTTAATTACAAAATTAAAGAAAGAGAACCATATAAATATAAATTTATGTGACCATAATGAGGTACCAGGCACTAAGCACTAGTATCTCCACCTAAGGTTGCATCCATCAAAGGATTCTATTGCTCCATTTGCATCCATCTAGCTCCATCACAAGGGACAAAGGTTGGTTCATTTGCATCACACTTCATAGGAGGGGAGTTCATTCTATTCCATGGACCATTTATTTACATTCTAAATCTATTTATTTCTCTCTACTCACAAAGTGTGACATGCATAAAAGCACCTAAGGTACAATTCCACACACACACACACCTAGAACTACATTGGGTATGAGATGTAGTGTAGTGCTTAGTTATTAAGTCCATCATTATAGCCGCTATAGTCAATCCAACCCCTTTATATGCATCTTTCCTTTTTTAGGGTTTGATGTTTTTTCTATGGTTTTACAGGTCATACTTGTATTACGGGTTTTCTAGCACTTCATTGATTAGACATCGACATTAACATGACGGGAAGTGAACACATGCAAGCAACCAAAGTGACACCTTAGAGTAGTCTCTCTAGTCATTTCCACATACCGGGGCACCCCGGATGCCCTTATCCTTCTCCAGGTGCCCCAGTCTAGCCAAACAACTTAGATCTACATTTTCTCAAGATCGTGTATGATAGTTTCTTCCTCTTATTCATCTAATCTGCTCTATAATATAGTCCCACAACATTTGTAAATTATATCAGGCCTTTCTAATCCTCTTTGTCCTTAAGGTTTCACATTTCATATCTTATTTTTGGGTTAACTTCAGGTAGTGCATTTGTTCATTTATTTACAGCTTTAATAGCATCAAATTAGGATATAATAAAAAAACATATATTTTCCATTTTACTTTAATCATTTTGGTGAACCCAAACGATCAACCCTTTCTTTTGAATATTTAATCACCTTATCAATTCATGACTAAATAATCTTATCCTTATTTTTTTTTCCTACTAAGGTCTCTAGTATAGTCACTACTATTGTTGATTTCATGAGGGTTTGTACTCAACATCCTTCTCACTTTGTTATGCCTAGATCTGATCCCTATTTTAATGTAGTGACTACTTGTCGCACTCATCCTCCTATAGCTCCACCCATTTCTATCCCTCCACCTATCACCTCTTCGGATCTTCTTGTTTCTCCTAAAGTTTATGCCATCATTGAAAAAATTTAAAAAATAACTGCTAAGATTTCTCTCTATGAATTGTTACGTAATACACCTAATTATCATCAAACTCTAGAAGCATCCCTTCATTCTATCCATGTCAAAAGTTATAACTCGGGGTGGCCTTTGCATACCTGATTCAGTCTCTCAAAAATCTACCACGTGCTATATCATTCACTAAAGATGACATATCTCCTTTTTCCATAGAAAATTCATGCTCACCTTTGTTTATTACTTCCATCAATAACACTACTTGCATCAAATAAGTACGTACTGATAATGGGTTAGTTTTCAATGTATGTGCACATTCCCTTCTCAAACAACTAGGTATTAATGATAATCTAATTTCTATGAATTCTACTCTCATCCAAGGATATGACTCTACCACTCACACATATCTAGGAACTATTTCAATACATATTTGGGTTGGGCATACGACCATTCTTACTGACTTATACGTTATAGATGCTTCGATTCAATTCAACTTATTACTAGGAAGGCCTTAGATTCATGCAATTCAGGTAATTCCATCTACTTTCCACCAATTTGTCAAGTTTATACATAATGACTATGAGCATACTATTACCGTAGATCCGAACCATTAAATTTCTATTACATAAACTCTTTTCTTGTTATGCATATTCCTCTCCCACAACCTATTCCATATAATAGCATTGACACATATGACATTGATCAATCTAGCACTTTACAATCTTCTTATACCACTCCAACTATCATGAATATTTATACTCACACGACGGCCATTATTTTACCCACCGTATCTACTCCAATGAGCACTTCTCCACCTATCGTGACACCTTCGCTTC
The DNA here is from genome assembly GCA_018340775.1 of Taxus wallichiana var. yunnanensis. Taxonomy (NCBI): domain Eukaryota; kingdom Viridiplantae; phylum Streptophyta; class Pinopsida; order Cupressales; family Taxaceae; genus Taxus; species Taxus wallichiana. The sequence continues at coordinate 383,824,962 of CM031239.1, read as the reverse complement.
TCCACTTAGTGCTGACTCCTAGCAATATACTTGAACAAGCTATACAACATGATAATGCTAAATGGCTAACTCTTAGGATTCAAATGATGATGTCAATGTTTTCAAACTCATGGATGAAGCATTATGCCAACTTAATTTTTCTCCTATAGATGTAAAATATTATTATTTTGAGGACACCTTTGGCGAGATGTCAGGGTGAGTATAAATTCAAGACCCCTCCTTATATTAATGCTATCATACTTTATCAAGGGTCTATTAACACTTCAAATAATGTCTCAGATCCTCCTACCCAATCACCATCACCTTTCACATGCACATTATTCATCAAAAAATCCTTTTGGCATAACATCCCAGTCGATCGTACTTGTCCAGATACTATTTGCACACATGAGGGCTTAACTAGGCTTGGCTTGAAATTTAATGACATCTTACCCCTAATTCACTCACCTCATCTTTATCATGGTTATTATCACATCATGGCCACCTATGGCCTTCGTGTGTTTCATTTGACGATCTTCATTGTGCGTGTCCCTCGCACTTCTCTAATAACACTTGGGCAATATTGGCTTGACTATATTGGTGGTACTTTAAACACAAACCACACTTCTCTCATGTTTCATATTCTATTCGGAAATGTTTTCATTGGTAACAAGTCATCTCCTATTTATGCTCATAATCTTTCTCATTTGTATGTACATGATTTTATACCCATACCCTTCATTGATGAAGAGTATGAAATGAGTTTCTACACACTACGTCGTAATGGCTATTTATACGATCCACCTCATTTTAATGTTTATCATGTTTCCAATGTTTATCCAATAGGATTTGACCACACTAGTGACGATATTTTAGACAATGTCACATGACCATATTCATCATTATGCACTTGGTGGGGCATAATGCTTATTCCCCCCCTTTAACTACGCAACCTAGAATTTTATATTGGCATCTTCACTAGCATCGACATTACCTGATGAAATATTCTTGTGTTTTTTTCACACTAGGTTGTTGAGGGCATCCTATACACATGAACCCCACTCACCGTATAATAGGCACTACACATCACGTCTCTTCACATATCTTACATTTTTCTACATATACATCACTTTACATCTTACATTCTATATCCCACATTTTACATTTTACATATCACATTTTGTGTTTCGTAGTCACAAAATCATGCACTTTATTTATCTCAATTTCATGCTACTATTTAGAAGGTTCTTGAGTGAATAAATTACTAATTAACCCCCGTCTTTTGACCATCTTATTTTATTTTATTTCTTCATTACCGACCTCTCGTTCCCACGTGCCCAATTTGTTTTGGTCATTTCCCATCATTTTAGCCTCATTTGCGAGTGCTCGGGCTAGTCTTGGGGTGCCCATCGGTGCCCCAATCCCACTAGGGGCACCTCAATCCTTTTTCACTTTTATGTCACTTTATAGGCTCTTTCCATCCGTTCTTTTTGTAGTCAACCTTTTTGGGGTTAATTACAAAATTAGATTAAGAGAACCCTGTAAATATAAAGTTATGAGACCAAAATGAGGGACCTATCATCACTTAGTACTATCACTCCATCTAATGTTGCATCTATTGCATTGGAGATCACTTGCATCCACATAGCTCCATCATCAAGGCCCAAGGCTAGGATATCTACATCACACTTCATATGGGGAGGGATTCTATTATATTCCATGCACACATTCTACTACATTTTCTACACAGATTTATTACTTTCTACTTCACAAAGTACGATTGACACAAGAGAAACCTAGGTCATGTTCACAAATAATTGCACATAAAACTACATCAGGTATGAGATGTAGTGCAATGCTCAATTAGTAAGTCCACCATTGTAGAAACTGAGATCAGTCTGACCCCTTCATATGCATTATTTGTTTTTATGGTTTGATGCTTATTTTAGGGTCTTATAGGTCTTTCATTCATCTTAGAGTATTGGCAACATTCAACGTAGAACAACGAAGTTGATGCGACATACAATGAGGGTTTTGAACCACCTTATACCCCTGTAAAAACCAATTTCAGAGATTTTACATAGACCAGGGTGCCCAAATTACGGACCAAAGCACTGCAAGTGCCCTAGGCCTCTTCTACAAGCCCTAGTCTAGATTAATAGTCCAAATCCACTCTTTTTGGGACTTTTGCACAATCGTTCTGCTCTTGATTTTTCTAGTCACCTCTGCGACACTCTTCGATAGGCATATGTTATCAATTGAGTTTGTTCCTTACTCTCTTTTACATATTAGGGTTAACATGTCCTTTTAAATAGTTTTTTGGCCCATTCACATTCTTGTTTACTTCATTTATTACAGTTGTTCATAGCTTAGATTAACTATCTATATACAACTTTTTTAGTCTAGAAAAATCAGGAGTAGGAACGATTGTGGAGAAGTCCCAGAAAAGAGTGGATCTACACTATTTCTCTAGACTAGGACACTGGAAGAGGATGGGATACCCATCGGCACCCTGGTCCAACTTGGGGTGCCTCGGTCCTTTTAAACTTTTCCTCAACTTTTTGGGATCTTTCTATCCATTTTACATCTTTATCTTTCTTGTGGTGGGCTTTTGGGACTAATTATGAAATAAAATCAAGAGAACCCTATAATATAAATTTATGAAACCATAATTAGGGACCTAACGTCACTTACTACTATCAATCCATCTAGAATTGCATCCATCTATTGCATTGGAGATCACTTGCATCCATATAGCTCCATCATCAAGGCATAAGGCTAGGATATTTGCATCACACTTCATAGGGGGGGGATTCGATTCTATTCCATGCACACATTCTATTACATTTTCTACACATAGTTATTACTCACTACTTCACAAAATGTGAGTGACACAAGAGAAACATAGGGAATGTTTACACACACTTGCACATAGAACTACATCAAGTTTGAGATGTAGTATAACACTTAGTAATCCCACCATTTTGGAAAATGAGGCAAGTATGATCTTATTATTTTTTAGGTGCTTGTTTTGGGGTCTTTTAGGTATTTCATTCATCTTAGAATATTAGTGACATTCATAGCAAAACAACAAATTTTATGCGATACACAACGAGGGTTTTAGACCACCTTTCGACCCTATAAAACTAGTTTAAGATATTTTACATGAGACAAGGCACCCATATTGCATATGCAGTACTGCAAGTGCCCGAGTCCACTTCGAGGTGCTCCGGTCCAAAGAAATAGTCGAGATCCACTCTTTTTAGGACTTTTACATAGTTATTCATGCTCCCGAGTTTTCCGGTTGCCTCTACAAAACTCTCCAATAGGAATATGTTATCATCTCGAGATCTTTCCTTACTCTCTTTTAAATTTTATGGTTAGAATTTCCTTTTGCATAGTTGTATAGCTCATTCACATTCTTGTTAACTACATTTATTACAATTATTCATAACTTAGATTAACTATCCATATACTACTTTGTTATTCTATTTTTAGTTAATCATTTTAGTGAACCCGATCTTTGAATATAGTTTTATTCTAGGGATTTTCTCATCTTTTCTATCATGGATTCTCTTGTTTGTCAAGTCTCTTTGCTTCAATTGATTCAAATTAACCCATTTTATAAATACACTCTTAAAAACCCCTAAAGACTATGTGTCTTCCTATCAACATGTTGCCTACCCAAGTCAATGCTATTTTTGGTCATCTTTTTTATGACTCTCTTAGTTCTAATTCCAATCAATCTATTTGCAAATCCATTCAAGCTCTTCATTCTTTATTTTAAGATAAATTTCAGGTTATGGAATCCATGATTACATCTCTTAGATCTAAAATCCAACATCTTAAGGATGCTTTTCACGCTAATGTTTTTTCTCCTACTATATCTCATCTTCATTTTATGTCTTCTACATGTGCTCATATTAGTGCCCTCAAACCTTGCCGCTCCCCATGCCTCTCAAGTTTACAATCAATTCTATGCAACAAGATATTCTTCCAAAACTCATAACTCATCAATTAATCAACTTGTCATCTACTCATTGTTATCCTCCTTATCGGCTTGCAAAATATCAAGGTCTTCCATATTGCAATTATCATCAAATAAATGGACATAATAACAATTATTTATATGCTTTACAACAAAGAATCAAGCATCTTAAGCATCAAGGTTTCATCTCATTCACTGCACAATGTTCTGTTACATGGTCCTCTCCACTTGTTACATCTCAATGGGTTTTTAAATCTGATTCGTCTAATGAGCATCATGCCATAATTTCTAAGGAAAGTCAAGAGCTGCCTAAGAAACCACCCCTCAAAATCAATACAACACCTCTTCTCAAGTCATCTACAACATCACCAAGTCAACATAAGCAACCTCCTTTAAAAATCAGTGCAACACCTCTTCCTCTCAAGTCATCCACAACATTACCAAGTGAAATTATGCAACCACCTCTCAAAATCAGTCCACCTTCTTCTCCTATCAAGTCTTTTACAATGTCATCAATCCCACATAAGCTAAAACCAATCACTTTTGTCAAAGCTACTACTCCTACTGATGAACAAGACACATCTCAAATTTTGCCACCATCGCATGGTCCTACTATTTCTTTGGCCTACCATTGTGTTGGCCCTCACTCTTATCATGACAGAAAATGATCTCCCACAATGGCATGAAACCTCTCATATCGTTGCATATATCTCCATCATCATAGTACACTTGGGGGCATAACACTCACACAATCCCCCTTATCATATTAGCATAGGTGCATCTCTCATATTTGCATTATCATACATTCATATCCTTGCATAAACATATTCATCACATGCTTTAACATTGTCATTACCTGATGACACACTCTTGTGCTTTAGTTCACACTTGATTGTTGAGGGCTTACTACATATGAACCCCACACATTACACTATAGATACCACACATTACATTTCATTATACGTCTCACGTTATATATACTACATTTAGTCTACATTTGCACATCTATATATTATACACATTTTACACATCATACACTACATCTTGTATTGTATTTTATGCATCGTACATTACGCATTTCTACTCAACACATGGTCATTTATCATCTTCATTACATATGATACATCATCTTTTACGCACTACAATCACTACCCTATGATGCACTTTCGTTCCTTTGTTCATACTTGATTGTCGAGGGTTTACAAATAAAATGGACCATACATTCATCACGTGTTTATCATTCGACCATTCATCATGAAATTTTTTAGGATAGTGAAACACGATATAGGATAAATCGTCACTTACTATATCATCTTGTATTTGCATACCCTTGGGATACATCACCACTCCCTACTATTCCTCTTATAGTGGTATACACCTTAGGTTACATCACCACTCCCTCCTTTCATCTTGTAGTGACATACGCTTTAGGCTAAATTGTCACCTATTCTATCATTTTGTAGTGGTATACACCTTAGGTTACATCACCACTTCCTCATTTCATCTTATAGTGATATACACTTAGGGATAAATCATCACTCATCCATTCATCTTATAGTGATATACGCTTAGGCTAAATCATCACTTATACATTCATCTAGTCATGATATACGCTTTGGATATAGGGTTCATGCACACATCATTTCTAGGTCACATCTCACCATTACATTTACACATTCATCATAGCATGTTAGACACAACACACAATACTCGACCATTTCTCGATGACGCACTCTCGTTTACAGTTCATTCTTAATTGATGAGGGGGAAAACAAAATGAACCTCATTGCATACATTTCCATTCACTCGGGGCACACGACTCCTATCATTCCATCTTGCATTCCATTCCATCCATCCATACCATACTACATTGTCTTGGGGGAACTTACTCTTGTTTACTATTTTTTTATATGATCACTTTATTACACATGTTGGATTGATTTATTATATGTCATTATCTATACCATCCACACATGTGTGTTCACTTATTTTTTTAGTTTTTATTGCAGATAGAGATCCTTTACATGCAACATGGATGCTCACCTTCTACCCTTCCTACATTGGTCGATGGGGGCATCCACATTCGTCTCTCACATGTGTTATTGTTTCATTTTGTACTTATCACTTTACATTACTTGGTTATTCACACTTTGACATATTTTTTATTTTTCTAAAATGCTAATGGGTGAAACATGTGCAACACTTATTTTATAGGATTACATGTTTCCATTACTAATTCTCTTTTTTATTATATGTGGTCATTTCCCTATGTTTGGTGTGCACACTTCCTTTTTTTTGTCATGATGGCTTTATGTGTCTTTGCAACATCATGAGTGATGTCCCATGTTTACAACCCACTTTGTGTGGCTTATGTGTCTTCTTTCATGTTTATAATAATGTGCTTGGTAATTTTTACATTTTCGTTGTTTTGCCTCAAAGTAATGCAAAAAATAGATAAGTAGGCAACGGGTGTAGGAGGAATACCTGTGAACCGTAAGGAGAAGGTTGTGCACATTGTAGATGTTGAATTAAAGTGGTTTTAGATAGCTTCATTTTGGCTAGGAGGAATGACTTGTATAAGAAACACAACAAGACCACCAAATAGTATTAAATAGCAAGAGTCAGAGGACTTCCTAACAAGGCTAGATCCGGGAAGCGTGATGCTTCCTTGAATGGTTGTCAATCCTCTGTTTAATACAACTTAATGTAAGAAATAATAGTTCCTATTGTAGTTGATAAGATTTAGGTATCTCCTATTAACATACAACAAGTGAATTTAACTCAATAGGAAATGGTTAGAATTAAATCCGGATGATTAATGGGCTAGTTTGGGTCTATAGGTGTAGCAGAGGCTGTAGGTGAGGTTTGGGTGAAATTAGGCAAGGTTTTGGGTTGTTTTGGGGAAGTTGTTAACTCATTGTTATAGGTAAAATTTCTAGTCTCAAAGACCAAGTATTGGTTGGTTGACCGATGCCGGTATAGGAGATAGACCGACATCGGTTAGCTAACCAGTGTTGGTAGGGGCAATTTGGTTAAAATATTAAAAATGGGAGTTTGGGCCTCTCTGTGATTGCACAGAAAGATGAGGAGGTTTGGGGAAGGATGAAAAGGTGTTGATTAAGACTCAACAAGGTACAAAGGGTGATGGGATAGGTGAAATGACTCGGTTGGTAGAAAATATGATAAACGAGTAGAAGGTGGTAATGAGATAGAGAGAAATTAAATGAAATCAGTAAATGAAATGATTAAGATCAAACACACAAGCTTAACAAGTAAGAATGATTTACTTATATGATAAAATTTGTAGATCTAAATGTGGTAGGAATGGTTGATTATTTGGATAAGTGTATTGTGTCGAGTTCAATGGTAATAATGCTTATGTGCTCTGTCATGTTAATCTAGAGTTGTGGAAGTGATCATCGGTTGTTGGGGAAGTGTGATGTACTTTGGTTTGTCATCGGGAAGCTTGATTGCTAGAGACTCGAATGCCAAAGCTGTGTGTGAGAATGAATTTGGTCCAACCCATGTAAAGAGTTAGAAAATCATATTTAACGATAACCGATGGCGAGTTATGGAACCGGTGTCGACCGAGGGAAAACCAACGTTGGCTAGGGAGTATTATTCCAAGTTTTCAAAATAGCCCAATCTTTACTATTTTTGGTGTGATCTTGATTGTTAATCCGGGTCTTAAGTGAGGGTTGGCACTTAGATAAGTGGGAGTGTTGTTGGAGAAGGAATAGGACTTTAATTTTAGGGTTTGAAAGAGTCCCAGTTGGTTAAGATAAGTAGAGACTCAATCTTAGTTAATCAATAGGATAGGAATAAGTCCATGGTGAGGTGTCTAGGTGAGGTGTAAATTAACTTAATTAAATTAATTAATAATGTGAGGATGAATATTAATTCAATTATAAGTGATTAAATTAATATCTAGGTGTGAAAGGGGAGTATGGCTAGGTATATGTGTTGTGTTTATTAATTAAAGGGGGCCAGGGGAGTGTGACCAAAATTTGGTGTCTACATCTGCGTACTTTACACTTGTCTTCTTACATGCATGCATTTTTGTACTAACACTTGTTTTGGCTAGCCATCCTTATTTGTGTGCACCTTGGTTTCTACCAAGCACATTCTCATCCTCTTGTAGGATAGAGTTACAAAGTACATTTGGCTGGTCCTCTTTTGGGGCCTCATTCTCCTATTAGTGATGTCATATGTGCCCTCAAAGAGGGGGGCATCATTTTGGGTTTTTCTACAAACTACATAGAGATGCTACGCTGGTTCGGTTCAATTATATACAAATGGGTTTAGACCATTATATGAACCCCATACAAAGTTTATTTAATGGGACATGGTGTCCTTAGCATTCCGAGAAGCAGTTACAGGCTTGGAGGTTACAGTGGGTGTGCCTCTCTACACTACTTTAGCTTGAGTGGCGTCGAATCACCCTAAAAACTAGGATGATACGAGATATCTCTTCACATACATTCGGGGAAGCAGTTAGAGCTTGGAAGGGATAGAGCATTTCCTCCCTACACTTCTTGGACATGGTGGCATGATATCACCCAAAAAATTATAGTACAGGATATCCTTCTATAATCTTTCTCTCGACATGGATTAGGTGCATAGGTTCCATTTACACATTTACATTTTCCATTTGCATATTTTACATATACATGCATTTTTTAAATTACGTTTTTAACACATAAATACATAGGTATTTGACTACTTGATCATTTTCTCCTTGCAAGTCGACCATATGAGAAACAAGTAGTCAAATTGGGGCAACAACAATAACAGCATCAACAAAAACACTTCATGATAGCACACGCTTTACTAACCATGTAGGTACATTACACACTGCAGCAACTACACACATGTTCTACCCTAGGTTCACTCTCATCACTTTTTCTTTGTGCATTTTTCATCTTTAGTTTCCATGCTCCTCCATCTTTTTTTCATTCCACAATTTTGTCTAGTCCTTTGGCGCATTTCTACTACAATCTTCATGGACATTAGGTACACATCTCTATCTACTTTATGTTACTAAGCTTTCCACTCACCAACATAAAGTGGGGAAAAATGTAGTCACAAAATCATGCACTTTAGAAATTATTTATCCCGGTTTCATACTACTATTTATAAGGTTCTTGAGTGAATAAAGTACTAATTAACCCCCATATTTTGGCCATATTATTTTATTTTATTTCATCATTACCAACCTCTCGTTCCCACATGCCCATTCTATTTCAGTCATTTCCCATCGTTTTATCCTCGATTGGGCGCGCCGGGCTAATCTTGGGGCACTGTCGGTGCCTTGATCCCACTAGGGGTTCCCCAGTCCTTTTACATTTTCCCACCACTTTTAAGGCTCTTTCTATCCATTAGGCATCTTTATATTTCTTGTGGCTAACCTTTTCAGGGTTAATTATGAAATTAGATCAAGAGAAACCTATAAATATAAAGTTATGAGACCATACCAAGGGACCTAGCATCACTAACTACTATCACTCCATCTAATGTTGCATCCATCTATTACATTAGAGATCACTTGCATCCACATAGCTCCATCAATAAGGCACAAGGCTAGGATATTTGCATCACACTTCATATGGGGAGGGATTCTATTCTATTCCATGCACACATTCTATTACATTTTCTACACATAGTTATTGCTCGCTACTTCAAAAAGTGCAACTAGAAAAAGAGAAATCTAGGGCATGTTCACACACACTTGTACATAGAACTACATCATGTTTGAGATGTAGTGCAATGCTCAATTAATAAGTCTACCATTGTGAAATTTGAGGTCATTCTGACCCCTTCATATGCATTATTTTTTTAGGGTTTGATGCTTTTTGGGGGTCTTACAGGTCTTTCATTCATCTTAGAATATTGGCAACATTCATCATAGAATAACAAAGTTGATGTGACACACAGTGAGGGTTTTAGACCACCTTCCGACCCTGTAAAAACTAGTTTTAGAGATTTTACATGGACCGGGGTGTCCATAATGCGGAGACTAGAGCACCCGCAGTGCCCTAGTCCTCTTCCGAGTGCCCCATTCCAAAAAAATAATCCAAACCCACTCATTTCGAGACTTTTGCACACGATCGGTCCTGCTCATGATTTTTCTAGTCACCTCTATGTCGGTCTCAAATGGCATCTGTTATCGATGGGTTATTTCCTTACTCTCTTTTACATATTAGGTTTAGAATTTCCTTTTGCATCATTTTTAGCTCATCCACATTCTTGTTTCTGCATTTATTACAGTTGTTCATAACTTAGATTAACTATCCATATACTACTTTGTTAGTCCATTTTCTAGTTAATGAGTTTCGTATATCATACATATTCTACACTCATATCATTTATGCATCTCACATCACATACTATTTATTCTATGCACTACACAACCCATGATTCACATTCTTCTTCTTATATCATCTACATTTTTTTATTACATACTCTACCTCACCCATTACACATTCTATACATCACATAGCATTTTCTCATCATTGCAGATACTACACACATTTATACATTCTACTCATCAACTTCGATGCACTGCACTCATTACCTTATGATGCACTCTACTCTCATTGTCCATAATGGACTATTAAGGGTATGCATCACTAATGAACCTCACCGCATTCCTTCATTCATCTTACAACCCTTTATCATGTGACATTCCTAGGTTAGTGACATACGCTATAGGCTAAAGCATCACCTTTTCCCTCATCTTGTAGTGGTGTATGCCATAGGTTACATCACCACCTCTTTTAATCATCTCATCATGATATACACGTTACACTAAACCATCAAGTTTTTCATACATCATTTTTATGTCACATTTCATAATTGTGTGTTAACCACACTAGGCTACACACATTGTTTGAACCACTTCCTAATGACACACTCTCATTTATGGTTCATTCTTGACTATTGAGGGGACATAAAAATTGAGCCTCACTTTGCATATAACTCTATTCACTTGGGGTGCACATGGATCCTATCATCCATCTTGCATTCCATTCCATCCATCCACAACATACTACATATCTTGGTTACATTTACTTTTTATTGAATTTATTGGTACATGTTCACTTTATTACACATCCTACATAAATATTTGGTACATCATTATATTTACCACACACACATGTGCATTCACATTTTTTTCTAGTTGTGATTGAAGATACAAGGCTTCTACACGCAGCATGGATGCTTAGCACACTACCAATCCCATAGTGACTCCTAGGGGTTTCCATTTTCATACAAGTACATGTGTTATTGTTTCATAACACACTAATCTATTGGTTATTCATGCTTTTGACATGTATCTTATCTTTCTAACATGCTAACAGGTGCTTCATTTGTAATATTTATTTTGTAGGATTACTTGCTACCATGGCTATCTGTTTGTTTGTACTTTTTTATCTTTGTTTGTTATTGTATGCGGGCTTTGCCATTTTTTTGATGTGAAAACTTATTTGTTTGTATGTGACCATTACGACCTTGAGTGTCTTGCGACATCATGAGTGGTGTCCCATGTTTACAACCTACTTTTCACGGTCTATGTTGGATTCTTTCGTGTTTACTTGCATCTTATCTTACACATTGTCTTTGTAGCTTATACTTGTTCTCTACATGCATGCTTGTTCGTACTAACACTTGTTTCATATCCATTTGTTTGTGTGTGCCTTGGTTTCTACCAAGCACATCACTTCCCTCTTATAGAGAACAGTTTCAGTGGTCATTCCTCTTTTGGGGCTGCATTCGCCAAAATGTGACATCGCATGCGCCCCCAAAGAGGGGGGAATATTTTGAGTTTACTCACATTACACAACATAGTACCAATAAATTTTTGTTTTTCAGTTTTTCTCCATGACACAGTTGGTTACACAACAAGTGGGTTCGAGACTCAATCTATAGAACACCATACACATCAGATTTAATAGGCCAAATTATCCTTAGCATTCTTGGGAGTAGTTACGGGTTAGAGGATAAACCAGACCTTCCTCTCTACGCTATTTTTTTTGTGGCGAAGGATCATCTAAAAACACGGCAAGTATAGAGATCTCTTCATTTCTCGGGAAGTAGTTACAGGTTGGAGGATAAATCAGAATTTCCTCCCTACACTTCTTTAGCTAGTGGCATGAGATTTCCCAAAAAATCACACTTCATCGACATTTACAGGATCCTTTCTACACCCATTTTTCTCATCACGGATCAGGTGCACATTTTCCTTTTTCATTTTTGTACTTTTCCATTACATGAATTTTACTTACATACATGCATTTTTACACATATACATGTGTATTTGACTACTTGACCATCTTCTCTCTTGCAGGTCCATGCATATGGGAAGAAATAAGTAAATAAAAACAACACGCCATCATCTACATCACACATTATGATACTAACATGTAGGTACACTACATAATTGGTATCTACATATACTCTTACGCCCTAGGTTCACTTTTACACGTTTTCATCTTTATTTTCGGCACATTTCTACATCACTCTACATAGATAGCAGGTACACATATCTATTTACTTTATATTACCGAGCATTTTTCTTACCAATATAAAGTGGGGGAAATGTAGACATAAAATCATGCACTTTGGGTAAATATTTAGTCCCGGTCTCTTACTACTATTCATAAGGTTCTTGAGTGAAAAAGAGTACTAATTAACCCATGTCTTTGGCCATATTACTTTTTATTCTATTGCTACTTTTGAATTTTTACCCATACTTTCTCATTTTTTGCTTTCATACTTGAGTTTTCCTTATTTCGATTTGGGGTGCCCAAACTAGACTGGGGTGCCCTGGTCCCCTCTAGGAACCTCAATCCTCTTTACACTTTCCTTTCACTTTTTAGGCACTTTCTAGTTGTTTGAGCTTCTTATATTTTTTTGTGGTCGGCCTTTTCAAGGTTAATTAAAAAATTAAATAAAGATAACCATATAAATATAAATTTATGTGACCATAATGAGGGACCAAGCACTAAGCACTAGTATCTCTACCTAATGTTACATCCATCAAAGGCTTATATTGCTCCATTTGCATCCATCTAGCTCCATCACAAGGGACAAAGGTTGATTCATCTGCATCACACTTCATAGGATGGGAGTTCATTTTATTTAATGCATAATTTATTTATATTCTACATCTAGTTACTACTCACTACTCACAAAGTGTAACACTCACAAGAGAACCTAGGGAATAATTCCACACACACATATACCTAGAACTACTTTGGTTCTAATATGTAGTGCAAGACTTAGCAATTCCATCATTATGGCCTTGAGATCAATATGACCCCTTCATATGTATTCTTATTTTTTTAGGGTTTAGATGCTTTCTCTAGGGTTTTACAAGTGATTCTTCTATTGTAGTTTTTCTCGCACTTCATTCATCGAGACAATGACATTCACATGACAGAAGCGAACACGGGTGAATATCCAATGACACCTTGGAGGAGTTTCCCTAGTCATTTCCACATACTAGGGCACCCCAAGCACCCTTATGCTTCTCTAGGCACTCCATTCCAACCAAACAACTCATATCTACATTTTCTCATGCTTTGTTTGATAATTTCCTCCTCATGTTTAGTCAAGTATCCTCTATGACACTTTGTCATGTAACATCTATAAATTATCTAAGGCCTTTCTAACCCTCTTTTTCCTTAGGGTTTAACATTTCATAGCTCATTTTCTTGGGTTGACTTTAGTATTGCATTTGCTCATTTATTTTGCTTTTATAGCATCATATTAGGCTAGAATAAAAACACATATATTTTCCATTTTAATTTGATCAAATAGTTGAATTTTTAGAGAAATTATATTGTTGACCATATTTTGAATCATAGGGTTTGTGGGAGTTGAGCTAGAACTCTGTCATTTTTTTCCATTTGGGTTTTCACCTTGCAGGTAAAATGAGATCATCCTTTGCTTCAATGAAGTAGTATTGTGCTTCCCTCAGAGTTCTAGGTTGGGACCTCAGAAGAATAAAGCTGGCCTTAGGTAGTTAAGCACTTATAAATAATCTCTTGATATTTTCATTTGAAGGCATGGCCTCAATACGCATCCTCTTGATCAATCTATTGTATCTTTCTATGAAATCTCTCATGCCTTCGTTAGAATCTTTCTTCATGTAAGCCAATGGAACAAGAGGTCTTGACAGGTCTTCCATAGACTTGAATCTGTCTTCAAAGAAAGTTTTGATATCATTCCAATAAGTGATTAATATTTCTGCTAGAAGGTAGAACCATTTAGTTGCTTTGTCTTAAAAGCACTCCACAAACATTATGAATGATACATCTTCATGCTCGACACCCAACACACTACAAGTGGTGATAAAGGCTACTACATGTTCTCTTCTAGGATTTGTGAGACCTCCCTAAAATTTTGAAAACTTTTTCTTGATCCTCATGTCATCTCATGAAGAGGTTATGGGAGTGCAAGATGGCCTTTGTTCCTGCCCCATGGTACAATAGGTTGTGGTATTTCTTCGTCACCCATTCTATCTTCATATTTGGCTTTGATTCTTTCTCTAGCTTCTATTCTGGTGATGGCCATTGCTTGATCTATTTATTCTACTTCAATTTTAGCTATTGCTTCTTATTTATTTCTTGTTTCAGCTTCTTCTCGTGTTTCATCTTATACTTTAGTTTCTACATCTTTAAATTTCTCAAAATATTTACTCATATTTGGAAAATCTATAACTAATGGGTTGATACCACTTGGACCGCTAGTGAGATCAGTTTTAGGGTGAAGGGGGTGCATTGATATTCTTGCTAGTTATTTCCTTATTTGTTGCTCATCAAATATTGGATCAATATTTCCTCCTTATCATTGTGGTCTGGTATTTCTATGATTAGCCAAATTGTACATTTAATATTATCTTAGGCTCTTCTATATTGCAATGGGCTTATCTCCCTCTTTCTATTTCTTCACCATGTTGTTTTTTTGTATCTAGCACTTTGATAGCAATGAAATAATGTGTAAATTTATCTTTGTTATGCTAGATAGCTTCCCTAGAGTCGATACGATATCTTCTTAGATGTGGAAAATATATTTATGTATTTGAACAGGAGGGTTACGAGGAAGAGCCATGGATATGAGACATAAGTCTCATTGACTCTTGATTCTATTTTTTTAATTTTTGGGATATTTGATTTTTTTGTATTTTCTTCGATTCATTTTTTGGGTGTATATTTTTCCAATTCTTCCCCACGATGGGCACAAAAACTATTAGTGATAAAGTTTGTCAAGTGGAAAAAATTATGGGTATTCACCAATTATTTGAGACTTTAGGTCCCTCTACTTGAATGGTGTAGCTCCATTTATTATGCGTGAATGAAATAAAAAAATTGGTAGCCTTATGGGTTGGGGATCCAATAGGGACACTCCAATGAATCTACAAAAATCTTTCAATTTCTTGCAAGGAATTTTCGAGAGGTTAGGAAAGGGAGTGGGAAAACAGAGGGGGATTAATATTGTAGGTAGAAAATCATATTCCTAAAACCATTAATCAGAATACTTCAACACACATAGATGGAAAGAACAAAATTTTTCTACTAACAACAAGACAAGACAAGATTAAGAACACAAAATTTCAATAAAATTATCATCAAAAAGGCAAGAAACTCCTTTCTCTTTCATTGATGTTTTAACAAAATTGTAAACAATACGACATGGAAGAGAAGGAGGTAAATTAGAAAAAAATTTATCTCCTTTAATTCTTCACAAGTATAAATCTCTCGTGAGCATACAAATTGACAACCTTTAAGAATGAGAGTACCATTGCAATTTATAGATTTGAGCAGACTATTCACCTATCCCGCACATGACCTTTCATTTGTCCTCTTACAACATGTGACTTTTCATATTCCTAGGAATAGAATTAAGTCCCCTTTTATAAATTAAGGGTGAATTATTATATTACAAACCATAGTCACATTTAAATGAATAAGAAAAAATAGGAATAGGACAAAATGAAAAGCACAACCCCTAATAAAGAAATAGAACATGGAAGAAAGGGGGAGAGAGGAAGGGAAGAGAGAAAGAAGAAGAGAGAGAGAAATACTCTGATGACTATCCTTTCGCTGATAGACTCTTGGAAAGCTCCACAAAGGAAATCTCAATGCCTTTGAATTGCTTGCTGAAATTTACCACGACATGTGCCAATTTTTTCAGCTTGTGGGATGTGAACAAAACTTGGTGATTTGATCCAACTTTCTACGAGAGAGATAATTTGTCTACATTCACGATACTAAGATTGATGACCTTTTGTGGTGTTTGAAATGATTTCCCTTATCTTTTCCAGAGACTCCAATGTGTCTTCATTGAATGAGAATGGATCTATGGCCTCACTTTTTATAAATCTTTAGAGGGATTCAACAGATCATCTATTAAAGTGTCTTCATTCATGGTTGGCACTCCAAGCTTTTATACTTGAACATCAACATCCTTTTGCATCTTTTCAACATCTTCCTCATATGAATCAAGCTCACCGATAACATTTTTTATCATTTCATAGCGAACAACCAAAGTTTGAGCCCATACTTGAGACAAGTCACATGATGCTTTGAAGAGAATACACCTTTGGTTATCAGGAGGGATGATTTGACCTTTCCCATTTCTATGACCAATGGATAAACTTGATCCTAGTGATCCTTATCTACATCAATCCCTTCTCGTGTTATGATTATTTTCATGGCCGTGGCATCCATGTACTTGAACAATGTCAACATTTATGGTAGCAACACCTTCCCCTTTTCTAGGATCATGTTCACCCTCTCATCATTTGATTTTCCTTACATGGTGAACCTTTGTGATTTTTTTATGGACTCGAGTGTCGAAGCTACTAATTGGGGTAACTTCTTTGGCTGGGAAAGTAATGGTAGCATTCGATTCCAAGAAAAATTTTACATATGAATTGAGTGTCTTGATATGTTCTTTCGTTTGGCACAACTTCTCCTTGTTTTCTTAGATTCTTATGATGAGGCGAGTGGAAGACTCTTGAAAAAATAAACATCACCCTCATGTATCCCAGCCCAGTGGAATTATGCTCATTTCATAGTCTTCTAAAGTCATTTCTTTGATGGGCTTGACAACCTTCACTGACTACCTCTACATAGTGGTTACTTAAGGTGCCGTTGAAAAAGTGAGAAACCGCTTGAGCTAATCTTCCTTTCTTCCCTTTGACCATTGGGGTGATAGTTGAAAAACTAGTAATTTTCACTTATTTCACCATGCAAGATTCTCTTTTTATCATCTCTTATGCCCAAGGAAAGATATAATTTATTTCTAGCTTGACATTCGGAAAGATTACAACTTCTTGTTCTGAATGGGAAGGAACATCTTATATAGGTGGGGCATGTGCGATATGAGAATAAGAAAAGCTTGGAGATTTCGAGGGGTGAGAGATAAGCTAGGTCAATCTCTCCTTGTTTAAGATCAACTACATGATCCTCCACTATTTTTTCTTTCTTATGCAACCTCTTGTAGCTAGGAGCCTCAGGTTCCACTAATTTTTCTTTGAGCTTTTCGTAATTGAGCCAATCTATGGGCTTTATCTTTTCCCCTGGAAGAAGAATGGTTAGAATCATGTCTCTTGAGGGAAGGGAAGTTATCAAATGAGGTGATAGAATACCTCTTTATCATATACCATTCCTTTGACCTTTTGATCACTTCTTTTGTGTGTTTTTCGATATCTCTAAACTCGTGAACACTCGAACCACTTGTGGAGAAGATAAAATTTCACCACTAAGTATTATAGATCCTACATTTCAGTGATGTCCTCTTGAACACCATCTTCATACCACTTGAACTTTAATTTTGTTATTTTCTCAACCGTCATCCTCTTGTGATCACATTCTCATACTTCAAAATCATCAACATAGTTCACCCAAAAAGATTCAATTTGAGGGATGTGATACAGACTAGGTAGGTGAAAGGTATTTAGATGCACTCATATGCCAAAATATTCCCTTGAGTTGTATGAGTTCATTTTTATAGGAAACAAGGTAACTTCCATATTGGCATTCTCGTGAGAACTCTTGCAAGATAAAATCCCTAGTGAGATAGGGAAGGTAATTAACTTCTTCTTTGTATTCCTCAGCTTCTGATTGATATGAACTAGTTGTCTACAAAACTCAATGAGCATGATATTATCACTCAGGTAACATGGAAACCTCCATGGAGCAAGTTTAAAAACCAAAACTTGTATATATAAGAATTGTATGAAGTATGATCCATACTTTTTTACTAGGGTAGCAACATGTGTAGACAATCTTGAGTGTGGGTTTCTTTCTAATAGTCTGACAACATACATTGTGAAAGCATCATTCACCTTTACAAAGTGTTGATTGCTCTAATTTAGGACTAAGTGCAAATGATTTTCTTATGCAAGATCCTTTTTAGAAACATTTTGGCTAAGTGTCGGGCCATTGAATGGTCTTATGTTTTCCAAGGCATAGACTAGGTACAAATTCATGAAGAACTTCTTACAAGATGGCACTTGAAACAATTGGTGATGCAAGTTATTGCTAAAAAAATTCCCAGTCAAGTGTCTAATTTCCTTCAAGGATTATGAGAATGGACAATGCAATCTAGTCTTAAAAGTCTCTTGTACTTTCTTCTCCCATTACTCGGCTTAGGAGAATTATGGCATTAGAGAATCCCTCATGGAATTCATTCCAAGAAAGAATCTTCGACACACGGGAGGGATTCCTCCCTTGCTTCAACCATGAGCCAAGGGAAATTCCTTCAAGGTAGGATTCAGTCTTAGACCACTCTCTTGATGCAACCTCCTTAGTGATCACTACCATGTTACTTGAAAAATTAATATCATAATTGCATAAAGAAAATTTGAAATCTTACTCTTTATTCTTCTTTACATTCATAGGAAGTATTACATCCATTTAAATAGGAGATGTTGTTCCTATATTTAAGGAGATATAATCTCCATAAATATCTCCACACATAACTCCTAAAACAACTCCATGCTATTTTACGTGAGATTTTGTTTTCTCACAAAACTAATATTGTTAATGATTTGTTTACTCAACAACTCATAACAATATTTACTCACCCACTCATAATTACATTTACAATAATGTAATTAATTATTACAACACATATTATATTATCCTAGATAATATAATCACTTACATAATATTATATGTTCACACTACAACATAGATATTCCTAACATTCACCCCCTTAGTGTGAACATGGGGTAAGAGCTCCTGGAAACATCAAACTTGTCGGAGTAGTCATTGCTACTGGATCTTGCTGCTAATGATCATCCTTGTCGTATGAACATCTTCATCGATTGATCACCTTCCAACGAAGTACCTTCCACCGGAAGTATGGCGAGTCGAGAAGGACCGTTGACGGTCGAGAGGACCGTACGTAGATGATTTTCCCCTGTAAGCTGAGTCAAGTAGTTTGCTTCTTCCACACCAAATAGACACTCAGGAACTATTGTTAGTCTATGTGAACACATTAAAATCAAAACATGAAACTAGTTTCACCCCCTTGTGTATAAACACACCACATAACTGAAATAAAATATCACCACATCATCTGCATGACCCCATCGTTGGTGAATGACGAGAGGATGTTGATTTTCCTCCTTCCTCCATTGCCTCCTTCCTTCAACAAGAAAAGAGTCTACCATAGGAAATCCTCATCACTAGGACATGAAAGTTCTTCATCAGTTGAGTAGACTTCCCAATCGGTTTCTACTTCACTAGAAGGGATTTTGATCTATCTTGTCATCAAGAAGATCTTGAGCTCTCTTTTTACAGTTCAGTATTACATGCCCAATCTCATTACAATAAAAGCATTTTATTTTTCCATGTGAAGGAACCTTCTTTGGTTTATGTTTTTCCTTCTTAGATAAGGAGCTAGGTTTGTTTCCTACATATAGTACTTCTTCATGTTCTTCATGACTGCTTTGTTCTAACAATGTAGAAATCACTCCTTCTAGACTAATAGTAATTTTACTCAAAGTAAATACAATATTTGAGTAACTCTTAGGCATGCTATTGAGAAGAATAGCTTTAGCATCATTATCTTTTACATGTTCTTTAATTCCATTAGTTGATTTAGCAAAGAACGAAACTTACTTAAATATGATCTGTCATTTTTGAGTTCTCTTCCATTTTCAACCCGTACAAGCGTTGCTTCAGTGTAGTCTTTGCCATTTCAGCTTCAGAACCAAACAATTTGTTAAGAGACTCCCAAATTTCTTTTGCAGATTTTGTGAAATCCACATGATGTAGATAGGCTTTTGATAAGCCCAAACCAATGGTACCCAATGCTCTCTAATCTTTTTCATTCCACTTTTCCAATTCATTTCCTCCAGTGGGTGGAGTTGAATTAGACTTCACCACATCCCATAGATCCTTTTCTATTAAATGTAATTGCATCTGTAGTTGCCATGTATGGAAATCTTGTCCTTCAAAATTTTCAATCGATTTAGTTTCTCCATTATTTTGTACAATCTCGATAAAAAAATACAAAATTGAATCAATTACTTTAAAATTTTATATTGAATACCTTTTAACCTCCAAGCAAGTCAAGAACTTGTATTAACAATTCAACATTATTGAAAATTGGAGAAAACTTTCAGTAGAAGAATTGATGTGCTTAATTTGATAGCTGCATAGTAAAATCCATATTTCTTCCAAACTACGTTCTGGGTTCTGCTGAAATTTATTTTTAGTTTCTTGACCAGCACGTAATTTTGCACAAAAAATTATAGAAAAACCCACATCTAGAAATGAAAACTATGATATATTATTTGAGACGGATTTGATCATGAAAGCACTGAAATTTCTTGCATCAAACCTGCTCTGTTACCAAATGAAAAATTAATATCATAATTGCATAAAGAAAATTCAAAATCTTACTCTTTATTATTGCTACATTCATAGGAAGTATTACATCCATTTAAATAGGAGATGTTGTTCCTATATTTAAGGAGATATAATCTCCATAAATATCTCCACACATAACTCCTAAAACAACTCCATGCTATTTTACGTGAGATTTTGTTTTCTCACAAAACTAATATTGTTAATGATTTGTTTACTCAACAACTCATAACAATATTTACTCACCCACTCATAATTACATTTACAATAATGTAATTAATTATTACAACACATATTATATTATCCTAGATAGTATAATCACTTACATAATATTCTATGTTCACACTACAACATAGATATTCCTATGATTTCTCCCAACTAGAATCTACATACCTTGAGATATTGTCTTTGGGGTAAGCACTACTAGGACCGAATTGTCATCAGCTCTTATTATTTGAGTGTCGGGGTTGTGGTGATTAGAACAAGCCAAAAAAACCTTTCTACTTTGTCTTGAAATGGGTTGGCCACCAGCTACATATAATCCACTCATGAATACTTTTTCTTCCACCGCTCTCTCTAATTACCCAACATTCTGGCTTTCAGATCATCCAGGTCCATGTGAGTGACATCATCATCACCTACACTAGAGTACTCTAATGAAAGTATTGAAGTAGGCTCGAGGATGGAGAATTTGAACTTCATGGTGGTAAAAAGAAATAATATGATTCAAAACTGAGATGATAGCAACTTCTTGCACTTGAAACCGGAACTTTCTATTTTTAGACCACGGGTTCCATGAGTTGTTATTTTAGGAAAGGTTGATTTTTCATCTCCGAATCAGTGTTGTGGGATTCTCATCATGCTTGTGATATTATAAAATATGTTTCATTGCAGTTTCAAGCACTTTCTATTTTTAGAATGTTGTTTTTTGTTTTTTTGTTTTTTCACTTTTTTGTTTTTTTTTCCTATGTGCCCTAGTTTTCCATTTTTAGTGATTGTCAAGGTTTGTTGCTTTGATGGTTTTCATTTTTCTAGGAAATTTTATATTTATAATAAGTATGGACTAGAGGCACCTACTATTTTTATAATTTTGTCTTCCAAATCTCAATTTGAAAAAAAAAAAATCAACCTCTCCAAAATGGATTTTTTCTCTAGATGGTGTGTTCAAATCTTCAGCTCAAACCACCTTCCGGATCAATGGAAAACTAAAGAATAAGAATCTAGGGAAGATTTTTAGGGTTTTATGCCATTCATAATAAGAGGAACCTTTTTTCTATTTTTTGTAGCTTATGGGCACCTAGGAGAGGAAGATATGGTACAAAATTCACTTAAATCAGTTTACCCATTTGTAAGTTACGATTTTTTCCTCATTTTTGGCTATGTAGTTTTTCGTTGCAAAACGGGCATTAGAAAAAGCTAAAAATCAAGGGTTTTGGTGTTATTATAGAAATGAACTAATTGGAATGGAGGGGTGATGAAGAAATGGATATATTAAGTGAAATAGATTTTTATGGTTTCTTTCGGGAATGAGCTTCATAGACGCATACGAAGAGGAAGAAAAGCGACAACTTTTTTGCAAATTTCTAACTTTTTAAAATTTCATTAGCTTAAGCACAATTTTTGTCCCATCTATCCCAAGGGGAAAATACATATGGTTCAAAAAAATTTGCCTCACCTTGAGCATGACAAGTGGCATTGTGAGATTGGTTAGAGAGGGAGAGCGAAAAATCACTTAAAAACACCCTAGCGATGCTGGGTCATATGGGTGACCAAAGAAAGGGCTAGGCTTGCATGCATTTTTATGTCCCAACTATCCCAACAGGACATGATAGTTGGTGTAGTAAAATATTCCTATCTTAGGGCATGACAAGTGTCGAAAACAAAGAGGAGAGGGAGCCAAAAGCGAGGCTTGTGGAGCACCTTTCGTGGTCATGTGAAGAACCGGTCAAATTTGGGGTTGGGCGCATTTTTGTGTCCCAATTTTCCCAAGGGTACATGATAGTTGGTGCAAGAAAATTTTCCCATATCTGGAGGTGATAAGTGTTATTCTAGGATTTGATGACAGAGAGTGCTCAAAATTGGTACAAGAGGCTAAATTGGCCTATTTGGGCTCAACTAAGGTTGCATGATGATCTAGGGGGATAGTGGGGTTGTGCACATTTTTTGTGTACCAACAGTCCCAAGGGGATGGGACACTTGAGGTAAGATATTTCAAGAAAACATGGGAGTGACATGTGTCCACCCATAAAAATGACTAAGTCCTAAAGCGTACCTTGGAGAACAACTTGATGAATGCATAAATTGAGCACCCAAAGCTCATTTTTAGAAATTATTTATATTATTTTGACTGAGAAAAATATTTGGAGAGGGATGGGATGGGTCTTATGCTTTTATTCTTCCTTTAATCCCCTAAAATAGACATTTTTCTCAAGATCATAGGTTGTGCATGCTTGAAAAACATATGTGGGTAGAATTACATATGTCTTGTGAAAAATGTGAAGCAATTATCACTTATAGCTATGAAATACCTTTCCAACAATGTCTTGTTTTACCTCTAACACCTCATGAATTTCCTAGAATCAATTCTCCAAGCTTAGGGTATTTTTGTAGTGCAAGATCCTTCATCCTCCAAGACCTTTTTTCGTTGAACTTGTCCCTAAACCTTTAAAAATCTTTCCAAAATATTCCAAAATTTAATACTACTCCATGATGAATTTGGGATTACAAATCCACTCCGATGGGTGTGAAACATGTCTTAGAAAGGCTAAGAATATTCATTCCTAAGTCTCTTGAAAAGTATGCCTTGAAAGTTATCATCTTTGGAGCACTTGAATGAACTTGTTTTCCATAAATCACCTATGGAAAATAACAAAACAACACACAAGACCACTTGTTAGGGTAGTATAGGCCCGATACGGTGGGTGTCTTGACTTGGAGGGTGTCAAGGAAGGTCTACAAAATTTTGACACTAGGGTATAGTTGTCCTGCATTCAAGTTTAATTTTTCCCTTGCAAAAGCACAAGAAAAAAATACTCTAAGAAAAGGATTTAGTCACTGAATAAACATGTGGATTCCAATCAAAATCCCAAGATTCAAGAAACTTCTCTCTTATGCTAACAGTACCCTATTTCAGGGACCAAGAGACAAAGAACAATGATTATATGTTAAGGAAAGACTCATGTAGTGTGTTTCAGTTAATAAACAAAAAGAATAAATTGTATTTATAGTGTCCAAAAAGTTTAAAACCATTAGAAGGGAGATTTGGAGTCAAGTTTGTCTAACTTTATTATGATTATGTGTTTCAGTCTTTGAAAACAAAGATAAAACATTTTAGAGGATAGAAAAATATTGGATGAGTCATTAAGAGAAGTCTAAGATCGAGTGTGGCACAACTAGGAGGTAGTAGTATTAAAAAACTAGAATGTGATCTAGAAAGCTAAGAAGTTAAGGGATGAAACTCAAATAAGTCATGTTTACGCAATCTTAATGGGATATTGTGATAGTCAAGTGTAGATTGGCATGAAAGTGAATATAGAAACCCAAAACCTCAAAAAATTGTAACAAACTTGTGAAGTAAATTTATTCAAGAAATAGAAAGACTTGGGGAGATGAGAGATTTAGTTAATAAATTTAAACAAGAATGACTAAGATTGACTGCATAAATGACTGATGACATTAAGGATCCGAGAAGAAAAAGACTAAATGAAAGGAAGGATCTTAACAAGAGCAAGTGATTTTTATAGGGATTTGGAGTAATTTAAAAATTGAGGAAGCATAAATAAGCTTTTTAGAGTCATATAAAATGGAAGAATGTATGATTGTTCCAACACGGTCCATTGAGAGCATGAGAGGTTTCAAGGGAAACAATCACTTGTAAGAAAGTTTCATGATGAGTTGGGAGGATGCCTTGAGTAGAAATTTGAGAAAAGAGATGAAAAGAGGTGATAAATAAAAATAAAACAAATCCAAACTCGGATAAGGAGAAAACAGAGTAGGAAGCGATCGATGCTTGAAGTAGAACAAGAAGCCAAGAAGTCCATATCTTAAAAAGTTGACCAAAAAAGTGGTAGAGGAGTGTATTAAGGTTTTCAATAGCATTAAAAAGAGTGGTATAGGTATGATAATTTGGTCATAAATCTTGGGAAGCAGTGGAAAAGGATAAAACCATGGTCGATCATCTAAACCCTAGGTAGGACCGTAAAGTGACCTAATTGAGAAGAGGAAGTTAATTTTAAAAGAGATGTGGGTGGAGTTAAACCAAGAAATTTTACATGAAGCAAGAGGAGGAAAGTGGATATCCATAACACTAAATAGTTTGTCTTGAAATTTGGTAGATTCATCCAAACACGAGACTTATATGTAAATAGGGCTAGTTGAGAGGCTTGTTGGAAAACGGTAGAGTTAGAATAAGTTTTCATGTGATCAAAATTGATTGATGAAACTTTGTAAACACTAGAAGGGGGAAATTGGTATATGAAAATATTACCAGTGAAGAAAGATACTTTGTATTTTGTGTTTTATGTCAGAAAATGGACTTCTACAAGGGCTACGAGGAAAAATTGAGGTCTATAACAGGAATGGTAAAATTCACGATTTGAAACTTGGTGAAGTGCCCTAGCATGATGAATTAGTGATGTACAACAGGTGTGATTATTTTTAGCTCTTGATTTAGTTATTTTGTGAAATTGGGTGGTTATAGGCCAATTCAGGCTACTTGTGAGCAAGGTAAAAGTATGTGTTTATGATGATTTTGATAAATGATTGTGTTAACTATTGATGTTGGTTGTGTTTGTTGATTATCGTTGTATCGTTTCACTCAAAATTATCCTCCAGGATAATGAATATCATGAGAAATTACTACATGAGCTCAAAATGCTTGAATCTCACAAAGCATACAAGATTAGAACACCTTCATGTTTACCAAGAATGCATTAAACATGCATATCATTCCAAGGTATTCTGTGGGAGTTCAATCATAGTGATCTAGTACTCAAAGAGAATCAAATCAATACTAATGAAAATCCTTCCCTCGGGGAAAATTTTAACCTAATTGGCTTGGCCCATATGTTTTTATTGAAAAATTGGCCATGGTGTCTATTACCTCGCAACTATCTTGGGTAAAATTGCCAAAATCCCATGAACATTATGCATACTAAGCAATATTATGCATAGTCACATCCCTTTTCAGATTTAGGGGCATACTATTTCCCCTGTTACCTAATGAAACACTCTTGTTATAGGTTTAAACATGACTATTGAGGGTGCACTTACCTACATGAACCTCACTTTGCACACATACAATGGGGAAACCTATCTCCCATCTCCTAGTCAAAGCATTTTATATTCTAATAATACAAAAACATTCATATATTGGAAAAAATACAAAAACATTAGCTTAGATCTTTCTTACATGTAGCCTTGCTTTCTTACACTATTATATGTTTCACTTTTTCTATCAAGTTACTTTGATTCATATGATGTTCTATATTTTTACAATACACCGTGCATTCACATGGTACTTTGAGGTGAGTTCAGGTCATCTATAGGTTAGTACATGATGCATGATGCTTGACATTGTTCTCTACCATTCCCACTAGGGCTCTTGGGGCATCTACCTTTCCTACTTCTCTATATTCAGGTTCTATCATTGTAATGTATCTTCTATTTTCATTCCTAATTTTAGTTATATACATTATGACATACTATCAATTTTCCTAACACGCTAAAGGGTGCTTCATGTACAACAATTATCTTGGAGGCCTACTCCCAACATTGGTTATTTGATTTTTTTATATCTTGTCTATGTTTGAGTATTTATTTTCATTGTTTGTGGGCTACGCCCTATGCTTGATTGCTTATTTTCTTGTATTACCTTGAAGGCTTCAATTATATTGTGACATCATGAGTGGTGTCACATGTATTCCAGTAGCTATTATGTTTATTTTTGATGTATTATTGTGTGTTTTGACTATGTTTTATTACATTATGTCATGTTTGATAGTCACTAACCATTTTTTGGCTTATTCTCATTTATTTTTCATGTTGCATGGTTTTTACCATGCACACTCCATATTTCCCCTATGGGATTTATATTTTAGATATGCATATCAACTTAAACTTTCCTCATTTGGGTTGTACTCACATTAGTTCATCACACGTACCCCAAACGAGTGGGGAAAATCATCAAGTGATTATTTTACCCTCTCAGTAGTCTAGCAACCAGACACATAATGGTACACAACAAGATCTAACAAAAAAGGGAGCTAATAAAATGGTTCAGAATCAAACTTGGGCCAAAATTAGTATAGGGATGTAAGCACCCAAATAATATAGGAACGGTGGGCACTAGTGTCCCACCTAGGACATTTTTTCCTGGGGAAAAAATAGGTATAATACAAGTTGAGAAAGTTCCTAGTGATAGGTTTTAGTGAATTTCAACAACACATACTCAATTATAGGTTACTACTAGTATAATAGGAAAAAATCGGTGAAAAGATTCGGACTTTTAACAAGGGAACTAATTACTATTAATTACCGGTTTGCATATTTTTATCGGTATCAAAAAGTAGTGGTACCTAGGGAATATGCAGGACAACAATATGTTTGGAACAATGTGTCATTTGTGGCTAATTTCTATTGGGTTTGTGACCATCTGTAGTGGCACTTATCCATGGGTAAGCATCAACGGGTGGAGGGAAAATCCTATAGATCTCCCAACACTCTTTCCCTAGGAGAAAAGACTCCTAAATCCTTAGTATGGTGATAAGATGCCTAAATCCTTAATATATTCAAACCAATTTAGGAATTAATCACTCTCATCTCTTCTAACCATCTCTAAGGAAACAAACACACAAGAATAATTCTATCTATTCGCTTATGACATTCAGGTGTATTTATCCTTGACTCACTTATTTTTCATACCTACTTTTATGTTGATTACTCTAAGTTTAAGTTCAATTTCATAAATCATGAGAATTGACTACACTTATATTCTTTTGCAGGTTCGTCCTTATCCCAACAAAGGAAACACAAATGGAACAAGGAACAATTTCAAGCACAAGATGCTAAAAAAATACAATATCCAAAATGTAGGCTTCTTTTCCACTATGCACATAAGGTCACCCCCAGGGTTGTCATCCCCTCTTAGATTCCACAATACACATCCTAGAATATCCATTAGGAACGATATCGATTCAATTTCCATTCAACACACTATCGGTTATAACCTCTTTCGACTCTCCACAAGGTACGCTCTTCATATCTACTTTATGCTATTGAATATTCATTCACAAACATAAAGTGGGGGGAAATGTAGACATGAAATCACATACTTAGTACTATTTCATGGTACCTCTAGTATGTCATAATATGCATGATTCCTAAGCAAGAATACTAGACATTAACACTTTTTTTTCTTACGTTTACATTGTTTTGTCTTTCTATGCTTTTATACTTTTCTATTCTAGAATTTCATCATTACTTTTGGAATTTGCACAGCATGTGACCCAACTTGGTATAGTTTTTCCTATCTTTAGAACCTCTCATACACTAGCACTCAATAAGGACAGGAGTGCGCAAGCGCTGCTATCCCCTTTGGGAGATTATGTCACTTTCCCCTATTTTATCATGTTTAAAGTGTCACATCAATTGCTATTTTTCTAAATCTTTTACCTATCACTCTGAGTCATATTTTTATTTTTTAATGATGGCATTCAAACAAGGGAATAATATATATATACATGAATTACTATTCTAAGGGGTTGGGTAACTTGGGATATTACTTCGTATCTATTACTTGGGTAGGGGTCATCATTCAAGGAATGCATTTAGGCTACATCATTCACTGCATAGGAAGGGGGAAATTTATAAATTCCATCTCACATATTCATATTGGAGGAAAAGTAATTGTAATGTCTAAACTTTATTTATAGTAATGTCTAGACTTATCTTTCACTATCTATTGCTAACAATTATTTTTATATTATAAAAAAATAACTATTATCATGTGAAACTTTAACTATCTTCTCCTTTCATACATTTTTAATATTTTAAGTATTTTCTAAAAGTTCCTATATTTTTTAACAAAATTTACATAGGGTGAAGCTCTAGCCCAAAAAAAGAAGAAAGATAAGTAAACTATAAGTATAAAAATACTTTAGGATATCATATAGCTAAAGATCCTATCATGCCAATATTTTCCTATATTTTAGATTTCTACAACTAAATTTGTTTTCCAAATTTATATTCAAGTTAAAATTTAATTACCAAATTAACATGATTAATGTAATGTATTATATTATTACAAAATTACTTTGTATGTCTACACCATATTGTATAATTTCAATAAAAATGTATTATTAGTGCAAAACCACATTCAACATCTATGCCAAATTGCATAAATTACAAGCAGAAATGACAATTGACCATTAATAAATGTAACATGTAAGGTACACTAAGATGATGAAGATGAAGCTACAACTAATATATATATATATATAATATTTTAATCTCCTTTAATTATCAAATGGTAACACTCTTGAAGTACAAGACATTTAAATAATTTCATGTTAATTTTTAATATCCTATTAAAAATTAATATTTGGTTTCATTTCAAGTCTTTTTGAGGTGATATTCTTATTGAGAGGAAGATAGGTGCAACTTAGTACAAATATCACTAGTATATTGCATGAAGTGAGCTAATTATCATATAAATTTTGTATATGTATGTATGTATGTATGTATGTATGTATGTATGTATGTATGTATGTATGTATTTTTGGTATCCAATATATCAAATTCACCTAATGAATTATCTTGGCCATATTTGTTTGACTCTTTATACCTGGTAGATGGTATAAAAGCCATCATCCTCACCATTGAACTATAACCCTTCAACTACATTATGAAGAGGCTTGGATGAAAGTAAGTTTATTTTAAAATCAAACACCTAAAAATAAATATCAATATTATCTATACATAATTACACCAATATGCATGACCTTATACTAGGTGAAGGGTGTCGGTGTTGACACCAATTAGGATATAGATGAAAAAACATTGTTGTGCATACATTAAAGCATATATGTGATAGATTCATCCACATGAATTTTGTACTAACATATGAATAAATGGTGGATTATAGAAATGAAGATATGTCCATTGATTTCATTTAATAGGTTTTTCAAAACCTAATATCATTTATTATGTTATAACCTAGCTTTGTAGGTGTTTCACATGCAGTTGAGTGGAAATATTTCTTACATACTATCACTCCTACAAAAGCATATTATGGATGGATCCTACATTGAATTTTAAATAACATTTGTAATAGGTTTTTTTGTGCTTGGATGATGTCGTTTAGCATCCTACATGTTCTTTGAAAATTAGTTTTTAGTCAAGTTTTCCTTGCATCAAATAGATCAATCTAATCCATCCCATTTTTATATTTCATATTTTTGAACATGCTTTAGTAACTTGAAAGTCATAGGAAAATTCGTTAGGTATGATGTATGCCTCTCATCAAAAATAGGATTTGGAATTCTACACAATATTATTCAATTTAGCATGCGCATGAAAACTAGATCTTCATGAATGCATTTAATAGGTCTAGGTTAGGTCGATATAGATGATTTTGTCCATTGTCTAAAATATCTTTAAAAACTAGTACAAATTTTATCTACCTCTCACTCTCTCATTTACTTGCAAAATCTTTGTCTATGAAGTCCCATTGGAAGAACTCTCTTATGGTGCATCATTTTCTAGGACTAGTAGTGATGAATTTGGTTATATTGTTTCTCACACATAGAGCATCCACTCATGGTGGGGGAATTTTACCTCTACCTTTTCTTATCGACCACGTATAACAAAGGTCTTGATCTTCTTCCTGTTATGTTATTATTTATATTTTTATGTGACCACATAATGCCCTTCTCGTAATGTCCCTTTTGAGCTCAAATTTGAATAATTCGGATTTTCCTAAAACCCTAATGGAACATTTCCAAAAATGATGAATAAACACATCTATAGAATCTTATTTATGACAAAGATCTATTTTTATTCAAGAACTAGGCGAAACATGTTTTAGGTCCACCAAACCCTATGCGACCTAGGGTAAATTCATTTTTTCCTTTTCCACACACAAATCTTTGAAAATTCATAAACAACATGAAACCCTTGATGGAATCATGCAAAATAAATGATTCAAACATAAATTAATAACTTTTTGGAAGTGATTAATGCTAAAAATAGTTGAAACTTCACATTTTCATATCTTCATAAATAATTAGAGAAAAAATACAAATGATATCTCAAAATGATTAAAAAATAGTAATTATCTAATAAAATTAGAATCATATTTTTCCAACCATAGAAACCCACTGAAAAGTGCTCCTGAAATCTCTAAATGGGTATATCAAATTGGAAATGGATGTGGAAGCCATAAAAAAGTTTCTTCTAGCTGGATTTTTTTCCCTGGCGCGGATGGAAACCCTTGTCATTTTGAATTTTTGAATTTTAACCTCACTTGTGACTCGCGAATGAAGACACCAATGCAACAAATGAGGGTTTTCATCCCCAAATGTTGTGACTATTGAGGGTTTTTTCCTCAATAGGTTCCAATGAGGGTTTCCATCCTCATAGGCTGAAAATGAGAGCTCAATGCTCCAATTTACAAATTTATAGAAGCATAAAATTCACTAGATAATCCTTACACTAAGTCCCAACATTTTATTTTATAGCCTTTTTTTCTTTCCTTATGTAGTGCTCCATGCAGGACCCTTTATTTAATTTTTTAACATTGTCCTTTCCGTCTTCTCAAGAGAAATGACCTCTCCCTTCAACATTATTTTTCTATTTTAGGTTTTTGCTTTGTAGTTTTAGCCACCAACTTGTTATTTGTAATGCTAAATTTTTAAATTTATCTTTTTATAAATTATTAAAAAGTAGAAAATAGAAAATGAAAATTATAGCATGAATGTACTTCCCTTAATTTCTCCCTTAAATCCCACAGAAGTAAAATTGGGCCCCAATGTCTTCAAATCAAACTATCTTGGAAAAGGGGACATTATAGTCCTTACTCCCCAAATTTTATTACCCTAAAAAAATGCCAAAGTGAATAAATATGTTATAATGATGCAGTAGTCTAGATCTTGTATCTCCAAATGAAAGAGCTCTTGTTGAAACAATCTCATATATATGTTATCCCTTTTCTTATTGATGTAATTAGGTAGTCCATGAATTTTTAAAATTCCTTTAAAAAGAGATCAATCACTACCTTGGACCTTCCCTCTTCACTTACACCCCCTTAGACAACAATAGCAAATTATTTCCTTGAAAACTCAACTATAATAAATATCCTACAAACGATTCACGATTATTTTCCAATAGTAAAGAATGGATGAATATTTAGTAACTTGACAACCTAATACATATTCCAATGTGGCATCTTCACTTATCATTTAAACCTTGTCAACTATGGTGGAATATCATCCTCTATCCATATACATGAATGTAATTGAAATAATGTGGGGGCTATTAAAAATGATGGAAGCAGTATTAATGGTGGAAATTTGGCTCATGGTTGTCATGTATACAATTCATTTATCATTAGATAGAAGTAACACATCATCCTGCATTCCTTCCATGCATTGTTGGGGATCCCTTGCATAAATATCCATGTGGACTGCCCCTTGAGATCTTCTTATGGTGCTCATAACTTCCTCAATAGGAAGGATGTACCCCACACCATTCTCCAACTCTTGATGACATTCTTCACTCAATAGCAAACTTAGAAATGCAAACTTAAACACCATGCACAGCTGACCCAAAGTAGAATACTCAAGAAAGTTACCTTTTTGTAATGGCCTCCTTGGCTGTCCAAAAAATGTTGTTTGAAGCTGCCAAAAAGGTGCTCTAGGCTGCCCACTTGCTATGATCATTGTACTCTCCTTAGACATATGCAAACAATGCACTCTTTGACTCATAAGAGTCTCTATTATCAATACTCATATAGGTTGTTCTAACATGTGTAGGGTGCTTCTATGACTTCAAAATAGATGCCATAATTATTTTCTTTAGTTGCACCCTTTCCTTAACCTCTTTCATTTGCAAAGCTCCCCACATTGTGCCAATTTACAGGTGTACATAAATGTTAATAGTTGTTCTAGCACCTTGAAATTTTCATAACATTAGTGAATTTTATCTCTCTTTATCCCATTCAAAGGCATGAACCATGTAGGGGATGAAAATTCTTTGTGAAGTAAGTGTAATAATGAAATAGTAGTACTTTAGGGGATGAAAATACTCGTTCAATAGCATGGAAGTTGGGAAATTGTGGCATGGTTGTCCCAAATTTTGAACCTACACATAGAGCAAACATGTCAATGAAATCAAGAGCTCCCAACATCACTCCTTCAACTGCTTCATCATGCCTCATAGGCATGTTATTCAATCCTCTTCTCATGCTTTCTTTTTTCAAAATTCCCATTCATGTGATGGACTTCCAAATATCCTTTCTCACTACCCCAATCATGGTTGTAGATTGACCGTTGCATTTTATTACTCATAATCAGCTTTGTGGTTGTCAAAAACTCTTCTATAACAACTATAAATAATCCCTCATTCATGGTAGGTGGAAAATACTTCAACCTTGGGGCGGAAAACCTCTTTTTAAATATTATAAAAAGTGTTAAGGGGTTGGTTATGTTGCAAATAACAGAAAAAAATAATAGGACAACATCTTCCATATTTTAAATTCTTATAGGGGATGCAATCAACCATACAGTGACTAAATATGCTTCAACAATATCAAAAACTAAATATTAATCCATGTATGGTTGAGACTATTTGTATGGCTATAAGTACAATATCGAAAAGCTAAAAATATGAATGACAATAGCTCTACAACCTAGAATTGTGAATCCTATTTAAAAAGAAATCCTCCTTGAGTTCCCCTTCACACCATGTGACTGAAATTTCCTCAAAAATAGCCTCAAACTGAAAATTACTCACTTCAATGACTGAAACTACTTGCATGGCAGCAAGTACATAAAGATCATATGGCTTACCCACTTTCCCTATCAAGCATCTCATTACCCAAGTAATGTGATGCATGAGCATCTAGGAACATGCAAAAGTAATTTTTGGTTTTTAATGTAAATCTTGTTGTTGAGTAGCTCTCGGGGTCACTTGTAGTAGTCTTTCATAGATTCCAACTTCATTGGATCCTTATATGTGTGTAATAAGGACTTTCCCTCCAAAAAGGGACCATTTCAAATATTTGAATTTTGAGTTAGTGTTAATTGATCAAAAGGTTAGTAATGACTTTATTTCAGGTTGTAAAGGTGATTAAACAATGTAATAAAATGTCTACACTCACCAAATAAAGATACTCATGTGAATGGTTAGTTATTAGCACTAGTTAGGTAGTTGAGTGTTTGTAACTCCTCATTCTTGAGAGGATATGCAGAGGCATAAACAGATGGAAGGGAGATAAATTTTTATAATTTTTAGATTCATTATTGTAAGGTTTTTAATCAGGTTTTCACAATCATAAAGGCTCAGACGAGTCGGTGTATCATCAAGAAGATCATATAATGTGGATATCCTTTTGTAGCAAGTTGGGGTTTGTATTGGTTTATGCAAGAAATAATGAAAAGAAGGCTTCCACGAGTGTTTACATACTCTCTTAGGTGTGGTACATTTATTTTTTGATGAATTATTTATATATCATCGCATATTATGCCTATTTATGAAGTGTAGGGTTTAATCATATTATTTTTAGGGTTTTTCTTATTAATGATCTAGTAATTCTTAATTGTCATGCATTATAGAATTGTTAAAGGAATATAATATATTTTAATAGATTCCCTAGGTCCATACACACCTATACTAATTGGGATTTTCGAAAAGAAGCAAATTTGTGAAAGTTATTGCAATCTTAGTGCTCTTAGGTTAGTTTGGAGCTCGGTTTTGAGAAAATCTTATATTTTGGGAAAAAATCGTACAAGATCAGCCTTTGGTCATAAAATAAAAAGTTGGATAAATTCAAAACATAAATTTTCCATTTTGAATCATTTATTGAAACATTATTTTTCTCAATTTATGAATTTTTAATGTTTACTGTCCTTACGTGATAGGGTAGCCTAGGGTTTTGGTATAAAATATTGAATATCTTGAGTATTAACTATCAAAATAATCCTAGATTTGGTGTACATGTAGGATTTTAAGTCTTATGACTTAAATTCAAGTCTCATGAATTTTGGTTCCGTAAATATTGATATATAAATGATTGTGTACATTCAAGACTGAAATAGGCCTAATTAAGGGCTAAAACTAGAGATTTTACATTTTTCTTGATCTTACAAAAGGAATGAAGGCTTGGAACTGTTAGATCACCATAAGAAAGGTAGGATTGAAAATATATAATATTTATAATTTTTTTCCAATATATTTTTGAGTCATAACATTGAAATTTATCTTTGAATGTGTGTTTTGAAACCTAATAGGAAAGAAACTTGTTAATTTGTCAACTAAGAAGTTGGAGTTTTAATTATTGACCGATTAGGATTTATTGGTCAATTAATAGAGGAACATAGCCTTAAATATATTTCATGAGTGTATATTGAAAGTCTAAAGGGATTCAAAGAATAGAAATGTGTCAATTTATCAAAGTAAATGAGAAAAGTATGTTTTTGTTAATCCTCGCATCATAAGGGTGCCTATCGGAAAGGACATAATAGAAAGTAACAAATCCACAACACTTTCATACATTTGGTTGTAATCAACTTGTTAACCTTTATTTTTCATGTGAGGATTGGTTAAGATGTCTTTAGAATGCTCACTCCTTGGGATGAAGTACGAGCCTCTCGTATTCAAACTATTGCTCGTGTCAATACCTTCTCATAGTTGTCCTGAAAAACCATATCATATGGAAATGGCTCAAACTTTATAATTCTTAGAAGATGGATATGGTAGTCTTGGAAGAGATAATTTTTCCATTTGATACATTTCATCTTAGCCTCATTGTTAGATTTATTCTCATGATAATCAAGACATTGTAAGGACATAGTATGAGGGTGATACAATAAATCCTTGCTATGGAGATAGTCAAATTACCAACCATTAGTTACTGATATGAAAATTCTAGCAAACTGAAAATAATCATTTATACCTAGTGAAGTACTCGTATTATATACATGTCTTCCCACAAAGTCTTCCTAGAACTCCACCTCATAAACCTCACGATTTGAAGGGAAAATTGTTTTTATTTTTCTGTCACCTTCATATGCCGCCTATTCTCTAAATTTTGTTGGTTTTTTTTTCTTGAGTGGATATCAACTTGGCTTCCTAGATCCTAGTATTTATTCATCACACCATTGTTTGACCTTCATTACATCTTCTCCACTTGAAAATATGGTTTTTTTTTCTCTTTAACAACAACACTTTGTTCTTTTGAATCCATACCTTTTCCTTTGGAGGAATTTTTATGTTTAACTTACATGGTGGACTCCTCCATGTGTTATTCCTTTTCAATATCTATTAGCCCTTATTTCTCTTTTTCCTCATTGTCCACCATCAAAATGTCTTCCTTAGAAGATTCTTGAAGTTTTGATTCTTTCTCTTCTTTTTGCAACCTTCTTTTTAACTTCTCTAATCGTATCACCACCGTTGGAATGGGATATAACCTTTCTCACATGTTCTTTGTTAGATTCCTTATTTGGTATACTTTGAAATATTCTTCATTGATATTCATGTAAACCTAAAAATTTGAATGTACCCTCCCACATGATCGAAGAAATGATGATCCGATACCTTTGTAATGTCCCTTTTAGCATCAAATTTGAGAAATTTATATTTTCCCCAAAACTCTAATGGAACATTGTAGAAAATGATGATAACCACATGTAGATAATCTTATTTTATGATAGAAATATTATTTTATGCAAGAAA
Organism: Taxus wallichiana var. yunnanensis; assembly: GCA_018340775.1. Taxonomy (NCBI): domain Eukaryota; kingdom Viridiplantae; phylum Streptophyta; class Pinopsida; order Cupressales; family Taxaceae; genus Taxus; species Taxus wallichiana. Next base: position 383,788,158 of record CM031239.1, on the reverse strand, counting down.
TAGGGAAGTGACTTGTTTTAGGTCAACCAAACCCTTCATGACCTAGGGTAAATTCAGATTTTTTCCTTTTCCACACACAAATTTTTAGAAATTCATAAACATAAAACCCTTGATAAATTCATGCAAAATAAATGCTTCGACCATAAATTACAAACTATTGGAATTAATTAATGCTCAAAAATAGCTGAAACTTCAAAATTCCATATCTTCATAAATACTTGGAGAAAAATGCAAACAATGTCTTGAAATGATCACAAAAATATCAGCTATCCAATAAAATTATAATCATATTTTTCTAACCATGAAAACCCATTGAAAAGTGATCCTAAAATCTCCAAATGGGTAGATCAAGATGGAAATGAATGTGGCAACCCGAAAAAGAATTCCTAGATATAATTTATGCTCTAGCATGGATGGAAACCCTTGTTGCTTTGAAATTTTTAATTTTAAGTTCACTTGTAAGTCACAAATTAAGCCACCAATGCAATAAATGAGGGATTTTGTCCCCAAGTATTGTGACTACTAAGGGTTTTCATCCTCATGACAATCCAATGATGGTTTTCATCCTCTGGCTGAAAACAATATCTCAGTTCTTTAATTTCCAAAAGAGAAGTATTAAATTCACCAAATGATTTTTACAATGAGCCCCAACATTTTCTTGTATATCCTTTTCTTGTCTTTCCTTGTGGGGAACTCCATGTATGCACCTTTATTTATTTTTTAACAATTGATTTTCCCTCTATGACCTCTCCTGTAACATTATTTTTCTATTTTGGGGTTGGAATTTTGTACTTTTAGCCACCAACTTATTATTTTCAATGCTAAAATTGTCAATTTTCCTTTTTATAACATATTACAAAGCTGAAAATAGAAAATTACAATTATAGAACAAATGTCCTTCCCTTATTTTTTCCCTTAAATCTCATGGAAATTTGATGTATTCACCCTACATACCATCCTTGTACAACAGCAACAATTACATTAGAAGCATCAAATTCAATTTTTCTAGTCACTTTTACTCAACAACCATAACCTTGCTTAAGAAGCCAAATCTTGCTCAAAACACTAAAATGGGTTAAACCACTTAACCAAAGGCTGTAAACACCTATTAAACTATGGAAAAAACCAAAATTGAACATGTACAAGTGATGCTCTTGCATCATAAGTATAAATGGGCCCTAAGGTCTTCAATTCAAACTAGCTTGGAAAAGGGGACATTACACCCTCATAACTTCAAACCTTTGTCAACACCCTCACCAAATATTAGAATAAAATCCCCTTTTATAAAATATGTAAACTATTTAATTCTTGTGATGATACTTTGTTTAAGGAAATAAAGAGCTAGGTATCACATGATGACTATAAGGGTGATAGGCATTAACAGGTTTTCTAATGTTGGTGTAAAAACTCAAAAGTGGTAACTAATACTTTGGCAATGAAAAGTTTGGATATGTTCCCTTACTAAGAAAAATTCTTACATTCTAAGTCCAATCAACACTTATTTCTATCTCTCTCTTTAATTTTTCATCTTACACATTGTAATTTTATTCATACAAGAAATATTAATTAATCAAAGTAGTAATTTATCTCCAAACATTATTCTAGGACTTTTTATTTTACATCATTGTTTTTCCTATCCAAAATGGTCGAGATGGGGTCCTTTGTGGACTATAGTCCTAGCCAACCTATACATTATTGGTCCCTCTTATATAATGACTCTTTTTCCAATTTTAATATTTTATGTGTTCTTTCATCTTCTTAGGGTCAGCCTTGGCATGGAATTTCACCTACATAGGCCTATATAAGAAATTCAATATCACTTCATAACTCACCTGACACTTTCATAAGCTCTTATTGAATATATCAATACAAAATCCCTCAAGGCTCTCCTAAATATTCTTAAATCAGCTAAACATCATTTAGAGAAGCCACTACATTAAGTCTAAAGAACTCATCTTGGTAAAAGCAGACTAGGTTCCTCCATTTCCAAGCATGACAAGGTCTTAGAGACATGTCTTGTCAAGAACAAGTCACTCTAAGCATATTAAAAGCTCTTAAAAGGAAAAAATGGTGTAGTCTAGTAGTTAAATCCCACAAACTCACATTGCTACCGCATTGATTACATTCTCTACTCTATAGTTATCCCATTATATTTCTATTAAGAGACACAAGGGTACACATAAGGGGTTTACTTAGATTACATTCACATTTACACAAAGCACTAGGAAAACTACATGAGGATTTCTCCCATGGATGGGATGAAATGTAACACTTATATTGGTTCAACAAGGGTTGACTTCTAAGGGTATTCCAACCTTACCCACACAATTTTTATTAGATAGGGTAAAAACAGGGATCGGCTCCTAGAGGCCAGTACATGAAAGATTACATTGTGAAAGCACACAGAAAGAAACAAAAAGAGGAACAAGACCAAAAGGAGTTAAACATGATTAACTCCAAAATAAAAAGGTCCAAAACCCAAATAGTGATAAAAATAGAAACTAAACAACTAAACCAAAAAATAGAGACAATTCTCCAAAAACCTCTAAAAGTTCTAGAACAACACCATTAATTTTTCTTTTTATTTTTGGAGGGTTTGGCCTCCATGGTCATAGTCTCCTTGCTTTTCTTGAGCTACAGCTTCTTCTAGGGTGGATCCTCCTCATATTCCCCTGCAAAATCCTCATTTTTCTCATCCTCTTCATCATCAGAGCTAGTGGCTCTAGAATATTTTATTTTCCTCTGCTCCTCTTCAACCACTTCTAGATGAACCCTCATATCCCAAACAATATTATCTAGACCATTGATTTCCCCCCTAATATTCTTTTGGGCCATGCAGATTTGTTTGGTGGCTTCAATGTTGTCGATCATGCCATTCCTAACCACCGAATTCATCTCCTCCATAACCTATAACACAGTCTCCAAATATTGCACTTTTTTCTTCAAGTCCTCGTAGCTCGGATCAACACGGGATCATATTAACTTTACCTTTTGAGGACCATTCCTCCCGACTCAAGAAGACATGCCACATTCTTCCCCTCCTCAACTCTGTTATGGCCCAATTTTCCTCGCACATCTTTGTAAGACATTTAGCTAGAGTAATGTCCTCCTCCTCCTTGATTTGGGGCATGGGTTTAGCCAACACGAGTTTACCATTTTGAAACAAAAGGAGAATGAGCCCCTCATGAATAGGGGTATCCACCTTACCCCTTTGAAAGAAGGGAATACTTAACATTTTCTTGTGTCTGAACATATTTAGGAGAGACAAGTGATGAGTGTAGATCTTATGATACTTGCCTTCCAAATTTAAATATCGTATAATTTGAAGGAAAACTTCCTTTCACACGTCAGGGATATAAGACCAAGCAATGCCATCAGTGAAGTAATGCACCCTTTCCTTTCCAATGAAAAAGGTGTTAATTTCATGCTCACGTCTATTCCTGTCCTTGAAAATTTTGAGGCCATCCATGTCCATACCAGTAATCTAGGCAATGGCTTCCTCCAAAGTCTCAATTTCCATACCTCCGACCCACACAATGATTTATCCTTTCATAATATGATTCTTTGATGAAGTGTATTGTAGGTATATATATGTTTACTTATTGCATATAATTACAATTGGTACTAAGGTTTTATGAGTTATAGGAAATAGAATAAAATATATTTCTAGAAAAGTAAAGGGCACACAAAATTACATAACCTCATTTCACGAAGGTCCAAAACCATATAGAAGAGGGAAGAAGCATACCAAGGTCCAAAAAGAGTCATGCAGGTCCTATATATCCTACAAACCCCTATATCCTATATATTTTCTCATATCACATATTTGTACATTTTTTTAGTGTGTAAAATTTTGGTAAACCCAACTCTTGATCGAATCTATTGCTTTTGAAAACCCCAATTTCCATAGGGTTTCATTTTCATATTGGTGGATTTATTTATCTATGTTTCATCATGAATTGTTTTCCATTTTATAATATTTTCATCAAGCCTAAGGTTTCCCACCTTCACCCTAGTATGGGTTATTATCCATTTAATCAATTCCATGTTCCTAATTTTTGTGTAGGAAGGGAACCTTATGTTGATTCTAATTGTGTTGATATATAATCCAACACTATGGTCTCTAATGCGTGTAGTGATTGTACATATTGTATTGTTGATATTTCTTCATTTAGTATTTACCATTTTCATTGAACATATACAAGGTTAGAGTTCCCATAGTGAGTATAATAATCATGACCTTTATAAATATGAGACACAACATTTTACACACTTTTTGCTAAATTATCCTAATAATATTGATGGTATTCTCATGTTTCTCAAGAATAAATTAGAAATAGTTTAAAATCCTCAATTATTAAACCTATTCTCAAATCATTTATCATGCATATATATATACGTTTCCTACATCTACGGTGTTTGTTTCATTAGGGAAACCTATTATTCCACTTCACAAAGTGTTACTATTTATATTCCTATGACCACTATTATTCCTATACCTCACATATATACCCAAATTTCTTCACATTCTTCTTCTTCTTCTATCACGTAAGCTCTTGAAACCCTTGGTCATTCTTTGCAGGTTTAAATATTATAGCTAAAATAAGGTGTATCTTCTTATTCGCATGCCATGGATTATACTCAATTGCTTTATAACCCACCTTCCCTAGAAGTGGATTTGTATCCTTTTCCTTTCAATTTGATTTCTCTGAAGCTCCCTATTTATGATGGAAAGGAAGATCCTAGACAAATCCATAAATTCCATGTTTCTTACTTGGATAATGCTTAGAATGGTACATTATTTAACAAGATCTTTCCCTTAAGTCTTAAGGTTTTTGTTTGTAATGGTTCTATGATCTCCCCATGCATTTTGTATGTAATTTAATCCGTTGGATAATCAATTCCTTGCAAAATTATCTATTAATATGGGGTCGGGCTTCTTACACTCAAATTTATAAAATGTGACATAGTTTTAATGATCACATCAGTTCTTATGTTCTATGCTATAATATTATGTTTACCTAGATAAATTAAAAAATTCTAATAGTGAGCTTCGAGATCTCTTTGCATAGAGTATTCGCCCCCTTGTAATAATTCATTATCTTTGAGAAGTTTCATTAATTTGAACATAAATTACATACATTGAAAGAGTGTGAAGCTAATCTCCTTAATATGAATAAGCTCAAATATGTTGTTAATGCTCCTAACACATCTCATCATAAGTTTTAAGGAAAATATAATTTCAAAGGAAAAGCTAATGATAAAAACTAAATATAAATCCACCATCAATGTTGTATCTCATCTCGTAAAGCTACAGATGCAATATTCTCAACAAAGTGATTCACGCCCTTTCTGTTCCACATCATTGTCTACTAACAAAGTTACTTGAGTATAATATTTTTCTCTCCCTCCACCACTTGAGATTGATATAAGTAAGACTCATCATAATAACTTCAATACAAACACCTAATGTGATTATCATGTATGTTTTTTCATACTAATAATTGACATTTTAAGATTCACCATGTTAGACAAGACCTTATGGATGCTGATGTTATTAAATGGGATGTCCCCATAAAATATAAAACTATTAATGATGACTCACCACCATAACACTACTAAATATACATCAATATTGTGTCATGCTCATCGGAATGTATAACCTCCACCTTCTACCGATTATCCATTGGATGCTCTAATTGGTATTATTGCTACTATGAAACCTTCTCAACCGGTTGTTACTTTTGATGTTTTTATATGGATCGTGATATTGTTTTGGATACACCTTATAATCCTCCTTTTGTTTACCAACATCTCGCATACATTTTTTTTTTTTGTTGATAGTATTACTAAACATAATGTATGCAATTTTAAGATACTTCATTCTCTTGGGTTTATAAAAAGTAATTAACATTTTATACTTAGAAACAAAAATGGGCATATCATTCTCCCTATCACAATTGGCTTTGTTATCATGGCTATTCCAGGTTTTGGTTGTCTTATATAAGATCATGTGACATATGTCTCAATTTTCCTTGGCTTCTTAATTTTATGGATATCTCATTTATAATACATCAATATGTTATGTTTATTAATAATCATAAATTGGTTGCCATCATGGATATACCATTTGAGGTTCACCTATACCTAATAATCATGTACAAACAAATACAATTATTATTCCCAATCCTAGTACATATCTATATAGGTCTTCTAGGTCACACGATACTTCTAGTGGGTCACTCTCTTATAAGAATTCTTCTAGGTATTCTTGTGTATATGATACTTTTAGTGGATCACTCCCTCTATCTACACATACTATCTATCATAATTATGTATATATTAATTATCATATGATATATATTATGGTTTGTTGGAATGGGTGAGTTTGAAGGTTATCATTCCAGTGTAAAAGCTCATTAATTACAAAGAGGATGTTTTAGGAGTTTATAGGATGCTTAGTGTGGTGATGACATGGAAAAATAAGGTATAACATGATGACATGAGTGAACACAGTCAAAATGGCTTGGTCTAGTAGGCTTAATCGGGTGACCTAGCTAGCCTAGTGATATAACAACATGATGAATAGAGTTGGAATATGGATTTAGGTTCATGCTAGATTTATGGATAACATGTTTAGATAGTTTTGAGACACTCATGTGAGATTTAGAGTGCGAGTACAAGTTTTGGACTCAAGATTACATGGGCTCATCTAGACCTAGTCTAGGTTCTTGGAGGGCCTAATGGAGCATGAAAGTGAAGTGTAGAGCTATGTGAGCTCATGGTGTAGACACCAAAAGTTGGCATCACGTCCTTTTCCACCATGCGCTCACTTCCTTTCACCTTGGCCACTCATTCAAATTTATTATTCCCTCCTAAATTAAATTTATCCCATTATTCATTATTCTCCCGCCTTTAATCATTTCATTATTTTATCTATAGTTAACTATCCCTAGTTAATTATAATACACATCTCATTATTTTATCCTCCCTAACCATCCCCATTTACCCCTAATTAGCATTAATCAATCCCAATCCCTCATAAATTCATCTCTTATCTCTAGATTTATCCATTTATCCTTTCCATCCTCTCAACCACCTCTATTTAATGATTTCATCCCCCTTTGCCTTTATTTACTCATTTTCATCCACCCACCTACCCATTTCACTTCCCTATGCATCTCCAACCCGCCTCAATATCCTAATCCCTAATCCCATTTCATTTGGGATTCTTTTCCTTGAGTTAGAAATCATTCCACCACCAAAATGGACATCTCTTCAGTAGTCATTGATGACTTACCCATGTCGTCATCAACCTTATAAAGCTACATCACCCCTCCTTGTTCATGGATGTAATTTTGGATAATCTCACTTTCTTGTGATTTTTCCTTCATCTTTGAGTGTCTTGGTAGCAACTTCGGTCATCTTGGAGTCCTTTTGGATATCTTGTGCTTCCATTTTGGAGTTTTAGGGAGATCTCCTTCACCTTTTGCATGCATTGATTCATCATTATTATTTATCATTTGTATTAGTATTTAACATCTTGTGTAGGTTCAACTGTCGTTAATGACTCATTTTTGGCATTCTCATCTCTCTGTGTTTTTCGCATGACTTTCTTTCAGTAAACAACCTCTTTTCATCTAAAAACCTAGACCTACCCAAGTTTCCATATATTTTCCCCAATTTTCATTGACCTTACCCCTGTTTCATACCACTCACCTTTCCACTTCCTAATTTTATTGCATCCTTTTTGTTTCCCCTATCCTAGATATTTTGCAAGTTCTTGGTTGGCATCTCACTACTGTAACAGTCTCATATATGTCAACAAATCCTTCAAGGCTTGTATTTTTCATCATTATTTTTGTCTCTGTGTCCATCGTCTCCATTGATTGTCCTTCGTAGCCTCAAATTGCCATAAAACCCTATCATGTTTAGTTTATTTTTCATACTTAGATCATATTTGCTTTCTATCATCTTAGATCTCGATTTCATTTTTTGTTTTGCTTTAGATACCACATGTTTTTATCATATCCATCATCAAATTTCCTATTTTGTCTTTTTTACAAGAGGGTTGACATCCATCCAAGGAAGTTCACACTTATTGGAACTAAATTATTCAGGAAACCCTCCATCCTATCTACTAATAAATTTTTCTTCTAGTGTTCTTTGTTGCACAAGTCATCAAACTCGCAGCAAAGGAGGTAATCAAATTTTATTCCCACATTCTCCCATCCCATCTTAAGGAACCATAAACCCTCCATGTTTTGATTTATTTGTCTCTTTGATTACAAGTTCATTAACTTGAATAAGAACAAACAAACTTGGTCAACATTTTGGCATGCCCAGTGGGACCCACCCTTTCTAGGCAAGTCTTTTTATTTTCATATTTCCTTTATTTCCACTAACTATGAAAGGAAGGAATGTATGTTGGATCGTGCTTGCTTGTTTTTTGGTGTTGCATCATGGATCGCTTGATTGGATTTTTTATTACATGTTTTCTTTGAATATCGGATAAAAGGAAAAGTGTAAACCAAGTATTCCTTATTTTTTCTCCCCTTTCTTTTCTTTTCCACATTACATCCTTTGTTTTTGTCCTCATTGAATCTCCACATTTCATTTTGGGATCTAAAAATAACCTTTCATTACTAGATTGAAAATCTAGTTTTAACTAGGGGTTAACTTATTGTATTCACCTCATCACACACATCCAAACACACAAACCAATTTACACGTCTAAAAATTCTTTACCATGTTGAACTATTGTGATTTCATCACCTAATAAGAAATATGATGTGGTGTTCTAGTCACATTGCAAACTCTATATAGATTAAGGCCTCATGTACCTTCGGGTATATTAAGGACTCCAAATCTAAAACCACCTGAAACAAACCTTAGATCGACCATTTTCCTAGGTTCCCTGTTGATCCTTTTTATTTTCTTTTATTCACACAATTTTTAATAATCATGATGATAAAAAAAAGTGTTCCTTGATTTATTTTTTAATAAACTACATAAAAAAATTATCTACTTCATGCATGTTATCACTCCTCTTCGTGCAAGAAAGCAAAGCATACCACCTCATTCAATGACATCCCTCCTTCCAATGACATTTCCCTACAAACTTCTCGAACTTAAGAGAACACTTTCAATCTCCCAACCCCTCATTTCCATGTTCTCTCTTCATGAAGACCATGTTAATCAAAATGATCCTCATCTTAAAACTAATCCTTCTAGATAGGCTTCATCTCCATCTCCTACTCCTCTATAGAATCTTAGACCTCCTACTATCCCTTGTGGATGCTCAAAGTTTTAGGAACCCCTTGATGTTAACCCTATCACCCTTTTTGATTACTTATTTCTTAAGTCCTCCAAAATCATTAGACCCCATCAATATATTCAATTGGTGGATCCCATTTCACCTAATATCAACACTATCTCCCCTTCATCCGATACTATGACTATTATTCCTATTCAATCATTCCAAAACTCACACGTGCTTCCTCCTATAACCGAACAACATCACAAAACCTTACCCCTCATCTCTACCTCACATGTTCATGACAACATTTTCATCTCAAAACCCCCTCCATCCGAATCAATGCAAAATTATGTGCCACCTCCTCAAGGAACCTATCATCACATCCCCCTATTCAACCAACACAAGTATCTCAACCACCTACTATTTACATTCGGCCAATCCCATAAGCCATCAATCAAATGTCCCCATTTCACAACAACCTACCCAATCGAACCAATCATAGCACATCCCCATCTCCCAACATCAAGTTGCATCCCAATCAATAAAATCTCAAACTTCTAATTATATCATACCTTATGAACCACCTCCATCAACACCTACGCATCCCTAAATATATCAAGCATATTAATAACCCCACCCATCTACCTCAAACACATCTCAAATTCTTATATCAATGTCTTAACCATATAAAGATCCCTTACAAGATCTATTAAGTAGAATGGATAGTCTCGAGGACGCAACTTTGAAATTTAAGACCAAATTTTCTTATTACCAAATATGAAATGAAACCATCAATCCATCCATCCCCGTCAAGCCATATCCTCCTCATTGGGAATTTATGAAATTCTCCAAGTTCAACAACAAGGAGGATCCACAAAAACATCTACAAGATTTTAGACATACATGCTACCTTATCACCAATGATCAATATCTCATGCTTCACACATTTCCCTCATCATTATCTGGTCCTACATTAGATTGGTACAATAACATCCCTTAACACTCATTATTCACATTCACTCAACTAGTGAAATTATTCCTTAAACATTTCTTGATTAACATTACATGTAAAATTAACATCACCAACATTTATTTCATCTGACAATATGATAACGAATCCATTCCAAATTTCATTGCACGATAGTGTAACATTATTAACCAATTATTCTTCTCCCTACCACAACCTAAACTCATTGAATTATTCTCATGGTCTTGTGTAAATTACATCTCCTCAACTCTTCAAATTCAATCTTTCCAAACCTTTGAAGAGGCTTTTACTATGGTTTACAAATTAGAGTTTCATGCCCTTGAGCAAGGCCATCTCAATCTTAATCAAATAAGCCCAAAACTCGAGTTCGAGAAAATCTTCCACGTATGGTGTCAAATCTAAGAATGTCACCACTATAATCATGATCAAATATTCATATGCATCTACTTCTCACATAGAGCCTCCATAGAGAGCTCCTAGACCATCTCCTAACTATACCCCTCTCGAGGAATCATATAGCTCCGTATTTGAAAATTTAATGGTGGTTCATCTCATTAGGTTTCCCTCCATCAAACTCGTTGATGATTAACGACCCAAACCCGTATGGTTTCACAAGGAGAATTATTGTAAATATCATCAATTCCAAGGTCATGACATTGAGAGGTGTCATTTCGACAAATATTGTGTCCATCAACTTATAAATTAGGGGGATCTTTAAGTAGAAAATCCTAACACATCACCTAATCAACCCCTAAATGTCTCTCAAATACCATTCCCCAATCATCCATCAAAAAGTAGATAGCTCCTCCCACATCTTATGAACCTAATGATCACACAATTAACACCATAAATCAAGAACCTACATTATTTCCTATGTCTGCTACCCCATTACCTACCACATCTAATTTAGAAACGTCTTATACAACAATAACCTCATTGATATCCATACATATATCTACACCTACCACATCTCAACCTATCACATCTAGTCCTTCATCCACATCTATATCAAATACACCTACTACTGCATCTACACCACCTATATCTACAACCATCTCATCCATACCCACTACCACTACATCCCAATATATCATATCCAATTCTTCATCAAAATCTACCATTCCTACATCTATACCCACTTCCACATCAATCACATCTTCTAGCATAACCACACCCACATCTACATCTCAATTTACACATATATCTATGATACCCCTTGAAACATTTATGACACAAACACCCCCACTTAAGACAACCACAAATAATATTCATTCCCATATATAAAACTAATCACCCCTACACCAACCCATTTGAAACCTATACAATCTACAACATTTTCTCGATCTCATCAAGCGCATCATCCAAAAACACATTCCATCCTAAATATCCCCATATATAACACCACCCACACCACCTGGTTAGAACCCCAAATTGAAATTGTAATAATTCCCACCAAGGGTAAATCCTCACCTCCTAAGCCTAAATAAACCAATGATACATCATCACGCTTAGGGGCACCACCATCCATCTTAGGGCTAGGCCCTTCATCTAAGTCACCTATCATCATCCAACCCCAGAACCAAGCAATTTAACCTCCTTTCTAATCCTCCTTCAAAGTCAACTAAATCTTAAGAAATCAAAACCAAACCACGAGATACCCACTTTCCCCTCTAAATTTGAACCAAAAAGTCTCTTTTACCCTCATCCACCACTCCTAAAGCCACCTCAACAACCACCATTAGATCCTATACTGAAATATTTCAACACTTACTCCAAACCTTAGCAATCACCCTTCCTCCTATCAAGTCTTTTGATCCACATGCTCCAAGACCTCCTTGGTTTTATCTTGATGTTTTTTGTACTTACCATCGCACCCCTAGGCATACCACTAAACATTGTAATTCCCTCCAAACTCTCATCCATAATCTAATAGAGGAAGATGACCTTCTCATCCATGAAGACCACCCTCTTCCTTCCATCTCATCCACATTCAAATCAATCTTCCAATCAAACCCTCACCTTCTAAGGAATATTGTTTAGGATCCTCCAAATCATTCATCGCAATCCCTCCTCTTAGCTCTATTTATCCCTAAGGTAGGCCCCATCTCTTCATTGATGTTATCCACATTACTAGTTTTCCTTTCCCTCATGACCCTCAATTGGATATCCAATAAAAATCTTGAGGCATCATTACTTCTCTTTCTAACTATCCTACCTTTCTCCCTCGGCATCTCGCTAGCTTATCCATATTTGCATATAAGTTGATTAATGTGATGCAACATCTCTCACTAGGGAGTATTCACCCATCACTCTTAATCCTCTTATGTCTCCTCCTCCATCTACATCTCTCATGTGTATCGAACTATCTTCTTCTCCATCCAATAACTCCATAGACATAGATGACATTGCATCCTTTCCCCTTAACTTTGTTTGATCTCCAAAATCACCATGGAACCGGTCTCTTTATAATCCCCACGTGGTCTCATCTACTCTCTCACAATCCCATCAAAATCTACTTATCGCTCATCTTGGCCAACATGTTATCCCCATCCTAAGTTATCTTTGTGCCTCTCTTGGGGCACCATACCTCATCCTAAGCCCAATTTTGTGGCCATCTCCATCTCACTCTGGATGCATATTTTCCTGATATTCGAAAGAGATTGCATACTATTTTACTTCCTCTTATTTATCTCACTCCATATAATCATATGCAAGATATCATCTTATCCCATCCACTCTCACCTCTCAAGGAAAGTTTCTTTAACATCGGTGACCTTGTTCTTAAGGAAAATCAAAACTTTACTACTCTATAAAGGATCTAACATGGAAAGTTTTCTCCCAACAAGATTGGAACTTACATTATCACACACAAGTATGGGTCTGGAGCTTATCATTTAGCCTCCTTGATGGTAAACTAGAAACAGAGCCTCTCAACGCATTACACTTACAACCATTCTAGTGATAACATACCTACCATTGTGAACTTAGTCATCCCATTGGTCATCCATCCATTATTAGCCATTTCCATCTTTCATCGTAATGATTTGGAATTATGTGGTCTACCATCACTTTCTTAGTTATGACCTTAAATATGGGCACCACGGATATGCTCATAACATATTCCTTATGGATAGGTTCTTCCTTCTTGGTGATAACTCCATGATCATTACATCCATTACCCTCTTATTCACCTATTGGAACCACACTAAGGGTCCACGAGTGTCATTTATACATTCATTATCCCCTCCTAAGTGGTCTACCTAACTATCTCCAGCTCTTCCTCATAACAAACTCAAAATTCCATGGATGATCATTATCTAAAATCAAAAAGAAAAATAGACTAATCCCTTCAAGGAAATATGTTGATAAAAATCAAAAGTATAGATTGATCCCTCAAAGGATTGCGATCTTGCATGTATTATGTCTTCCTTCTAAAAAAGTAGACCACTCCCTCGAAGGATGGTTACCCTCTTATCATGGCAGTGAAGGCTTCTCGCATTGATTATCCTTCGATCTCATAAATCATTAAATTCAAAAGCAAGCATCTTAAGAAATCGTCCCGCATCGAGCAACTTTCTCATTCATAGAAAACTTCCTATATTGATCATTTTCTCTTCCCCTCACCAATAATGGGGTATAGACCTAGGGAAACCATCCTATGAACACCCTAGTTCCCATGTACAAGTCACATTTAAACCCCTTTGTCATGTCAACATTAGTTCTATAAGTTGACCCTTCATATTTTCCATTTTGACTCTTAGGATCTCTAACTAACGATGGTTATATGTGTTATCACCAAATCACTGCACCCCCAAATGGCCTGAAGGTGAACAAAAAATTCAATGTGATTGGGTAACATGGGATCACCTCTCAAGCTATGGGACTTGGGCTCGAGGTGAACCTTTGGAGAAGGCCGGCTTCCTCTTCCTAAACTAAGCACTACACTACTCCTAATGCAAGATAAATGGCTAACTAGACCTATGTTAACATTTCAAGGGATTAGGGAGAGAGATTTGTAAGGAAATAAAACCTATACTAGAAGTGGTGATGCACCAAGAAAGGGTTGTGCTAGACAAAATTCCATCTTGCCAATGAAGAGAGATGATCATGAGGAAGAATGAACATGCATTACAAACCCAATTTACATATAGTACTTCACTCCTTGATAAGCACAATGACCTCCAAAACTTGCAAAAGAAACCCTGGTTGCATAGTTCACCTGCAAACATGAGAGAGGAAAATAGAAGCAACAAAATCATGAAAGGACATATAACTGATCACAAAACATAATTTCCATTACTTCAAGCACTTGCACAGTACATCATTACATCGTGGGAAAAGGCATAGGCTACCATTACAATTTGATAAGAAACTCTTGAGAGCCTACAAATTCATAGCATCTTAGCTTGTGAAGAGAGGGGAATCTTGGAAAGTATATAAATTATTAGAATAAGAACCCCTTTACATTTTATAACATTTTTTGAGTGGTGAGAGAAAGAAGGAGAAATCCTAGAATCTAGGCTAGAATGTAGGAAACAATTAATCATTGTTGTTGGCCATGTCTTCCCATTTATTGCACCTCCACCTTTCGAGGCACCACTCAAGGAACGAAGAAAACCTGAAAATTTGGAATGAAAAAATCCAAAAATTCATCTTCTGGTGATTCCATGATGCATCTCTCTTTCTTTCAATTCTAACGACTATAATTTTGTAAAAAACGGACAACCCGAGAGAAAGTTATGTCTTCCTGAGTGAAAGTCACTTTTTAGGATCTACAGGTATTACGCTCAACCAACCCACCGATAATGACTTCAAAAATTTCAATTTGAATTTATCCCCATTTTATTAAAATAATATTTAAATATTTTTCTAAGTTCCTTATACTCTACAACATTGGATTTTACATTTGAGGAAATCAATGAATTGTTTTGGTGAATGACTCGTCGCCCACTCGTCGAGCCGATGGTGAGATCCCCTTTGCATTGCCAAGTGAACACCTTTGAGAATTAATGCCCTCCAAAAATGGAAAACTGATCCTTCCATACATCTTTCTTGAACTTCATGCTATCTCCATCTTGTTATCTCGGTGGGTGGTTTCTCCATGTGGCACTTTCCACACATTGCATGACGATCGAGCCACTTTACTTTATTACGTTGGTCAACCGAATTGACTATACGGTCATCGCTTTTATTAGTTTTGGATCTACCCCACCGGATATGCCATTGGTTGAATCCTTTCTTCACGATACTTCACTACCCACGATGTCGATCTAGCAATTTCGGGATCTACCTATCCCTCACGCACGTTCGCGGGGGGAATATTTAATTGAAAAGACTCAAAATTTTGAGTAACCAATGCTGTGGCAGAGTGGTGGGCCTCCTGCCTTGTGTTTTGCAGGTCGCGGGTTCAAATCCACCTATCTCTCTGCAAACGTGCGTGAGAGATTGGCTTAGCCGCAATTTTTCCTTCACCTCGGAGAGGACTCGGCCTCACCATGATTTATATTGAACGAAGAATTGGATTCCCTTTTAATATTATCCAAGATACATGGCACATACCAATCCACCAACTCCTCGAGCCTTTATATTTGCACTAGTCACCACTTCTCATGGGCATGTATTTAACACATATTGATCGAGCTCTCAACCAAACCGCCCTACATTGCATTGAATTGCAGCGATGTTATCACTTCAACTTGACACGTGCTCATGACAAGCCTTGCATCACTTCCCGCGAAACCTGTGACTCACCTTGAAAATCAAGGAGGACTCGTTCAACCGAGCTCACACTCATAGCGACTCTTAACCATTTCGTAACTTCCGACTCGAAAACCCAAAACTCAATTTCAGAGTTTCAAAATTTTGGGCTTCAAAACTATCCAAACTTGCTCAATGTTTTCAATCCCAAAACTCCGAAATCATGAAATGGATAACTCCAAAATAGCTCCCACGTAGATTTATCACGTTCTAAGCTTGATTCTTACTTGGCAAGCACCTCACCATTCAATCGCTGACACCATAACTTTTGTGAAAACACAAAGCTAACGGCTCAAGGTCCCTACTTCTGTTGTTTCACCAAATACCATGGACATCTAAACCTGAACTCAAGGAATCCATGGGTGATGTATCTACGTGAGCTCAAGCTCTATCCACTCTTTTCGCATTATGGCTCTCTTAGTGAGCTCCATCCATCAGCTCGACTTGGGACCATTTTCCCATGAGCTCAACCTCCCAAATTATATTCAAACCTCGTATCCGATTCAACTTGTGCTATAGTCGATATCAATGCCATGGATTTACACATTACTCGAGCTATTCACCACTGTGGCTCGGCTAACTCAGACCTCAACATACCAACCTCCTACATTTTTCCTATGCTATGTTTATTTGAATCAATGAGTCACCAGACGCTGATCTCGATTCGGGCCTCCTGTGAAAGAGCTTGCCTAACCCTTTGTGACATTGAATGCGATGATCGAGACTCATAATTCACTCGATGAATGCTCCATTCACTCTTCCTTTTGAGTTAGATTCCACCATGTTAATTTTGGGATTGTTGTTCCATGTATGTATCACAAGCCACTATCATTTGGACTATATGATCTATTTTTACTCAATGTAGAAAACTACCAAGCCCCTCACGAGTTGATGCTCAAGCTTGGGCTCTGTTAAGCCAACATTTTAACTACGAGCACCATTTTATTTCTCGTATGTTGTCAACTTGTGATCGAGTTATGAATCTCGGTGATGCCGACTAATCTCCTGGTTATGAGATTCAAACTTGGTTGGTGGAGACTTGTTGTGATGAGCCCAAAGCTCGAGCCTTCCCTGATGCAAGCCTGACTTCTTCAGATTCTGCAGAGTTAAGGACCACCCTGTCGCTATCTAACTCCAAAGGTCTATAAGCCCAGTCTTCCTTTTACACTAAGCCAACCCGACATGGCTCCTAGCTTGAGCCATTTCCTTTCTCTTATGTGACGACATCCTCAGGAAGCCAATCGAGCTCATTTTTCCTACAACTCGATGCTCGTAACTCTGATTTATTCACGGTGAGTTGCTTGGCTTCTCCTCATTCCGTATTGGCCTATTTGTGAGATAACATCCTACGTGATATGTCGATTCATGCATAGCCCGAGTTTCACATTTCAAGTTTGTGAGTTGAGGCCATCTCTACGCCGAGCAGAACCCATCTTCGAGCTCACTAGCATCTCTCGTCACCAAAGTCAAACATACACCGAGTTACTCACACAAGCTCAAGCTCGCATTAATGCACCCGTGGATCGGCCTCGTATCTTGATGAGGTGAGTTGAATCCCACAACTAATTGCATATATGTCTTCATGAGTCGTTAGGATACTCCGAGCATACTCTTCAAAAGCAAAATGATCTCACCCTCTCGAGTAACTTGTCACCTCTCCCATAGTTTGGTCATGTCAATCTCGACCCTTGAGTTCATCAAGAACACCTTGTTGTCATGCATCAATAAAGACATTTTCCACCTACCCTGTTGAGCCTGTTTGTAATGCCGAGGAGCTTGACCCAATTCTCACACTCCAACTTTCACCATGTCACCCTTTCCACCAATTCGTCCCCTTCATGCTTGTCGAGCTCACTTTGTGAGATCATTTCAATGAGCTTGTTGTGTTCATCTCTACTAGCGGGTTTTCCCATTCCACTTGTGTTCTCGACTTAATGGATGCTCGGCTTTGGATATGGTCTCAACATTCCCGGGTATGTCCTCGGCTCGCTCTCCAAGCCATATGATTTGAGCCACAAACTCTCCCAACCGAAATTGGCTCTATGACATCTCTCGGATCCTTTTATGCTTCATTCTAAATTAAACGTCCTAATAAGCACTGGAATTTTCACACTACCAAGACACTTAAATCATTTTTAGCTCCTTTTGAGTCAAGATTTTCTTCACTTAGCTTAATGACCTTGATTTCGTCTCTCTTCACAAAATCGAACTCCCGTTAAAAACCATTGAGCTCACTTCGAAAGTGGTCAAGGTCGAGCTCTCTGTCATTAAGTTGGCTTAATCTGAGATCATTTCCAATGCCTATGATGACTTCATTTGATCCCTTGACTCTTGTTACGATATACTCCACCAAGTTCTTTATTGACTCGTGAGGTCCCGAGCTCTCTGCGCAACGTTTTTAGAAACCCAACTATAGTTGAGTTTCTTCTATCACCATGAAAACTCACCTCGATATTCATCCTTGCTTCAATCCTAAGCTAGAGCACCTAATGACTGATCCCTTAGCTCACCGAGAAGTTTACCGAGTTGCTCGGTGAGCTGTCTTATTTAATTTCCTATTTGACCATTTCTTAAAGATTTAGCTCTAAATTTTTAGGTCATATGGAACGTTATCAAAATCTGAGGATCATAAAGATACATTAAAACCTTCTCAACAATATTTTATTGATTTTAATCAATTAATACCCATGATGATTGAAAGTGGTCTTGTTGGGACAAATGTCCAGTTCTGAGTACACCCTGATCTTCTTTAAACAAAGAAAGAAAAAAATCCAAAATAATTCCAAATCCTTTGGTAATGCCACAAATGTGTCTTAACACAAAAATTTCTTGTAGATCCCGAAATGTTTTATGAATAAGTATTTTGGTCCCAGGGTCCACTAGACATCCTCTTTGTGTAATTTTTCCAAGTGTGGTAGGATTGGAAAACAATAAATTAGCACATGTTATTGGTTGCATAAGTGCATTTCCTTAAGTGGCTCCTTTCTCATTTACCTCCAATCAAGTTTCAAGGATTTTTTCCTTGTTTGCTCCTTTCTATGATCATGTGTCATTTATCTTTTATTTTAGGACACATTTTATCAAGGCCGCATTCATGTTTATCATCTCTAATATAAATCATGTCATCTATAATCTATGTGTTTAGTACTAGGTATGAAATATATCACTCTCGCATACATTCACTACTAAATAAGTGACCACAAAAATTCATTTGTTGAATCTATATATGTATAAGCCACATCATAATCATATCCATCCTAACATTATAAATTTTTCACATGTCAATTTCATTATATTTTAATCATCACATCATAATTAAATAATCACATATTCACATCTATATTTCAATCATCCATATACAACTAATCGAGTCTAATCCATTACATCAATAGAAACCATCACATATTCCACCATTTTAATATATGCATATCATCAAGAGCATGAATAAAAATAAAATACACATAAAAACATAGTGAATCATAACCAAAATCGTCATCTGTATATATATAGTGAGTCCAAAATCGCATCAATACATCATACATCAAAGGCCTCTAAGGGTCATGTCTCAAAGCTGATATATCATCAAAATCATAGAATTGTACATTTGACAATCTCGTGTCCTTCCTCGTTGAGGCCGGCATTATGATCAAACCCTAAACATCGTTGACACTCTCATGGCCCCCTCTCATGTTGGTGGTGCCACACTCGCAGATGCTCTCGATGGTATTGCATGTTAGAACATAATTATTAAGTGGGATGGCCACCCCTTAATGTATATGGATCCATCACTAACATATAGGTTAATATTTAATAATATGAAATATTTATATTTCTATTATTAAATATGCTAACCTAGGTATATACTTTAGGTTAAATATTAATATCATGAAATGATTATATTTCTAATATTAAATATTATAAACATAGGTGTATGTGTCAACCTTTTAGGTTGAAAAGGTGGGTCGGGAGACATACCCGATCACCTAATATAAAAAGGACTTTAGGTCCTCATTTGATATCTTGTGAAATATATCAAAGGTGAAAATTATTTACCCTTGAGATTAGGGTTTGAAGGAGGAGGTGGAAAATATTGGATGTAACTTTGGTTCTCTAAAAGTAAAAGGTTATTTCATAGTGGTTTTTAATCCTATTTGGGGTTTTCCACTATAAACACTGTGTCACTGTGTTCTTACTTTTGGTATGTATTACTTAATTAATATGTTATGTAATTTATTTATTACATTGCATAATGTTTAACATTTAATGTTTTATGGTTTATGTTAGTATTTAAATATGTTGGTTGATTAAATTTGTAATAGTTAGAATCCTCTAAATTCTAACATGGTAACAGAGCTTGGTTAGAGTTAAATAGGTTAGATCAAATAAATTTGTATTTACCCTATTTAATTCCTACGGTTTTTTCAACCAACCCGAAAGGGGTATTTAAATTGTTTGGGCCCCCTTCTTTCATTTTTTGTGCAAAACATAAAATATTTTGAAAGATTTGTGTGTGTGCATATGCGAGAAAGACTCTGAATTTCTACCTGCACATGAATACCATTTACAGACTGTAAGTAATTAAATTTTTATATGAAATATTTCATTATGGTTCTATAGTTTCATGTGTGTACAGGTTGAATTATTTTAGGGGTAAATGAAGGAGACAAAGACCATGAAAATAGGGTTCTTATTTTTTTCATTGGCTGGTGATATCCCTTGTCTCCTTTGTAAATTTACTTTCATCTAAAAGTTTTTTTTAGATTTTTTTAGCCGGGTGAATTTTTTTCTGATCTTCAGTGTTTTTAAATAAAATATAAATTTAACCTGGTTTTATATGTGTGTGTGTGCGTGCGCGTGCGTGTGTGCGTGTGTGTACTATAGTTTATATTTTTATATAAACTATATAGTGTTTGCAAGATTTAAATCATAATATGTAAAAATTATATCTGGTTTCTGTTTATTAGAATTTATGAACAGATACCTTTAGGATCTGCTCATATTTTTTAAAAAGAGAAGATTAGAAATTTGGGCTTAAATAAAAACTATATTTTTTTCAAAATCACAGTGATTTTTGTCATTTCTGGCAATTTTACCAACCAGAAACCCAAATTTGAAAAATATAACCATTTTTTGATTCTTGGTTGTTTTTTGAGACCAAATCACCACTATTGATCAAATCGTCGGCGATTCTCCTTGAATCATTGGCGATTCATACAATCGCTAGAGATTTCTATAGATTGTTCAAAATTGGCATTTGATATTTTTTTCTTTTGTAGATCTGAATCTGTTATGATTTGTCTTTAAATATATCTGATGAAAAATTCAAGTAACAACTTTTGATATATATCTAACATTATATATTGAGGTGTGTTTTACAGGTTCAGGAAAACAATGGCATCTAGTTATTTCTGCCTTGACAAATCCCAGATCCTGAATGGAACCAACTACAACATTTGGAAGATTAGGGTCAAATCAGAACTTATGGCAAGGAAACTCTAGACGATTGTTTTGTTTCAGAATTGAGATTGCGCCACCTGGTCGTTAAGCAATCGTGGATAATATAAATGCATTCTCTCAATGTATGCAGGAATCCCTTTCCATAATTTTGTGAAATGTGAATGATGAATACCTTCTACATGTTGGTAATATTGAACATCTGAAATAGGTGTGGACACAATTAGAATCCATGGATGAATGTACATGTTTATCTAATATCATTAATCTTGTTTTAGAATTACTTACAAATCCTATGAAAGGAAATGAAAAAGTAGATAATTCTTAGCCAAAATTAAAAATATTAAAACACAATTAGATGGATGCAATTGTGACTTAATTGGTGAAACATTAATCTACTTTATTGTTCAGTTAAATACACATGAAAGATTTAGAAATTTTATTTATATAATAGACTTAAAATACCGTAATGAAGATGAATTGCCCGATTTGATTAATTTAATTTCTCTTCGATTTAGGAAGATCAAGTCATGATGAACTTTGACATCGAAGAGAATGTCTCTCACAAACTTCTTGCTCATAATTCAAAGTTTAAGCCTCACAAGCCCTTCTCTGATCAGAAGTATAAATCTAAATCTTCTTTTGCTGATAAGAATTTTTTTACTTCTGAACAATTGTGTAAGCTTTAATGGTAAATGTCACAAATGTGGTAAATTTGGACATAAAAAGGAAGATTGTAAATCTAAGAAACCTATCCATAAAAATCAAAAACAAATTATTTCTTCTAAATACAATTTAAGGAAAAAGGATAGTTCTAATGATATTCCTAAAATTGTTGCATTATATGTTGTGTTGTATTCTTCCTCTAATTCTAAATGGATTCTAGATTCAGGTGCATCAAATCATATGACTGGTGTTTCAAATTATTTGTTTGATGTTGTGAAAATCAATGAACGTGTGTATCTTGGTGATAACTCATCTTTAGAAGAAATAGAGAAAGGAAAAGTAAAATTTGCTAATGGTGTGTTGAATAATGTTTTATTTGTTCCTAAGCTCAAAAAGAACCTTTTATCATGTTCTCAATTAACTCATGATGGTTTTTCTATTCAAATTTTGAAATATACTTGGTATATCAAGGATAGTAATGATAATATAATAGCTAAAGGAATTCAAAGAAATGGTCTGTATATTTTTTATGATTTCTATTCTACATCCTATTTTGTTTCTCAAAGTTTGAATAATTCAAAACTATGGCATGAAATATTAGGACATGTTAATTATCAAAGTTTATATGAAATGGCTAGATATAATCTTGTGAAATGTTTTCATGTGTTGTCTTCTTCTCATGATGCGTGTGAAGGGTGTTTATGCTCAAAACAAAGTGTTAAACCCTTTCACTCACATCCTAAGGAGAGTTCCTCTTCTCCTCTAGATCTTATTCATAGTAATGTTAGAGGACCTCTTAAAGTAGCTTCGTTAAATGGTTCTTTATATGTTGTGACTTTTATTGATGATTTCACTAGGATGATTTGGACATATTTTCTTAAAAATAAATCTGATGTATTTGGAAAATTTAAGGAATTTAAAGCATTTGTTGAAAACTCATCAAATTATAAAATTAAGAGACTTAGAACAGATAATGGGGGTGAATATGTTAGCAAGACATTTGAATTTTTTTGCATTGATTTTGGTATTAAAAGGTAATTGACTTCTCCTCATTCTCCCGGATCTAATGGTGTTGTAGAAAGAAAAATAGGACTGTTTTAGATATGGCTCGAACTATGCTTCATTCTTCTGGTCTTCTCGAAGTTTTATGGGTAGAAGCAATGAACACAAAATCCTACATTCTAAATAGGGTTCCTACCAAATCTATTCATCTTTCGACTCCTTTAGAAAAATGGTCAAATAAAAAACCTAATATTTCTCATCTAAAAGTTTTTGGTAGTCCTTCTTTATACATTCCTAAAAATAAAATAAAGAAACTTGATATGACTTATTTTTCTTGTGTTTTCATTGGATATGGTATTAACATTGTAGGTCTAAGGATTTATGACCTTGCAAAAAGGGAAGTAACTAAAAACCACAATGTGGTGGTTTTGGAAAAATGTTTTTGTTCATCTGATAATGGTAAAGATGTTCCTAACTCTGTCAATATTTCTAATGATGGTTCTGATTCTGATAATGAGAATATAGTAAATGGTCATGATGATGATATGGATAAATCCCCTATCTCCTTAGCTAAGAAACCAAAATGGGCTCAATCTGTGTTAGAGATTTCTAATCCTATTGACCTTAGGAAAATGACCAGAAGCCATCATACCTATCATGCATTAATGACCTTGTATGAACCTGAGTGGCAAAATTTTGAATAATCTTCTCGGAGATGAGAAGTGGATCAGTGTAATGTAGGTTGAATACAATTCCCTAATTTAAAATCAAACTTAGGAGTTGGTGCCACCTCCCGAAAAAATAAGCATTATAAGTTCTAGGTGGTTATACAAAGTAAAATATAATTATGATGGTAGTATTGACAAATATAAAGCTAGAATTGTTGCTAGAGGTTTCACTCAGAAACCTGGTATTGGTTATGTTGAGACATTTTCCCTTGTAGCTAAAATGAGTACTATTAGGGCCTTATTTGCAATTGTTGTTCAATTTGGGTGGGAAATCCACCAAATGGATGTGAAAATACTTTTTTGAATGGTGATTTAAAAGAAGAACTTTACATGTCTCAACCTAAAGGATTTGAAGAAACTGGTAAAGAAAACTATGTTTGTAAATTGAAAAAATCCTTGTATGGTTTAAAACAAGCTCCTAGAGCTTGGTATGCGAAAATTAATTCCTTCTTTAAATAGTTAGGTTTTGTTAATTGTTCTTCTGAAAATGATCTATTCATTAAGAAAGAAGGCTCTCATATTATCATTGTTTGTATATATGTTGATGATTTTCTTATGACTGGTGATAGTCTTACTTTAATTTGCATAATTAAATAAAAATTGAAACAATACTTTGAAATGATTGATTTAGGTCTCTTACATCATTTTCTTGGCATGGTTGTATTTCAAGATAAGCATTTTATTATTGTTTCTCAAGCACAATATGCAACCAATGTATTGAAAAAGTTTAATATGATTGATTGTAAACCAATTTCTACTCCTAGAGAAGTTGGACTGAAAAATTGATCCTAAACCTACATGTGAAAAATATTATCCTACTTTATATAGGTATTTAGTTAGTAGTTTGATTTATCTAACTATCACTAGACCAGATATTTCCTATGCAAAAGAGGAATCGCTTCCACATTTATGCAGAACCTTATAGAGATCATTGGAATCTTTAAAAAGGATTCTTAGATATATTAAAGGAACAATCAATTATGGGTTGCATTATACTAAGAATGAAAATGCTAACTTATATGGATTTTGTGATTTTGATGATGTTGGTGATGTATTGGATATAAAATCTACTTCTGGTTATGTGTTTAAATTTGGTGCAGGTGTCATTACTTGGTGTAGCAAAAAGCAAAGTCAATCAAGTTTCTATCTCTTCACAATTTGTTTGAGTATAGAAGTGCAATGGAACCTGCAAAAGAGGCTTTATGGCTGAAGAGGTTGTTCGATAGGATAAAGATGAAGGATCCAAGTAGTTTTCCTTTGTTTTGCGATAACCAAAGCATCATATCTCTTGCACATAATCTAGCACAACATCAGAGGATGAAGAAAATTGAGATACATATACACTTCATCCGTGATAAGGTGTTAAGTGGTGAGATATATCTCAAGTTCGTGCTGACTAAAGAGTGGATTGCTAACATCTTCACAAAACCCCTAAGTGCTGTAAAAAAAATTCACTTTCATGAAAAACTTGGATTGTTAGAGTTTTCATTGAGGGGGAGTGTGCATGAAAATGTCACCTCCTAATGGAACTTGTTTATTGTAAAATAAACTTCAGGAATTTGTAAAAATACCTTTGGCAAAGTGTAAAAAGACCTTCGTGCATGTATACCTCATTGGCTTCTTTTATAGAAATAAGTGTAGAAAGATATTAAAGTTAGTCTTTAGTAACTCTTTAGTGTTATTGGGTTTACTCGGTAAACATCCAATGTAAGCATATTGTTAAGGATGTCCTTAGTTATAAAAGGCTCCTATATGCTTGGATTCAATATCCTTTTACGAGAACGTGTGAGAATATGTAAAACTAAAAAATCATACTTAGCCACGATCATGGGATTATCTTTGGGATTCCAAATCCTTTTGTATCAAAAGGTAACTTGAGTATGATGGTGTTATAATTCCTTCCCATGATATGCTAGCCTAAAACCTTTATGGTTTAAGAATTGTAAATCTTATATTGTACTATGGGCAAGGTAATCTATTGGCATATGTTACCCCACTTAACATTAAGGGGAGTGTTGGAACATAATGATTAAGTGGGCTAGCCACCCCTTAATGTATATGGGTCCATCACTAATATATAGGTTAATATTTAATAATATGAAATATTTATATTTCTATTATTAAATATGCTAACCTAGGTATATACTTTAGGTTAAATATTTAATATCATGAAATGATTATATTTCTAATATTAAATATTATAAACCTAGGTGTATGTGTCAACCTTTTAGGTTGAAAAGGTGGGTTGGGAGACATACCCAATCACCTAATATAAAAAGGACTTTAGGTCCTCATTTGATATCTTGTGAAATATATCAAAGGTGAAAATTATTTACCCTTGAGATTAGGGTTTGAAGGAGGAGGTGGAAAATATTAGATGTAACTTTGGTTCTCTAAAAGTAAAAGGTTATTTCATAGTGGTTTTTACCCTATTTGGGGTTTTCCACTATAAACATTGTGTCACTGTGTTCTTACTTTTGGTATGTATTACTTAATTAATATGTTATGTAATTTATTTATTACATTGCATAATGTTTAACATTTAATGTTTTATGGTTTATGTTGGTTTATTAAATTCGTAATAGTTAGAATCCTCTAAATTCTAACATACACCACCCCTCTCGGCTCGCCATGCCACTAGATACTTTGCATTTATCAAGCTCTGCGGTATCTTATGGGCAAAAATCCTCTCCTAATATCTCTCCTCTACTTCCAATTTTGTGTATCAGCTCAAAGGAAACCTGGGGGAACCATCTTCTACGTCCCTCCTCGAATGTATATTTTCAATCCCACCCATTATCCTTTTTGTGACCCTTATCTTGACCATTGTTCACATTTTTTCATGTATTCTCGATTTTTACTTCAACCTCGTTGGTCCTACAACATGTTCATCCATATGAGTGTATTCCCTTGGTTTCTCTCCTTTTTGTAGTGATTTTTGCTCACTCACAGTCCGTAGGACATTTTCGTTGTCTCCTTGAGACCTCCCTTTGTTTCCTACCAAAGTGATATCAGAATCACCACCATATTTTTACTTTTTTTTCCTCCTCATCGGGAAAACGCGTGATTGACTTCCTTTGTTTCTTCAATCCCTAGATTGAGGGGAGCACCCAATCAATTATATTTTTATCACTTTCTCATTCCTAACGCAAACCACTCATCAAAAAAGGGAAAATGTAAACACAAAAAAATGGTAACACTTCCTTTTCCACCCCACATTCATTCCCTTTCACCATGGCCACTCATTTGAATTTCTTATTCCCTCCACGAATTCAATTTATCCCATTATTCATTATTCTCCCACATTTAATCATTTCATTATTTTATACATGGTTAATTATCCCTAATTAATCTTAATCCTCATCTCATTATTTTATCCTCCCTAACCATTCCTAGTTACCCCTAATTAGCATTAATCAATCCTAATCCCTCATCAAGGCATATCTTATCTCTAGATTCCTCCATTTATCCTTTCGATCCTCTCAACCACCTCCATTTAATGATTTCATCCCCCTTTTCCTTTATTTACTCATTTTCATCCACCCACTTACCTGTTTCACTTCAATATGCATCCCTAACCCACCTAACCCTCCTAATCTGTAATACTAATTCATTTGGGCCTCTTTGCCTCAAGTTCAATATCATTCCACTACCCAAATTGACATCTCTCCACATTCACCCCTCCTTGTTCATGGATGTAATTTTGGAGATTCTCACTTTCTTGTGATTTTTCCTTCATCTTTGAGTGTCTTGGGAGAAACTTCAGTCATATTAGAGTCCTCTTGGAGATATTGTGCTTTCATTTTGAATTTTTAGGGATATTTCCTTCACCTTTTGCATGCATTACTTCATCATTATTATTTATCATATATATCAGTCTCTTTAACATCTTGTGCGGCAGTTCATTCGCGTCAAGGACTCGATTTTGGCCTTCTCAACTATATGTGTTTGTCTCATGGGACCTCATTTCAACCCACCTCTTTTCATCCAAAACCTATACCTTCCCATTTTTCCATAGATTTTCCCCTGGTTGCCGTCAACCTAACCTTGTTTCCTACCACTTACCTTTCCAATTCCTAATTTTCTTGCATCCTTTCTATTTCCCCCTTTCCTAGATCTTTTGCAAGTTCTTGGTTGGCATTTCATTACTACATTAGTCCCAGATCTCTCACAATAGATCCTTTAGGTCTACATTTTACATTATTATTTCAGTCCACTTGTCCCCTGACCTCCGTTGATTGTCCCTTTATATCCTTGTGTCATTTTCAACCCCTCATCAGTTTGGATTATTTTTTCATACTTTGATAAGATATGGCTTCTATCATCTTAGATCCAACTTTCAATTTCTACTTTTCTTTAGATACTAGATGTTTTTATCGGACCCATCATTATATTTCCTATTTTATTTTTTTACAAGAGGGTTGATATCCTTCCAAGGAATTTTACACTTCTTAGAATCGACTTATTTGGGAAACCCTTTATCCTATCTACTAATCCATTTTTCTTCTAGTGTTCTTTGTTGTGCAAGTCAACAAACTCACAGTAAGGAGGAAATCAACCTTTACGCCCGTATTCTCCCATCCCATCTTGAGGCACCATAAACCATCCATGTTTTGAGTTAATTTTCTCTTTCATTACTAGTTCATTAACTTGAATAGGAACAAATAAACTTGGTCAACATTTTAGCATGCCGGTGGGACCCACCCTTTCTAGGTGAGTCTTGTGCTTTGTTTTCATTTTCCTCTTTACTTTATTTCCACTAACCTTGAAAGGAAGGAATATATGTTGGATCATGCTCACTTTCTTGTTGGCATTGTATCATGGATCACTTGGATTGGATTTTTGCATGCATGTTGGCTTTGAAGATTAGATAAAAAGTAAAAATGTAAACCAAGTATTCCTTGTTTTTGTTCCCCTTTCTTTTCTTTTCCGCATTGCATCCTTTGTTTGTTTTCCTCATCAAATTTCCACATTTCGTTTTGGGATATTAAAATAACCTTTCATTACTTGATTGATAACCTAGTTTTAACTTGGGATTAACTTATTAAATTCACCTCATCAAACATATCCAAACACACAAACCAACTTACATGTCTAAACATTCCTTACTTGGTTAAACTATTGGAATTTTATTACCCAATAGGAAAGTCGTTGCGATGTTCGCCGTTATAAACTCTATATAGATTCAGGCCTCATGTACCTTTGATTATATCAAGGAATCCAAAGCTAAAACCACCTGAAACCAACCTTAGATTGACCATTTTCCTAGGTTCCCCATTGAGCCTTTTTCTTTTCTTTTTTCCACACACTTTTTAATAATCGTGATGATAAAAAAATTATTCCTTGACTTTTTTGTTAATAAACTACATAAAAAAATGTTTGTCTACTTAATGCCTATTATCACTCCTCATCAGTCCAAGAAATCATGATAATTCACCTCATCTAATGACATCCCTCCTTCCAATGTCTTTTCCCTACAAGCTTTTGAACTTGAGACCACGCTTTCAATCTCCCAACCCTCATTTCCATGGACTTCTCTTCATGAAGACCATGTCACTTGAAATGATCCAAATCATGAAACCAATCCTTCTGCAGACCATCTTTGCTTATGTCTCCTACTCATCTAGAGACTCTTGGACCTCCTACTATCTCTCGCGAATGCTCAAATTTTTATGGTTATTTTTTACGTAAGTCCTCCATAATCCTTAAACCCCACAAATCTATTCAATTGGTGGATCCCATTTCACCCGATATCAACACTATCCCCACTTCATCTGTTATTTTCACTAGTATGCCTATTCATTCATCCGAACAATCGCACTTACTTCCTCCTATAACCTTACCCCTCATCTCTACTTCACATATTCATGCCAACATTGCCATCTCACAACCCTCCATATGAATCAATGAAAATCATTGCAACCTCCTTAAGGAGCCTATCATCACATCCCCTATTCAATTGGTGCACCCTAGTTACCATTTCAAAGGTGCATAGTGCAAATTAGAAAATCCCAAAAACTAAACCTTTAAGGTAACTCAGTAGATGAGAATTGTTAGCAAGCCTCTAAATGTCTAAAACTATAAAAATCATCAAATAATGATACTATGTACCTCCAAGAACATTCCTCTATCTTTACACCTCGCAATCAATGTCATTCATCCCTCACTTAAAATATCGCTTACATTAGGTTTCCAATCTGCCCTTAGTCTTTTAGTCTCCTTATAGCATCTCCACTTCTATGTCCTAGGTTTTAATTCCTCATATGCTCCTCACAACCTCATTTAAACCATGAAAAATCCCATCCTTCTTACATTCTTTCTTGAGTCTTACTTACTTCTATTTGGATTTCACCTTCTCTTCACTAATCCTTGTAATGACAAGGAAAATTATATATTTTAACCTTCCCAAGTATCTCTCATCAATATTATTCATTCACAAATTCAAGTTACTGTTAGGAGGACCACTTTTTTGATTTATAACAACCCAAAACACAAGAATGTTCTACCTTTCACAAAACTACTTATTTTTCTCTCAAGACAATGATTACTTGCTTCAATCATGCTCTGAGGGATTTAGGGATAAAAAGAAGACTTCATGAGCTCCAATAGTTCACATTTACCCTTTCCAAGATGCTTTCCAAATTTTAGAATCTAACTCCTCACCTAACCCCTCTATTCCACTTTTGTAATTTTTACTTCTAAACCTTGCTAGGGTTGCTACAACTGTTAAGAATACCTCTATCCTTAGGAGTTTCCAAAGAAAATAGTAGGGCTTATTGAGAACCATTTAAGGTTTTCTTAATATGTTAAATTTTTAGTATGTGGCTCCAAGGGTAGACCCTAGTCCCTTCTAAAAATAGTTCTTCTAACTAGGGTTATAACTGTAGCACTATGTCATTCAAGAAAATGGTAAGAAAATCATAAGATTTCACCAATGAAGTTCAAAAATTCCTCTTGAAATACTTACTAGGCATGATTGACATGATTTATACAAATTTTCATTTCAAGATTCATCCATCTTCACCATTAAAACATAAACCCTAGCATGGTTCTCTGTAGGTTCACGAGAGGTAGAAATATTTACATCTTTCTTGTACTTGATCTTTAAAACTTCAAACTTTTCATACAATACTGATGTATATCCAACCTTATTTATGTGCTAACTGGATTTCAAGAAAGCATGGGAATTAGCTTAAACTACATGAAAATATGCATAATTGTACATCAGGAATAAGAGAGAAAACCTCTTTACCAGATTTAAGAAACTTAATCAACTTGATTTCAAAATAACTTTCTCAAGATTGATAAATTTATTCACTTAATGAATTTAGTCATCTCATGCATTCATCATAATGCTAAGAAGAATTTGTGTTCATGGTTTTGATTATATGCGATCACGTTCCATCAAACAAGGTATCAACATACAAGATTTTGTCATGGGTAGTTATTAATAGGATCATGCAATTACTTCCTAAATCATGAGAGAAATCAATGCACATACTCCTTTCTTTGTGGATCCCTCTATTTACCTTGCACAGACTTCTCACAGTCTCAAAAATTGACTTCTCATTTTCATAGAAGACAATCCAATACCATTCAAAGAATAATACATTCTAAATTCATCCTCTTCCATGATAACTCAAACAAGCAATTTATCTAAGTGTTATACATCATGGATTAAGTTACCTTCACTATTCAAGTTAGTCACAATCCATTATTACTCTTGTAAACTAGATATCTCACAAAAAAGAGCTTCTTAGATCAAAACAACACCTACCAAACCACTCATATTGAAACTATCAAATACATAAACATGAAGATCAAGGATCAATCTGTTATTTCATGCAAAAATTGTCTTGTCTTGACTGTATTTAGACATTTCATAGTCCTTCTTACATAAAAATAGAGTATTCTCTGTAAACGTTCATATATTCCCCTACAAAACTCCCTCCTCCCCAAGGTATCTCTCTCCCTTCCTCATTTTAGAGATAACCAACTCATGTATTTGATATCTCTCTTCCTTTTCTTATTCACTTTCATGGTTTTTCATTGAAGGCTTAACCACCCACTACCAAGCTTAGCATCCACCTTTACAAGTTTGAAATTTGAATTACATGTTTTGGAGGGAAAGTTCCCTTTTTGAAATTAAGAACTCTAAACCACCTAGACTCACTCCTTCTTGACTCCACACACCTAATTTGACCTCCTTAACTTCATGACCATGAAAATGTGCTTTTAATGAAGGTGTTTAGTGATGCTCCTGCATCATCAACCAACACAACTATCTCAACCACCTACTAAATTCATTCCAACTAATCCCATAATCAATCAATCAAATGTCCCTATTTCACAACAACCTACTCAATCTAACCAATCATACCACATCCCCATCTCTCAACATCAATTTGTATCCCAACCAATAAAATCTCAACCTTCTAACTATATTCCCCCTTATCAACCACCTCCATCAACACCAACACACCCCCAAATCTATCAAACATATCAAAACCCAACCCATCCACCTCATACACATCTCAAATTCCTATTTTGACATCTCAACCATCTAATGATCCCTTACATGCTCTATTAAGTAGAATGGCTAGCCTCAAGGCCAAAACTTTGGGATCTAAGACCACATTTTCTTATGACCAAATCTGCAACAAACCCATCAATCCATTTGTCCCCATCAATCCATATCCTCGTTATTGAGAATTTCCGAAATTATCCAATTTCAACATCAAGGAGGATACAAAACAACATCTACGAGATTTTAGATATGCATGCCACCTTATCACCCACGATCAATATCTCATGCTTCACACATTTCCTATGTTATTTTTCGATCCGCATTACATTGGTACAATAGAATCCCTCAACTCTCATTTTTCAACTTCACTCAACTAGCGTAATTATTCCTTAAACATTTCTTGATCAACATAGCATGTAAAATTACCATCACCTACCTTTATACCATTGAAAATATGATGAAAAATCCATTACAAATTTTGTCACATGATAGTGTAGCATTATTAACCAATTATCCTTCTCCTTTTCACAAACCGAACTCACCGATTTATACTCACAATCTTGTGTGAAGCACATCTCCTCAAATCTTAAAATTCAATCTTTCCAAACCTTTTAATATGCTTTTACTATGGTTCACAAATTAGAACTTTGTACCCTTGAGCAAGACCATCTCAAGCTTAGATAAAATAAGCCCAAAATTGAGTTCACCAAATATTCCACACATGGTGAAAAATCTAAGATTGTCATCACTACAATCATGATCAAATCTTCATCTGCATCTATTTCTCACATGGAGCCTCAACACAGATCTCCTAGACCGTATCCTAATTATACCCCTCTCGGGAATCATATAGCTCGTATTTTACAAATAGATGGAATTTCATCTCATTCACTTCCTCCATCTAACCCATTGATGATTTGCGACCCAAAATCGTATGGTATTGTGATGGGAATTATTGTAAATATCATCAAGTCCAAGGTCATGAAATTAATAGGTTTTTTCCTACAAATATCATGTCCAACAACTTATAAATCAAGGGGACCTTCAAGTAGACAATCCTAACACATCACCTAATCAACCCCTTGATGTTTCTAAACAACCATTCCCCAATCATCCATCAAAAAAATCAGATACCTTCTCCCACATCTTATGAACTTAATGCTCACACAATTAACACCTTAAATCAAGAACCTGCATTATTGCCTACATATTCTACCTCATTACCTCATGCATCTACGTTAGACAATTCTTCTATAAAAATAACCTCATTGATATCCATGCATATCTTTACACCTACCAAATCTCAACCTATCGCATCTATTCCTTCATTCACATCTATATAAAATACACATACTACGCATCTACACTACCTATATCTATAATCATCTCATCCATGCCCACTACCACTACATCCTAACATATCATATACAATCCATCATCAACATATATACCCACTTCCACATCGATCATATCTTCTATCATAACCACACCCACATCTACATCTTGATTTTCACATAAATCTATAATACCACTTGAAACATTTATGACATAAACACCCCCACTTATGACAACCAGAAATAATATTCACTCATCATCTATAAAACTAATCACCCTTACACCAACCCATCTGAAACCTATACAATCTACAACCTATTCTGGTCTCATCAAGCGCATCATCCAAAAACCCCTTCCATCCTAAATATCCCCATCTATAACACCACCTACATCATTTGGTTTTACTTATGCAGAACCCCGGTTGAAATTGTAATAATTCCCACTAAGGGTAAATCCTCACCTCCTAAGCCTAAATAAACCAATTATACATCATCACTCTTTGGGGCACCACCCTCCATCTTAGGGCTAGAGCCTTCATCTAAGTCACCTATCATCAACCAACTTAGAACCAAAAAAACCTCCTTTCTAATCCACCTTCAAATTCAACTAAACCTCAAGAAATCTAAACCAAACCATATATACCCACTTCCCCCTCTAAATTTGAACCAAAAGAGCCTCTTTTACCCTCATCCACCACTCCTAAATCCACCTCAATAACCACCAATGGATATTATATTGAAATATTTCAACACTTACTCCAAACCTCAGCAATCACCCTTCCTCCTATCAATTCTTTTGATCCACACACTCCAAGACATCCTTTGGTTCAATCTTGATGTCATGTGTACTTATATTCACACTCTTGGGCATGATACTAAACATTTTAAGGCCCTCTAGACTCTCATCCATAATATACTAGAGGAAGATGACCTTCTCATCCCCGAATACCACCCTCCTCCTTCCATCTCATCCACATTCAAATTCAATCCTCTAATAAAACCCTCACCTCCTAAGGAATCTAGGTTAGGATCGCCCTCCAAATCATTCATATAAATCCCTCCTCCGAGCTCTATTTCTCCTAAATGGAGGCTCCATCTCTTCAATGATGCTATCCACATTACTAATTTTTCTTGCCCTCATGATCCTTAATTGGATATCTAATTGAAATCTTGAGGCATCATTTTTCTCTTTCTAACTATCCTACCCTATCTCCCTTGACATTTGCTAGCTTATCCATATCTGCAACCAATTTGATTAATTTGATACAATATATCTCACTAGGGGAGTATCCACCCCTCACTCTTAATCCTAATATTTATCCTCCTCCATCTACATCTCCCATGTGTATCAAACTATCTTCTTCTCCAACCAATGACTCCATAAACATCGATGACATTACATCCTTGCCCCTTAACTTCTTTTGATCTCCACAATCACCCTACGACTAGTCTATTATTAGGATATGTCTCTTTCTAATCCTCACGGGGTCTCATCTACTCTCTCCTAATCCCATCTAAATCTACTTATCCATCATCTCAGCCAACATGTTATCCCCATCCTAAGCTATCTTTTTCCTCTTTTGGGGCACCATACCTCATCTTAAGCCCACTTTTTCGGACATCTTTGTCTCACCGTGACACATATTTTTGCACTTTTCAAAAGGGAGCACATAATATGTTATCTCCTCTTATTTATCTCACTCCATACAATCATCTACCAGCTATCATCTTATCCCATCCAATCTCGCCTCTCAAGGAAATTGGCTTTAACATCGGTGACCTTGTTCTAAGGAAAATCAAAACGTCACTACTCTAGAAAGGATCCAATGTGGAAATTTTTCTCCCAACTGGATTGGACCTTATATTATCATGCATAAGTATGGGTCTAAAGCTTATCATTTATCCTCGCTAATGGTAAACTAGAAACTGGTCCTTTTAACACATTACACTTGCGGCCATTCTACCGATAACATACTGCGATTGTGAACTTAGTCATCCCATTGGTCATCCATCCATCATTAGCCATTTCCATATTTCATCATAATGATCTGGAATTATGTGGTCTACCATCACTTTCCGAGCCGTAGATTAAATATGGGCACCATGGCTCTACTTATAGAATATTCCTTATGGATAGGTTCTTCCTTCTTGATGATAAATCGTGATCATTACATCCATTACCCTCTTATTCACCTATTATAACCATGTTAAGGGTCTACGAGTGTCACTTGTACATTCATTATCCCCTCCTAAGTGGTCTACCTAACTATCTCTAACTCTTCCCCATGCAAAAGGAAAAATTCCATGGATTCTCATTATCTAAAATCAAAAAGAAAAAACAGATCGATCCCTTAAAGGACAGCTTGTTCACAAAAGTCAAAAGTATAGACTTATCCTTGAAGGATAACTATCTTTCATGCATTATCCTTTCCCTCTAAAAAAAGTAGCCAACTCTCTCAAAGGATGGCTGCCCCTTATCATGGTAGCGAATGCTTCCACATTGATCGGTCTTTCTATCTCATAAAGCAAAAGCATAGACCTAGGAAACCCACCCATGGAGAACCCTGGGCTCCCATGGACAAGTCGCAGATTAAACCCCTTTTTCGTGTCAACATTAGGTCTATAAGTTCACCCTTCATATTTTCCCTTTTGAATCTTAGGATCACTAACTAGCGATGGTTATGTGTTAGCACATGCTATTGGCTACAAGTGCATTTCTTTAAGTGGCTCCTTTTCTCATTTACCTCCAATCATGTTTCAAGCATTGTTTCCTCATCTGCTCCTTCCTACGATCATGTGTTGTTTCTCTTATGTTTTGGGACACATGTTATCAAGTGCGTGTTCATGTTTATCATATCTAATCTAAATCATGTCATCTATAATCTATGTGTTTAGTAGTCAATATGAAATCTATCCCTCTCACATGCATTCACTACTAAATAAGTGACCACGAAAAATTCAATTATTTAATCTATATATGTATAAGCCACATCATAATCATATCCATCCTATTATTCTAAATTTTTTGCATATCAATTATATAATATTTTAATCATCACATCATAATTAAATCATCACATATTCACTTCTATATTTCAATTGTCCATATATGATTAATCTAATCTAATCCATTACAAAAAAAACATCACACTTTCCACCACTTTAATCTACTATATCATCAACATCATGAATAAAAATAAAATACACATAAAACACATCATTAATCATTACCAAAATCATCATGTGTTTATTATATATATATATACATATACATATACATATATAATCAATCCTAATCCCTCATAAATTCATTTTGTATCCCTAGATTCCTCCATTTATCCTTTCCATCCTCTCAACCACCTTCATTTAATGATTTCATCCGCTCTTTTCCTTTATTTACTCATTTTCATCCACTAACCTACCTGTTTCACTTCCATATGCATCCCTAACCCACCTAATCATCCTAATCCCTAATCCCACTTCAATTGGGCCTCTTTGCCTCAAGTTTGACATCATTCCACTACCCAAATGGATGTCTCTCTGGAGTCATTGGCGACTCTCCCGAGTCGCCATTGACCCTATAAAGCTACATTCACCCCTCCTTGTTCATGGCTGCAATTCTAGAGATTCTCACTTTCTTGTGATTTTTCCATCATCTTTGAGTGTTTTGGTAGTAGCTTGAATCATCTTGGAGTCCTTTTGGAGATCTTGTGCTTCCATTTTGGAGTTTTAGGAGATATCCTTCACCTTTTGCATGAATTTCTTCAACATTATTATTTATCATTTGTATCAATCTTTAACATCTTGTGTAGGTTCAGCTATCGTGAAGGACTTGGATTGGCTTTCTTAGCTCTCTATGTTTTAATGTAGGACCTCGGTTCAAACCACCTCTTTTCATGTAAAAACCTAGACCTACCCAAGTCAAGATCGCTTTTCCTTGGTCACCGTTGACCTTACCCTGCGTTTCATGCCGCTTACCTTTCCACTTCCTAATTTTCTTACATCCTTTCTATTTCCCCCTATCCCATATCTTCTACAGGTTTTTTTGGCATCTCAAGATCGCATCAATCTCATATGTGTCAGTTGAGCCTTCAAGTATGCATTTTACAACATTGTTTTTGTCCTCCTATCCCCAATCATTGTCTATTGGCCCTCTATAGCCTCAGTCGTCATCAACCCCCGTCAAGTTTCATTTATTTTTTCATACTTAGATCCGATCTTCTTTTTATAATCTTAGATCTAGCTTTCAGCTTTTATTTTTTACTTTAGATACTACATGTTTTTATATAATCCATCAATTTTATTTTATTTACAAGAGTTTTGACATCCATCCAAGGAAGTTCACACTTGGAACTTACTTAGTCAGAAACCCTCCATTTTATCTACTAATCATTTTTTCTTCTTCTACTATTCTTTATTGTGCAGGTCATTAAACTCGCACAAGGAGTTAATCAATTTTTTTGACCACATTCTCCCATCCTATTTTGAGGTAACATAAATTCTCTATGTTTTGAGTTGTTTGTCTCTTTCATTACTAGTTCATTAACTTGAATAGGAAAAAAGAAACCGGTCAACACGTGGAGTCATGTAGGTGAGTGAGACATGATGTCTCAAAGTTTTTCAGGTATTTTTGGAGAGGTTTCTAGTTTATGGATGAGTTTCTTCTACTTTGTTTTGGCCTAAACTATGCAAAATCCT
Source organism: Taxus wallichiana var. yunnanensis (assembly GCA_018340775.1). Classification (NCBI taxonomy): domain Eukaryota; kingdom Viridiplantae; phylum Streptophyta; class Pinopsida; order Cupressales; family Taxaceae; genus Taxus; species Taxus wallichiana. Next base: position 383,749,745 of record CM031239.1, on the reverse strand, counting down.
AAGGCCTAGTCATGCAATTCCTAGTTTTGGTAAAGATGTAGAGCTATTTATCCTACGATAATGATTAGATATGATGAAAAGAGGTTTCTAGAGATGTGAGAAAATTTTAATGTCATTATGAAGATAAATTTACAAGTTGTTAGGAAATAAGAGATAAAATATGCGGAATAATCCCTTACAGAATCGCAAAAGTAGAAACTAATATGCAGAAAATATTACAGATCTCAAATAAAAGTGTAGAATAAATAACACAACACAGAGAGACAAGATTTAACGTGGTTCACCCAATTTGGGCTACGTCCACCAAGAATCACTTGCTCAAATTTTATTACAAGCCTTCACTCTCTCAATACAATACCTGATCCGTTTGGAGCTATGCTAAAAAAACTCTACTGTAATTCACACCCAAATTCAGAACACATCTGTAATACATTCACTTGTTTATCTATCATATGCATAAGACCATATAAATAGAAAATCGCTTAAGTAGCTTTTACAAAACCGCTTAAGCAGCTTTTACAAAACCATGGGTATCAAACAATGGGCAAAAACAAAACCGTCCCATAAACCTATGGGTAGCCAAAGAGGCGGTTTTACAAAACAATGAGTACTAAAAACCATGGGCCCAAAAATAGCCCATAACGGTTACCCATTACCCATGGGTTAATAAACCACCCATGAAAATTTGCTTCTGGGGCTTCACCCCAACCCCGACTCGCTCACCGGCGAGTGGGACATTGTAAAAATATCTGAGTGTAACACATGGAAGGTGTACCACACTCTAACATGAAAATAGGCTCCACAAACATAACAATCTCCCACTTGGAGACTAATTTCCACTGAGCAAGTTTCTCAACCCTTCACTGTCATCTGTGAAGGCCAACCAAAGCTTAACATAGCTTTAGTTTGTCCCTTGTGACCACCTTGGTCATCATGTCTGCAGGATTCTGACTGGTATGAATCTTCTCCAACTTCAACTTATCTTCCTCCAAAGTTGTTCTGATGAAGTGATATCTCAACTGTATATGCTTCATCCTAGAGTGGAAAGCAGAGTTCTTAGCTACGTGTATAGCACTCTGACTATCACTATGTAGCTTACATTCCTCCTGCTTATGCCCCAACTCCTCAAGTAATTGTTGTAACCAAATAATCTCTTTTCTTTCCTCTGTGGCAGCAACATACTCAGCCTCTATGGTTGACAAAGCCACTAGCTTCTGTAGTCGTGAAATCTAGCTCACTGTTGTCCCACCTACGCTTTAAATATAACCTCGTCGTGCTCCTCCTACTATCTACATCTCCAGCCTGTTTCGAATCTACATAACCATGTAAAGTGGTGTTTGATCCATCAGTAGCACAAAATCGTCCCCATGATCCCTCTCAAATACCGAAGGATCCACTTCACCGCTTGTCAATGCTCTTTACCTAGATCACTCATAAATCTACTCACATATCCCACCGCTTGGGCAATATCAGGCCTAGTGCACACCATAGCATACATCAAATCGCCAACCGTTGATGAGTAAGGTACCTGGACATCTGGTTTTTTTTCTGCTCTCGTCTTGGGACATTTGCTCCTTTGATAACTTAAAATGGCCTACCAAAGGAGTCCCAACTGGTTTAGCATCCCGCATGATAAACCTATCCAATACCTTCTTAATGTACTCTTCCGAGATAAAGTCAACTTCCATTCCTTTTTATCCCGAGTTATCCTCATACCAAGGATTTTTTCAAGCTGCCCCAAAATCCTTCATATCAAAGGATTCACTTAGTGTTTCTTGAGTACTTTTATTTCTTGCATGTTTTTACCGCAACCAACATGTCATCAACATACAAACATAGGATAATATAAATTCCATCCTCAAATTTATTTGTATACATGCAATGGTCAGAATGACATCTAATATAACCTTGCTCCATCATGAAGCTATCAAACTTCTTATACCATTGACGTGGAGTTTGTTTCAAGCCATACAAGCTCTTCTTCAGTTTACACACCATCTCCTCTTTACCTTTGACCTCATAGCCCTCTAGTTGTTGCATATATAGTTCCTCCTCCAAATCACCATTGAGAAATGCAATCTTTACATCTAACTGTTCTAAGTGCAAGTCTTCTACTGCCACTATTCCAAAAATAGTTCTGATAGAAGTCATTTTTACTATAGGAGAAAATATCTCATCAAAATATATACCTTGTTTTTGTGCAAACCCCTTGACCACCAACCGAGCCTTATATCTTTTCTTTCCTCCTTCTTCGTCTTTAACTCTGTACACCCACTTGTTCTGCAATGCTCTTTTTCCTTCCGGTAGCTTCACCAAATCCCAAGTCTGGTTCTCCATGAGAGACTTATGCTCCTCATCCATGGCTTTCTCCCACTTCTTACTGGCATCTACCTGCATTGCTTCATCAAAGCTCTTTGGCTCTCCACTATCAGTGAGTAATAAATAATAAAGAGAAGGAGAAAAATGTTCAAGTTCTTTTCTTACCCTAGAAGACCTCCTCACTGTAGGAGTTTGGGGTTCTGTTGAGTAGGTTCCTAAACTGATTCATGGGTCACTTTCCCATCCGGAAGATCCTCTACCACTGCATATTCTTTCTTGGATTCTTCCCTGTTTTCCTGCAACTGTTGCTTATACATGACTTTCTCATTAAAGACCACATCCCTAGACCGAATTATTTTCTTGTCCTTAATACTCCAACATTTAAACCCAAAGTCATCACCACCATAACCAATGAAAGTACATTTTTTTGATTTAGCCTCTAGTTTGGTCCTATCATCCTTGTCTATATGGACAAACACCTCACATCCAAAGACTCTAAGAAATGAATAATCAACTTTCTTACCATACCATGCCTCCTCAGGTATGCCTCCATCCAAGGCACTTGAGGGTCCTCTGTTTATCAAGTACATTTGTGCTCACCGCTTCTACCCAAAAAGAAAGAGGCAGTCCTGCATGTAACCTCATGCTCCTAACACATTCCATTATTGTTCTGTTCATCCTTTCTGATACCCCATTCTGCTGTGGAGTTCCTGGAACCATCTTTTGCCTGCAGATTCCATTCTTAGAACAATAATCATTAAATTCATTGCTGCAATACTCCCCTCCATTATTTGACCTGAGACATTTTAGCTTAAGACCTGTTTCATTCTCTACCAAGGCTTTCCATTTAACAAAAGTGTCAAATACATTATATTTGTTTCTAATACAATAAACCCAAACTTTCCTTGTTGCATCATCAATAAAAGTAACATAATAACTTGAACCCCTAAGAGATGATACCTGAGCCGCCCCCACACATCAGAATGTACCAGCTCTAACTTACTCTCTTTCTTCATAGGTCCAACCTTGAGAAACCTTACTCACTTTTGTTTCCCATATATGTAATTCTCACATAAATCCAAACATGTTTCTATATATCCAGCAAATTATTCTTTATGATGTCCATGCCCTTATGGCTCATATGACCGAGCCTATAGTGCCATAATGTTGTATCTGCATCTGAAGCCACAAGATTACAATCATTAGTACTATCATTGGTTAAATACAAGGTTCCAACCTTCTTACCTCTTGCCACCACAAGAGCACCCTTGGTAACCTTCCAAGAGTTATCTGTAAATATCACAGTACAACCATCACTTCCCAATTGCCCCGCCGATATCAAATTTCTCCTTAATGTAGGCACATGTCTGACATCCTTCAATAGCCATGTATTCTCATTCTGCATCTTAACCTGAAAAGAACCTTTTCCAACTATACTGCAAGGCTCATCATCACCAAGAAAAACATGTCCAAAATCTCCTTGAACATAATCAGTAAAATAATGCCTATGTGGAGTAGCATGAAAAGAAGCCCCTGAATCTAATACCCAAGATTCGGTAAGTAATATTATGCAACGAAAGAATCAAAGCATCCTGACATACATTACCCGATGCCACATTTGCCTCCTTGTTTTCTTCCTGTTGTTTCTTCTTGTCTCGAAGCTCCCAACAATCCTTCTTTGCATGCCCAGACTTTCCATAGTTCCAACATACAATCTTACTCTTGGATTTTGACCTTGCCCGATCTTTCGATTTTCCACGGTTTCCTCTATTCTTTTGTCTCCCTCTAGTTTCCACTATCAAAGCATTCCCTGAAGTAAAAGATTACCCGGAGCTTTTTCTTCACATTTCCTCGCTTAGAATCACCCCTACAACATCCTCAAACTTCAACTTCAAGTTAGCTGGGAACCGAGTTGCTTACCGCCATTACTGTGCTATTCCAACTTTCGTGTAAAGAGCACAGTAATTAATAAAGCCCTAACTTCTTCATCAAATTCTATTGTAACCAAAGCTAGCATATTCACAACCATATTGAAATCATTTAAATGATCTGCATCGAACTATTCTCGACATCTTCATATTAAACAACTTTATCATTCAAAATATTTTGTTAGGGTGAGAGGGTTTTTCATACAACTTCCCTAATGCATCCATTAGATATTTTGTAGTCTTTTCTTTGAAACATTAAATAATACCGAAGATGCAAGACACAGCCGGATCATTCCAAGTGCCTTCTGATCCAACAAATCCCATTCCGCATCTGCCATACTCGAGGGTTTGTTCACCTTCTTAGACAACGGAGTATAAAGATCCTTCTGATAAAGGTAATCTTCCATCTCGCATCTTCCAAAGACTCAAATTCGCCGTTGAATTTATCAACCCTATATCTTCCATCATCTCGCCATAGCTCCCACTCAAGATAAAAAATTTCCCGCGATTCAACACTTCAAAGAAACCAAACCAGTGCTCGATACCAATTGTTAGGAAATAAGAGATAAAATATGCGGAATAATCCCTTACATAATCGCAACAGTAGAAACTAATATGCAGAAAATATTACAGATCTCAAATAAAAGTGCAAAATAAATAACACAACACAGAGAGACAAGATTTAACATGGTTCACCCAATTTGGGCTACGTCCACCAAGAATCACTTGCTCATATTTTATTACAAGCCTTCACTCTCTCAATACAATACCCAGATCCATTTGGAGCTATGCTCAACAAACTCTCTGAGAATTCACACCCGTATTCAAAACACATTTGTAATAAATTTTCTTGTCTATCTATCATATGCATAAGACCATATAAATAGACAACTGTGTAAGTAGTTTTACAAAACCATGGGTATCAAACAATGGGCAAAAACAAAACCGTCACATAAACCTATGGGTAGCCAAGAGGCAGTTTTACAAAACAATGAGTACCGAAAAACCATGGGCCCAAAAATATCCCATAACGGTTACCCATTACCATGGGTTAATAAACCACCCATGAAAATTTACTTTGGGGACTTCGCCCCGAACCCCCCTGACCCGCTCACCGACGAGCGGGACCGCCGTAAAAATACCCGAGTGTAACACATGGAAGTTGTACCACACTCTAACATGAAAATAGGCTCCAAAACATAACACAAGTTATGATGTTTTGAGAAAAATAAGGTCCAAGAAAATACATCAAGACATCATACATCAAAGGCCTCTAAGGGTCATGTCTCAAAGCCAATATATCATCAAAATCAGTAAATTTTACATCTCGACAATCTCGTGTCCTACCCTCTTAGGGTAGGCACTATGATAACACTTTGAAAATCATTACCACCTTCATGGCCCCCTCTCATGGTGGTTGTGCCATGCTTACAAAGTGCTCCCCGATGGTGTTACACCACCCCCACTAGCTCGTTGTGCCACTAGATACTCTATATATCTCAAGGTATGTAGTGGCTTATGCATAATAATCCACTCATAATATCTCGCCTCTACTACTAGTGATGTGTATCGTCTCAAAGGCATCATATCTAGGGAAACCATATTCTCTGTCCCTCCACAGATGCATATTTTCAATCCCACCCCTTATCATTTTTCGTGACCATTCTCTCGACCATTTTTCACATTTGTTTGTGCATTCTCGATATATTCCTTCAACCCATTGTTCTATGACATGGTCATCCATCCGAGTAGATTCCCTTGGTTTCCCTCCATTTTTAGTTATTTTTGCTCACTCACGAGTCTCAGAGGAAATTTTTGTCATCTCCTTGAGACCGCCCTTTGTTCCCTACCAAATTGATATCGGAATCACCACCATCGTTTTAATTTTTGGTTCTCCTAGTCTAGGATATCTTATCATTTCATCCATTTTTCTCATCTTTTCGACCCTCTTCTCATATATCTTTTTAAACTTGTGATCAACTTACTTTGTGTCATCAATCCATAGATTGAGGGGGAACACCCAATCAATTATCTTTTCATCACTTTCTCATTTTTGTCTTGTTTCTTACCCAACGTAAACTACTCAACAAAAAGGGGAAAATTTAGACACCAAAATTTGGTATCACTTCCTTTTCCACCCCATGTTTTCTCCCTTTCACCATGGCCACTCATTTGAATTTCTTATTCCCTCCTAAATTCAATTTATCCCATTATTCATTATTCTCCCACCTTTAATCATTTCATTATTTTATCTATGGTTAATTATCCTTAATTAATCCTAATCCTCATCTCATTATTTTATCCTCCCTAACCATCCCCAATTACCCTAATTAGCATTAATCAATCCTAATCCCTCATCAAGTCATCTCTTATCTCTATATTCCTCCATTTATCCTTTCCATCCTCTCAACCACCTCTATTAATTATTTCATCCCCCTTTTACCTTTATTTACTCATTTTTATCCACCCACCTACCCATTTAACTTCCATATGCATCCCTAACCCGCCTAAGCATCCTAATCGCTAATCCCACTTAATTTGGGCCTCTTTGCCTCAAGTTGGACATCATTTCACCGCCCAAATGGATCTCTCTCGTAGTTTTTTGAGACTGACCTGTGTCGCCGTCAATCCTATAAAGCTACATTCACCCCTCCTTGTTCATGGATTAAATTTTGGATATTATGCTTTCTTTTGATTCTAACTTCGTCTTTGAGTGTCTTGGCAGTAGCATCAATCATATTGGAGTCCTATTAAAGATCTTGTACTTCTATTTTGGAGTTTTAGGGAGATATTCTTCACCTTTTTCATGCATTTCTTCATCATTATTATTTATCATATGTATCAGTCTTTAACATTTTATGCAAGTTCACTATCATCAAGGACTCAATTTCAGTCTTCTCAACTATTTGTGCTTATTTTGTACGACCTCATTTCAACCCACCTCTTTTCATCTAAAAACCTAAAGCTTCCCAAGTTGTCATAACCTTTCCCCAATCGTCGCCAACCTTATCCTCGTATCAGTCCACTTCCTAATTTTATTGCATCTTTTCTATTTCCCTGTTCCAAATCTTTTGGAGCTTCTTTGTTGGCATCTCACTGCTACATCAGTCTAATATCTATCATTCGAGCCTTCATGTCTATATTTTACATCATTTTTTTAATCCTCTTGTCCCCAATAGTTGTCAATTGGCCCTCAGTAGCTTCGGTCGCCATCGACCCCTATCGTAGGTTTCATTTATTTTTTCATATTTAGATCAGATCTACTTTCTATCATCATATATCCATCTTCCAATTTTGTTTTCCTTTAGATCTGTATGTTTTTATCATATCCATTGTCATATTTCCTATTTTGTTTTGTTTACAAGAGTTTTGACATCCATCCAAGGAAGTTCACACTTCTTGGAACTGACTTAGTCAGAAACCCTCCATCCTATCTACTAATCCATTTTTCTTCTAGTGTTATTTGTTGTGCAAATCATCAAACTCGCAGCAAGGAGGTAATCAAATTTTGTACCTGCATTCTCCCATTCCATCTTGAGGTACCATAAACCCTCCATGTTTTGAGTTACTTGTTTCTTTCATTACTAGTTCATTAACTTGAATAGGAAAAATAAACATGGTCATCACATGGAATCATGTATGTGGGTGAGACATGATGTCTCAATGTTTTTAGGTCCTTTTGGAGAGGTTTCTAGTTTAGTTTTCGGGTTCTTTTACTTTGTTTTGGGTTAAACTATGTAAAACCCTAAGGCCTAGTCATGCAACTCCTAGTGGTGGTAAAGATGCAGAGCTATTTATCCTAAGATAATGATTAGATATGATGAAAATAGGTGTCCTAGATATTTGAGAAAAATTTCAGGTCATTATGAAGATAAATTTGCAAGTTATGATGTTTTAGGCAAAACAAGGTCCAAGAAAGCATGTTTTCCAGCTCAATAGGTAACTTCATTTGCTCACCTGATCTCACACACTTTACATGGGACCTTGTGTCTTTCAAGGATTTTTAAAATTGAGCTAAGATAATTTTAGAAAAATAATGAATTGATTTCATCATCAAACTTTTATGAACGAATGTTAAGAAGTTAGATTGTTTTTTTATGAGTTTGAAACCCTAGATGATAAGCGATGGAGAATATATTCATGTTATGAGCCCAAAATGGATTTATTTTATAAACTTTATAATTTGAGATTGTATAGGAATCCTCTACCTTTCCAATGAGGTGTTTTAGAGCTTCGATAGTATGTGTTCCCCACTCAAAAAGGAAATTTTCTTGAGTTTTTTAGTTTGTACAAAAGTAGTCCATTAAACCTATTGAATAAATCACAATTTATGGAATCATAGGATTTTTGTTACATTTCCATGATATATTTAGGTCATTATTGAGTTCCTAAAATTCAAATTGTGCACTATGTTTGAAGACTAGTTTTTGGGCCTAAATGGGCAGTTTAGCAATGTTGGTCAATGGAAGTGCTTGAGCACTTGTGAGCCTTTTGATGGAGTATAATGGAATTGGAGGTTTTTTACACATATTATATGACATGTTTCATTTTCTTGTAAATATTTGAAATCGTAATGAAGTAGCATGGTTGAGGTCACAAGTTGACCTATTTTGACTAGTTCAGTGCATGATTGCTTTCGTGCGAAGATGGATGTAGAAGTCCCATGTTTTGGCTTAGATGATGTTGTATATCCATTTGCGAGTGAAAAGGGATAAAATTTATTGGTATTTAATTATTTTTGAGGTCTTGAAAGTGACAAAAAGTGTGTAAACTAGTTGATTTTCCAAAACTATTTTTTGGGAAGTTCGATTTGCTAAGGCAAAATAGAGGGGTGGTTAGCTTTTTTGGATGTTTCATGAGGTATATCATGCATAGATGTTTTATAAAATTCAATGGATTTGAAATTATTGTTAACATGTCATATTTTAGGTTTTTTAGTACGATCTTGCACTTCATTGGTGAAAACTAGTTCTTGGAAGTGTCTGTTTTGAGTAGGATACAGATCCTACTTAGTAGAGATATGAAGAAAATTATTAGTATAGAGTTCCTTAATCTGATGGATGATATTTATAGGACATCATGGAAATTTTTTAATCCTTTATAGGCATAAAAATATTTATGAAGTGATTTGAATCTTTGATGAGCTTGGTGATGATTTTTATGCCTTTATGGGATTGTGTTGTGTCATGGTAAATTTCCAACCTCCATGATTCATTAGTATGAATTTATATGATTATGTTGTATATTTAATTTGGTATGACAAAAATCTTGGATAATTACTGACCTTTTTATGTTTTGAGTTGAGTCTCATATAAAAGTGCATGTAAGGTTAATTTTTGAAACAGTTGTGTGAGAGGGAAAAATGTGAGCTAGGTGAGAAAGTGCAAGTGGTTAAAGGGAATCAAGATATATATTAGAGTGTGTGAATGTCTTAAGATTTTTCAATATATATTATGTAATATAATCTATCTATTTCATTCCGTGATTGATCAATTTTGAGAGAGTTAGGAAAATGTGTGTTTCGGGAAGGTTTGAAGGTGTGTGAGCTGAATTTGTGATTTCCATCAATTGTGGCAGAAATAATACATAATATATATTTATATGAAGGTGGTTTAGTTGGTTCTTGATCATAGTAGGGGTTTTTAGGCTCCTTGTGGGGTTGGTGTCTCGCTAAACTAGCGTTTGGTGCTCTTTGTAGGGTTGGTGCTCTACTAAACTAGGGGTTGGTACTCCTTGTGAAGTTGGTGCTTCACTAAATTATTTTTATTTGAGTAATATAATCAAAATTTCAATGTATTTTCTTCCCCTTGAGTGTTTTCTACTTATATTTTGTGTTCTTGTGTACTCTTTCATGGTTATGCTCTTATTGATGGTTGTTGCATATTGTTAAGATCACATTAATGTGTGGTTGAATGTTAAATGGTGTATGCAAGTTAATTTGAATTTTTAAGGATTTTTAAGTACTTATTCACCCCCTCTCAATTAATTATGCTTCTATAAATTGGTATCATATTAGGTCCTTTTTCATTTTGGAAGGGTTTAATCACTTGAAAGGATATCATTTGAAGCGAGTCAAAGCAAAGTGGCACTTCTTCCAGCAAGGCACCTTTGTTTGATGGGATAAAATATGATTTTGGATTCTAAGGATGAGGAATCACATCATGTCCTTAGGTTTTTACATTTGGAAATCTATTTTGGATGGCTATACATCTCTTGCAACTCCCCAATAACTTGTGTAGACAAGTAGTGACAACCTGTGGCTATGAATGCAATCATGTGTGGTCTAGCTGAACCTAAAATTTTGAAGGTAATGTATTACACATCAGCAAAATAAATATGAGATAAGCTTTTGGTCTTTTATGAAGGATATTCCAAGGTAATAATAGTTAAGCATCATACCTTCAAAAATCAGTTTCAATGGCTAAAGATGAGCGATGAAGAGTCCATTGTTGCATACTTGCTTAGAGTTGACAAGGTTGTCAATACCATGAAAGGATTAGGTGAATAATTGAAGGAATAAGTTATGGTACAAAAGGTATTGAGGTCTCTTACTCCTAAATTTGACTCTAAAGTATCTACTATTGAGGAATCCAAAGATTTGAATCTCTTGATAATGGATGAATTGCATGGAACCTTGACTACATATGAAATGAGGTTTATTGACTCTAAACTAATAAAGAAGGAGATTTATTTCAAATATGAGATGAAGACCAAGGGAAATAAATTTAAGGATGATGGTGATGCTCCTGAGATTGATGATGAATAACTCTTTGCAATGGTTTTTATAAGATTGAAGGTTGGATCTGGAAAGTATAAAGGTAAGCTTCCTTTTAAATGTTTTAATTATGGTGAAGTAGGTCATTTTACTACTAAGTGTCCTCATAGGCATGAAAAATAAGGTGATGAAGATCATGAGGATGATCATGGAAAGAAAAATCACTTGTAAAGACAAGAAAAACTTCAAGAAGTTTTACTACAAGAAGAAGGTTAGCAAGATTTTTACACACAAGAAGAAGATTGTTCATTTGAAGAAAGTATTTGTGATGATGTTTCAGATTATGAATTTGAATAAGAGTATGAAAATATTGGTGATGAGGTGTTGTTCATGGCCAAGGATGTCATGAGATCTACAAGTAGTGGTTCCATATTGTTGGGTGACTTCATATCAAATTCTTGCAGGGACTTTCAGGAAGAATAAGATGATTATGAGAAAAAAATGGTGTGTGTTCAATATGAATTCAAGCATGCTAAGAAAAACAATAAGAAGTTGAGATCTCAAATCAAATAATATGAGGCAAAGATTCAATACATGGAGGAAAAGCATTGGGCAATGACAAAGAAGATAGATGACAGTCAAAAGGTTAGAGGTGCAAATGAGTTACATGAATCTAATCTTGTAATCCAAGGAAGAATAAGTGATTCTTCTTAAAGTAAATTTATCGATGCAGTCACAGAGATAGGACATTCCAAAAGTTTGAAAAGAGTACCAAACATCTTGATGATTTTCTAAGAAACCAAAGGCTTGTAGAGGATAGAGAAGGTTTGGGATTCAAGGATGACTCTAAAAATAAATAGGTAATGCAATAGGATGGTGTTCTAAGTAAGGAATTTGAAGGACCAAGCATCAAGGAAGAAAAAAGGAGAAAAATGCCAAAGACAATGTGAAGATAAAGTCTATAAGGTAGCCTAATGCTTAAAGGTATAAAAGAGGATTTAATGGTTATTGTTTCACTTGTAATGGCTTTGGGAATAGATATAAGGAGTGTAGGAGGTTTTTAAGGATGATCACCTATGGAGGGATAACATGAGTGAGAAATAAAAGAATTTGATATCCTATAATTGTCATGAGAAAGGCCATAATGCTAGGTATTACTTGCATAAAACTTCAAGTCAAAATTGGGGTAATGAAGGTTACAAGGATAGGATTAGAGTTTTGTGCTTCAATGGGAACAATATTGGTCATGTTTCTAGGGATTGTTATGGTCCTAAAACAAAAAATAAGAGTTTTCGGGGTCTTAATATGCATGCTATAAGGAAAAACAAGATATGGGAGCCTAAAGTGAACAATAGTGTTCCACCAAGAGATAATATGGATACAAGACAAGGATTTAATCGGCTTACAAATCAAAATCAAGTGGAAAGAGGTGAGTTTTAATTGTCTAAGAGGGCTTTAGACCTCTCATGTCACTCTTCTAGATTCATCATGAAGAGATATGTCTTTATTAGGCTTCTTAGAGGCATAATCATCAATATAAAGATTGAAATGAAGGGGGAGCATGAAGGATTGGAGTATCCTACCAAAGGAGTGTTTTCATGGTGTCAAGATATGTTTATCATGATTGCAAAGTTGTTCGGTAAATTTATGCACTATTAGGGTGCAAGGGTGTGATTCGGGGATCATTTCGGGGATTTTTTTCTAGAATCTCCCTAAACCATTATAGTACTGAAGATCATTATGAGAGATTTCCATCGCTATTTATGCATGAAAAATTGACTTTGTTGGAGCAAGATATTATCCACGAAGTTTGTAATTGAACATGTACATAGTACGGGTCAGCGGCGCAGGCAGTGTGGACGTGACATGTAGCAAAAATAGATCATTGAAAAAAATGTGAAGTTTTTAGAACGCGCGCTTTGTCTTCGACAGTCAGGGATAAAAAATGGTGGGCCCCCCTATTTTCTAGTTGGGGGCCCTCAGCTAGGATCGATACACTCTTTTGATGGAGGGGTTTCATTTCTACCTTTACCTCACTATTGTATTGCCAAAATTTTAATTATATGTCACTTAGTGCATTTTGTAGTTTGAATGTGGGAGATATGTATATATTGCATTATTATATCGAGACAACTCAGTTTTAGCTTAGCGATTTATATCTTGTAGGTTATGTGTATTTTGCATTAAAATGTTGTATGGAGACCGAGTTAACTCGGTCAAGTCATTAGATATCACGATGAGCTTTGTATTTGTATTGGATGAGTGAATCACATTACTATCCACTACAACAACGTGGCTTATTAACATAGCTCGGTCCAATACAATACATAGCGCCCACTTCATGGCATTCACATATTCTCATCGATAGCTCGATGGGTCAAACACACCTAACCGATGCTCCATAGGGTGTTCAATGCAATGGACATGGATTTAATAATTCGGAGGTTCAACTCGCACCACGTGGCAGAGATTCTACACACATATCCTTCACCATTGTAAACGTGGTGTTAAAATAAACCATCCACTTCCCATTGGCCCTAACACGTGGGCATTAAAACAAAGGAGGTAAATGTGTGTCGACAATGACCACATTGAAATGTGGATTAAATCCTATATAAATGCTTAAAGGATATGCCACCCCAAAAATGTGGGATTTAAACCCACACATATAATAAAACAAGGTAGGTTTGTTAGTGGGATTAGACCCATAACCCGCCACTTGGTAAAAATATGCCTCGTCATTACACCATGATAGCTCAACGAGTCATGAGAGGAGCTTGCAATTATTTAAAGGAGAGATGGTGCGAGACCTATCATAAGGAAAAGCAGACCTAATTGTAGTAATCAACAATTTTGGAGGTCTTAGAAGCAAAACCAACCTATGGAGTAAAAATGATACTTGTTCAAAAATTCCACATGCTCCCAATAGTGTTATTATTTTTTCATCTTGGAGATGTTGTGACATTATTTTATTTGGTGAAAGTCACTTTTGGAAAAATTCCTAAAGGAGGAGCCTCAAAAAAGTACTTTGGGAAGGTAAAGGACGTTTATTGAGCATTTTCGAGTCCTTTAAAGGGATGAAAGTACATTTTTGTAGGTTTTGATCTATATTGTTGATTGTAAGGGTTATTGTACTTACAATTTTAGAAATTTTTAATAGATCGGTTCATATGAACCCAGAGACGTAGGCTTGCATGTCGAACTCGTTATCAAGTTTTTGGTGTCATTTTTTTAGATCGATTACATTCTGATTTCTAATTTCATTTTTGCATTTTAATCATAATTGTATATTAAAGGTTAGTAACTATTTTTGTAATAACGGAATTTGTGAGCGATTCAAAGTGGGTTAACTGATGTGGATGTTATATTCATTTTTAAATTGTATTTTGAAAACATTGGACCCAATTTTGTTTCCGATTTTGATCATTTTTCAGCTAATTAAATTATGGGAAAATTGATAAGTTTGAATATCTAGGTAAACATTTTGTTAGTACAATTGTTTTTCGATATGTTCATGAGATCATGTTGGTATCAAAGTTGGTTTCATTCTTGCTTCAGTTGCATTTGAATACCATTTGTGATTTGCTAATCCCATCAGGAAGACTATTTGGCTTGATCTTCTTACTCGGAAGTTTTACAGTATTTTGGGGGATCAATTGGTTTACAGGTAATCATGGGGAAAACATTGAAGAGGGAAAGACTGGAAGAGCTCAAGAGCATTAATAGAAAATTTCAAGAGTAAAATGCATTCCTACGATGCAATCTTTATTCCCTCGAAGAGAAAGTTGATCATTTGAAAAAGGAGCTAGAATCAAAGGATGAGCTCTTGATCAGTTTGTAGTGTGGTGGTCAAAAGAGGGAAATTATCTCTCCTTCTACTTCATATGCAGAAACCATGACAGAGTGCACTATAAGTTTTGCACAAAAAGAATCTCATTCTTCCTCCAACTCGATTTGATTCGAGGGTAATGATGTCTTTGGTTCATTTGAAAAGCATACTAGAGGCATTGGATCCAAATTGTTATTTAAGATGGGTTTTGATGGAAGAGGTCTTGGAAAAGATAGTCAAGGCATTGCTAACCCAATACAAGTTGAGGATCATCCTCGTTTTGCAGATTGGGTTTTACTAGTGTGGGAAAGGATATTGGAGAATGCTCCAAACATGCTAATGGGAGACAAGATTTTGAAGGCCAAGAGAATACCCTAGTAGTCATGTCAGTAGATTCGGTGTAGGAATAAATTTCTTCATCATCACATGATGCGAGTTGGTAAGAATTTTCAATGAAGAGGTATTGATATTCCACATCCACATTCTTACCGTAATCATAAGAACAGTAATGTTGTAAAACTTCTGACCCACTCTTTCAATTTAAGAAGAACGGATATGATATTTAGAAAATTATGGATGTCTTTCCTTGTATATTTTGTGGGATGTATAACCATTTTATTGTCAGAGGTTGGAAGAGAAAGACTTTGTTGAAGAAGTTGTTGTCATTAATTAAGAACCGAGTAAAATTGAGAAATGCCAATCTCATCATTCAAGAGCGAGAGATGGCAAGAAGAATTCCTCTATTGCTAGGAATTTTTGTGGTGATGGACATTGGATGAACATTTTTTAGAAACTTCATCCATCTCACCATCAGTGTAGTGGAAATCCAAAGATGGAGTATAGACCTGTTTCAAAGGTAAATGAAGTTTCAAATCCATCAAGTTGATGTTACAACCCTGGATCAGGTGATACTGTAGATGAAAATCCATTGGCATGGGTTGGTAAACAATTTTTCAAATTTATATTTCATAACTCTTGATTATTTATAGCATGTAATTAATTTAGGGCTTTTGTTATGGGATTTTGGTTATTGTTGATGTAATTGTTTTCCCATTTAGCTTTGAATGGTTTTTGAGTTCATATTTGGTGAGAAAAGTTAGGGGATAGGTTTACCATACTCGGTTGGTTTTCTTACTTTTTGAAATTTGATTGATACTCCATGTACATCTCCTAATTTCAGCTTTCGGTTTCTGGTATAGTTGGGTACATCTCATGTTTCAGCTTGGGATATTTTTAACAAAAGTATGTAGATTCAAAGAGGTAGGCATGGTTGAAATGTTTATTTTTGGAAACTTGCATTTTATTATATGTTGTTGATTTTTTTGTGCAAAGTATGGATGCTTTTAAGACCCATTTTGGGCACCATTTTATTTTTGTAATTAACTTACAAACTCATTGTATCCATACAGGATGTTTGCACATTTTCTAAGTCCCTCGTTATAACTATACTTTGTGGTTACAATTAGGGTGTATGTTAATTACACTAACAAACTAGTTTGCAGAGTATACCTAGTGATCTTTGCACTTGATGGTAGTTCACTATTTTGGGTATTTCAGTGTTGTGCAGACAATTTACTTCTATCCTATTTGTAGTGCAAATTATGGGGATAGATTATTTTTCACTGGCAGTTCACTTGATTTAGTTTGTGTCTATTTTTGGCATATTTATTCTGGATCATATTGGTGACATGTTGTAGTGTTTTACAGTTTCACATCGAAAATGGACACTAGCCTTTTTTGGGCATTTTAGATGTCTTTTTATACTGATCTATTTTTGGTGGAATTGTATTTTCAGTGATGGGTTGTATCACAGAGTATCAGTTGGACACTTGTTTTCTATTATGACTGGGTGTTTTTATCTAATCAATTATTTATGATGGCATCACAGTGGGATGATAGTCTACAGATTCAAGTGAGGCATTCTCCTATTACTTGGGCATTGGTTTGTCTTTTTATACTAATCCAAGTTGTTTGCAGAAGTTGATAGGGTCGCAGAGTATCAGTGGACAGTTTCCTTTTTGTGGCTTATGATTGTCTATTTTGACTGATCAATTTTTTTTGACTAGCTAATCAACATTTTCTTTGATTAACCCATATTGTTATTCCTATATTGTCATGTATGTGTTTGTGAGATGCAGGAAGGGGATTGATAATTTTTGGTGGGTGAAAACAACTTTTTGTGGACAAAAGCCTTCTTAGTGGGGAGGTGTGATCCGGGGATCATTTCAAGGACAAAATTTTCTAGAATCTCTCTAAACCATAATAGTATGAAAGATCATTCTGAGAGCTTTCCGTCGCCTATTTTCATGTGAAATGAACTCCTTTGGAGTGAGATATTTTCCACTGAAGGTCGTAGTTGACTAGAGGCGTAGTACGGGTCAGCGGCTAGTGTGGATGTGACATGTGGAAAAAATAGAGCATGGGAAAAAATGTGAAGTTTGTTTTATAATTCTGGTCTTCGACGGTCATGATAAAAAATGGTGGGCCCCACTATTTACTAGCTAGGGGCCCTCAGCCAAGATCGATATGATCTTTTAATGAGAGGGTGTTGTTGCCACCATTACTTCACTATTGTATTGTCAAATTTTCATTATATGCCACTTAATGCATTTTTAATTTGAATGTGGGAGATATGTATATATTTCATTATTATACCAAGTCAAATTGGTTTTACCTCGGTGAGTTATATCTTGTAGGTTATGTGTATTTTACATTACTATGTTGTATGGAGACCAAGTTAACTCAGCCGAGTCATTGAATAGCTCAACAAGATTCGTATATGTATTGGATGGGCGAGTCACATTACTATCCACTATCACATATTAACATAGCTCGGGCCTATACGTTCAAAGTGGCCACTTTGTGACATTCACATATTGTCACCGACATCTTTAGGGTTCAAACACATCCAATCGGACGTTCCATGGGGTATTCAATGCAATGGACATGGATTTAGTAACTCATAATTTTAACTCCCACCGCGTTGCATAGATTCCACACACACAACCTTCACCATTTTTAACGTGGCATTGAAACAAACCTCCCGGCTCCCCATTAGCCCTAACATGTGGGAAGTAAAACAAAAGAGGTAAATGCATGGCCACATACACATTAAAATGTGGTGGTTGAATCCTTTATAAAGGCTTAAAGGATTTTTCATCCCAAAAATGTGGGATTTAAACCCACACATATAATAAAACACAACATTTTTGTTAGTGGGATTCAAACCCATAGCCTACCACTTGGTAAAATTATGTGTCACCGTTAGCTAGGGTGATGTATTCATAAGGTCAAAAACATCCATCATTGTATTAAAAGCAAAGTGAAATGATGTTTCCCAAGTATGTCAAAAAGTTGAATTGGCTCAAATGTTATGTCTCATCCCTTGAGTTAGGTTTTGGATGTATCAAGTAATTTTATGCATCATAGAGTCCGGATGGATAAAGTCAAATAAATGGTAAGTCATTGAAGTGAAAAAGATAAGCTTTTCAACCGATATGAGTCATGTCACTGTATATGGTTTTTTGGGGTCGGTGGAATTATCTCAAGCAAGAGTGAAGGGAATCAACAAATTTTACTAGGATACTTATGCCTAAAATAAAGATTTGGAGCATGGTAAAGGTCAATAAATACGGGAAGATGTGTTCAAGTGATAAGTACGTCTTCGAATTCATTATTGAAGTGATAATAGTAGTTTAATCCTATGAATGAGTAAACTAGGCTCATAATGACTGAGTTGTTGATATTTGAATTATAGTTGAGAAATCTTCAAAATGTGTATTCATCTTGGAAGTAATATGGAGTATTATAAAGTAAGAGTAAACATGTGAAGTGCAAAGCTGATTATCTTAGTTGATGAGTAGTATGTCAAGCATGTATATGTGTGTTGAAGGTCTATAGTATGGTCTCAGATAGATATCTTGGATAATCAAGGTAACTTGCAAAACTATATAATACCTACATGGAAATTTGCATCTTGATGATAGTATACAAAGATTATGCAAAGATAAGGTATGTTTTTAAGTTCATTCTTGAAGTTGCTACGAGTGTTTAAGGGTTAAAATGCACTACCTCAGTCCATATATTGAGAACTAGTGTGCTTTTTTATGAGTCCATAAGGTGAGAAGGAGCTTAAATGCTCATTATCCTAAAAAGGTAAAGCGGGGATAAGATCATATCTTTTGAGTTTCTTAAATTGCATGGTGACAAGGTACGGTGATTGTTGAATCCCTTTAATAGTAAGTCGCAGTGTCCGTGATGACCTATTAAGGAAGGGGAGCTTGTTTTAATCATGAATAAAGTGTACAAGTGGTCTAGAAGGCCTTATAAGGTAGAATGATAATGGTTTACAGGTATACTTCAAGGGTAAGAAAGTTTTTTTATTTAAATACGCATTATATCATGTAAATAAGGATAAAAACATTGAAGGAGCTATCCAAGATAGTGATGATATGTTTGAGCCATATCTATAGCATGTGAGCAAGGTAAGTGAGCTAGTTTTTGCATTTTTGTTAGATAGAGATGACATGAACCCAAGGGGATATAAAGAGGTATTTCATGTTGTGTATGGGATTCTATGGATTACAAGAGTTGGGAAAAAAATTCTAAATGTGAGCCTTAGTGCACTAGATCCTAATGGTTCTCTACGGTATGATAATGTAAAATCCAAGAATATGAAAGAGTAGTTTTAGTTGAGACAGGTAAAGACCGGGAAAAGAATGATGTTGAGTAATATTCCATGATCAAATTATTGTTGATGTGAGTGATATGAATTTGTCCAAGGACTACTACATTGGTTTCAAGCTATGAGAAAGCCAAAATAGAGTATAGGGAATGTAAGACAAATTTGTATGATTGTATGATGATTTAGGTTGATGTTTCTAACAAGAAGTGATCATATTATTATTATGATGATGATGATTTAGGTTGATTTTTATAAGTATAAATTATCATATTATGATGAAGAAATATGAAGATTGTGTGTTCATGTATGCTTTTTCATTAATGTAAAAAGAGGGAGAAGAACTAGGTGGTTTTTCATCAATGAAAAAGGGGGAGATTGTTGGCATGAGTGAGTTTGAAGGTTTTCATTGATGTAAAATATCATTAATGAAAAAGAGTATGTTTTAGGAGTTCTATAGGATCTTTAGTGTGGTGATGACATAGAAAACAAGGTATAACATGATGGCATGAGTGAACACAATCAAAATGTCTTGGCCTAATAGGTGTAATTAGGTGACGATTTGAAATATGGCTTAAGGTGAATGTTTTAGGTATGTATATCATGTTTGGAGAGTTTTAAGGCACTCACATGATCTTTAGATTATAGGTGCGGGTTGTGGACTTAGTTACGAGGGCTCATCTAAACATGGTCTAGGTGCTTGGAGGGCCTAAAGGAGCATGAGAGTGAGTTGTAGAGCTATATGAACTTATGGAATAATTTAGGTGAGTCATACATTATGTCTCAATGTTTTTAGGTCCTTTTGGAGAGGTTTCAAGTTGAGGTATGAGGTTCTTCTACTCTATTTTGGCCTAAACTATGTAAAAGCCGAAGGTATAGTCATGTAATTCCTAGTGGTGGTAAAGATGCAGAGATATTTTTGGAAATATGATGATTTGAGATCATTCATAGAGGTTTCCTAGAGATTTGATTAAAATTTTAGGTCATTATGAAGAGAAATTTACAAGTTATGATGTTTTGGGCAAAACAGGGTCCAAGAAAGCATGTTTTCCATCTCGATAGGTAACTTCATTTTCTCACCTGATCTCACAAACTTTGCATGGGACATTGTGTATTTTAGGGATGTTTTTAAATTGAGATAAGATCATTTTTCAAAAATAATGAAGTGGTTTCATTGTCAGAATTTTATGAACGAATGTTAAGAAGTCAAACTACTTTTTATGACCTTAAAACCCTAGGTTATGAGTGATGGAGAAGATATTCATGGTATAAGCCTAGAATTGTTTTTTTACAAATGTGATGATTGGATATTATTGAGGACTCTGTATATTTCCAATGAGTTATTTTAGAGCTTGTGACAATATGTGTGCCCCACTCAAAAAGGAAAGTTTATGGAGTTTTTCAATTTGTGTAAAAGTTGTCCATTAAACCTAATGACTAAATCACAATTTATGGAATATTGGGAGTTTTATACATTTTCATGATATTTTCAGGTCATGGTTGAGGTCCTAAAGTAAAAAGTGTGCCCTATCTTTGAAAGACTGGTTTTGGGCCTAAAAGGGTAGTTTAACAGTGTTGGTAAATGGAAGTGTTTGAGCACTTGTGAGCTTTGTGATGGAGTATAATGGCCTTGGAGGTTTTTTTCATATCTCATATAACATGTTTCATTTTTGGTGAATCTTTGAAAGTATATTGAGGAAGCATGGTTGAGGTCACAAGTTGACCTAGTTTGACTGGCTTAGGATATGACTGCTTTAGTGAGAATATGGATGTAGAAAACCCATGTTTTGGATTGTCTGGTGTTTGCTATCAATTTAATAGTTAAGAGTGATTACTTTTTTTCCTATTAAATGAATTTATAGGACTTGAAAGTGACAGAAAGGGTGCAAACCAGTTGATTTTCCAAAATTACTTTCTGGGTAGTTTAGTTTACTAAAGAGGAAAAGAGGTGTGGTTTGCTTTGTTAGATGTTTCATGAGTTATATAATGCATGAATGTATTATACATGTCAATTTATTTACAATGAGTGCTTACATGGAATATTTGATGTGTTTTGGTGTTATATTGAGCTTCATTGGTGAAGACTGGTTCCTGGAAGTGCCTATTTTGAGTAGGAAACAATCCTACTTGGTAGAGATATGAAGAAAATGATTAGTGAAAAGTTCCTTGAGCTGATGGATGATGTTGATAGGATATCATGAACATGTGTGAAGCCTTTATATACATAAAAATATTTATGAATTGATTGGAGTCTTTGATGAGCTTGGTGATGGGGTTTTAGGCCTTTTTAGGCTTGTCTTATGTCCTTGTGTATTGCCCACCTACATGGGTCCTTAGTGTGAATTTATATGAGTATGTTGTATTTTTAAGTTGGTATGACTGACCTCTTGGGTCATGACCTAAATATGTTATGTTTTCGAGTTGAGTCTCATATAAAAGTGCATGTTTGGTTCATTTTTGAACTAATTGAGTGAGAGGGAAAAATGTGAGCTAGGTGAGAGAGTGTAAGTGGTTCAAGTAAATCAAAATAGATCTGAGAGAGAGTGTGAATTTCTTAGGAGTGATGAAGAGATGGTATGTAAGATCATTTTTCTATTTCAGTCCATGATTTATCAATTTTGAGTGAGTTAGGAGAAGGTGTGTTTGAAGAGGGTTTGAAGGTGTGTGAGCTGAATTTGTGATCTCCATCAGTTGTTGCAAAAATAATACATCATATATCTTCATATTAAGGTGGTTAAGTTGGTTATTTATCATATTAGGGTTTTGTATCCTTCTTTTGTGGTTGGTTTCTCGCTAAACTAGGGGTTGGTGCTCCTTGTAGGGTTGGTGCTCTACTAAACTAGGGGTTGGTGCTCCTTGTGAAGTTGGTGTTTCACTAAATTCTTTTAATTTGAGTAATATAATCAAAATTTCAATGGGTTTTCTCCCCTTGAGGTTTTCCCACTTATATCTTGTGTTCTTGTGTACTCTTTCATGGTTATTCTCTTGTGGATGGTTATTGCATATTGTTAAGATCACATTAATGCATGGTTGAATGTTAAATGGTGTATGCAAGTTAATTTGAATTTTTACGGGTTTTGAATGAATGATTCACCCTCCCCCTCATTCCATTGTTCTTCCAACATTTTATACATGGTATACTAAATTATCCATATCTTATATGACATGTGTGATGCATAAGCCTCTTTTACCTTGTGGTATGTACAACCTCTTAATGAGGATATTATGAGGCGTCTCTTGTGTTATTCCCTTTCTCATATATATTTATGTTCCAAACAAAACAAAAGGAATTCAAATAATCACATAATACAAATGCATTCACATATTTATAAAAATACAAAATCAGGACTTACATATTACTTGATTGGCTAGGTTGAAACTTTACATATGTTTTTTCATTTTTTTGATAGATATCATTTGTACATACTCTCTATACATGTGCATTCACAAGGAATATTGATCTTGATGCAAGACATACATAAATTAATACACAATGATTTTTTTTTGTTTTTCCCCTCCCAATGATACTAATCTTTGGGAATCTAATAGAAAATTCATTTATACTTCCTCATTATACCCAATTATATATATTATGTATATACTACCTTTGAGATAACATGGCTAATATGTGTCATATGCAATTTTATTTTATGTTGATCCATGTGATATTTCACTATTATTTGTTACTGATTGCATATTACATTTATGTATCTCTTTCTTATGTTGACTACTTGACTACTTATTGTATGCGGCTTGAGCACCTTGATTTTCTTGCAAAATCATAGGTGTCCCATGTTTTTCCTCTATTCCTATCTTTTATACATTTAATTGTTTGTATGTGGCTTGAGTTCTGTGTGATTGTCTTGTGACATGTGGGTGTCCTATGTTTACATCTATATGCCTCAATGTGATTATTTTCTATTTTATCACTTATGGTATCTTGATTAACTCGTTTTTCACTAATGTGCTTACTTTCTATATGCATGTGTTATTTCTACTATTTCTTGTTGCATTTTAATTTTTGCAGCATGGTCTCTATCATGTGCAACCCTTTTTAGGAATAATATTCTAATTGTGGCCACCATTACAACCTTCTATATGATCTAATGTAGATTACCATACTTATCTAACATGGGTACACGTATTCTATTGATATACATTTCAAGAGAGCAAGAATTAATCGAGATATATTAAATGGCTATAGGTATATCATAGGATTGTACATGTGTTTACAAGGTGCATATCCTCATAAAAGGTAAAAATAGAGATTAGTGGCACAAATCGACACTAGTAAAAATCATACACTTAAGGTCTAGACTGTAGTATGGTTTAGATCCTATTAAACATTCCCGACGGGGGAAGTACATGTAAATTTTAAATGGTTCCATATTCTTAAGGAAATTAAATATTTTTGGAAAAAATTCATATCTAAATGGTATAGTTCATGTTAGAACTATATTATTAAGTGTATCATAATATATAGTTTATATTTAAATAATATAGAATAATCTATATTATTATTATTTAAATATAAACTTTATATTATATGGTTGGTTAATTTAATTAACTAACTAATCAAATTGTGGTGTGCCTCGTCACTTAAGAAGGTCATAACCCATTTAAAGTTATTATCTGCCGAAGGCATGGATATTGCTTTCACCTTACCTATTATCTTTTTCTCTTTTTTCCAATACATTTTTGACATGTGGATTTTCTCATTTGTAGACTATAGTTTTTGAAAAAATAATATTTTTTCACAATTTATGAATATCATTTATCTTGCATTTTATTGGGCTGCCCCTTTATTTGGTACTGTTTTGTGATTGTTTTTAGGAAGAGAAATTGTCCTTCCTTACATTTAAGTGCATTTAAGGATATCACTGTGGATGACAGGCTTCATGCTTTTGCGGAGTTCAAGAAATTTTGTGTGGCTCGAGGCACCTGTGTTGATTTTTTATTTTTGTATTTTGCAGTGGAAACTATTACAATATCTTGTTACGCCGAAGGCGTTTTTTACAATGGGGTTCAGCCTTCCGTCTTCTGACATAGAAAATGACGTACATAATCTAACGGATGAGCACCATCCACCGTGAGAACCATGAGGCAGACGTGGGACACCATGGACACTCTGTACCTGGCAGATTAATACTTGCCCTTACAACATTGTTTTCAAGGGTAGTACCGGGAGTGCCGATTAAAATGGGTTCGCTAGGAAAGTGTGTGGTAAAATGGAATTTCCAGATGGAACCAGTTGTTGGTCTATCCGAACAGGACGATGTTGCCTTCTCAAGCTCTATGATCAGATGCATCGCAAAGAAACTGGAACAACTCGCTCTTGGCAAAGAAACTGGAACGGTTCACTTCTTCGGAAAAACTTTGAAATGTCTCTCACAGTTTCCGTGGCCTATTTCTGTATGTGGCTTTCGCTGCAGTTGAAATTGTTGGTTTGATTATTTTATTTTATTTTTATATTGAAGTGATGTCCAAACAGATTTTGGAGATTGTTACAAGCTAGAATCCATGATGTCGCTATAAATAGCAAAAGTATAAATAGATCGAGTCATGCTGGTGATTGAGTTTCCGCCCACCTGGACTTCATATCCACCCCCTGGGCTTTATATCCTGTTGCTCCTCTACTATCACTCTGTTTTCCACTCGAGTGGGCCGATTGAATTGTTAATTTCTTCGATGAACATCAAGATTACCTACCGTAGAGTGCATGCAATAGCTCTTTCCGAATTTCTCAGCATTATTAATATTTAATACATTTTTTTGTCCCCATTATTTTTATTTTTCCTCGCTTATTATTATGCCGTAGGCATTTTTCAGAGAGGGAACCCTCAAGATTACTTGTGAATAATATATAGTTGAAATCAATGGTTAGAGGTTGATCTATATATGGACGTCAATTGAATTTATGTGAACCATTCAACTTCCAGCGCCTTCGTCACCGAATGTTTCCCGATGTACTCTCACCTAAGAGACCATAAACTTGTGCATCTTCAATTAGCCACGAGTGCGGATGGACCAACGAGTTGTGGGCTTGTGACGTTGAACGCTTGTTAGAGTTGAGGTAATTTTTGCTTCTTGTAAATTCTACATAACAACGAGTAAACTCATCCTTAGAACTGCGAAGAACAGTTGGTCGTGGCTTATGCGACTGTTTAGAAACCCCAACACCCTCTTATCTCCTTCCATTGCCATCAACATAGGTATTGGGGCACACATCAACCAAACTTCTATGTTCTTCATTGCGTTTGGGTATTGCGATAACGGTTTTGGGAGACATGCTCTAGATAGATTGTGTGTACATATTATTTTAATGTTTAGTTCTTGAAATCATGGTAGTTATAAAGCTTTTTAATATGAGGTTCATATGGCCGAGTTTTTAATCACCACGCTCAGATGCACTTACCTTCCTAATATTTTTACAAAATAAGTAAAAATGAAAATAACAATATGCTTTCCCATTGTTGCTTTATGGAGAATTTCAGTGTTAATGTCGATGGTCAATGACAATATGCGCTGTCTGAGAACACCATTTCACCATGTAAGCAAACGTAGAAACACAATAGGGAAAGGGAAGATGTAGTCCATTTTTTTTGCTGATATTTTTGTTATTTTTGTTAATTGTTATGATTTGCATTATTTATTGACTGGGTGTTCTTGTTTTAACAGAAATTTCACATGGACCTTCCTTTCAAGCACTGTGTATGCCTTCGGATTGTCGAGGAAGACGACGACTATACCAGGTCCCACGATCGAAGCAATATAAGGGATCCAAACGTTTGTGAGATGGGAAAACCATCTCCCCCAGAAACATATTCTTCCGTGGGATCTGTCGCTAAACACTGTGAATCCCAAACATGGCGGAATCCCCATGGTTGTTCATACACTGCGGTTGAATGTGTTGGAGAGGCTCCTTTTCTAGTTCTTTTGATCCATGGTGCATGTTGAGCTTGGGTTTGCTTTAGCTTGGCCCGATTTGGATCTCATCGAACTCGAATTTATTTGGCTTGCACTATTTCGATTCAGGCATTAGAAGGCTCGTCCCTATTTGGATGTAACTTGGCTCGCTCAACACTCAGATCTGGTACTTCCTGTTCTGACAGAAATTCATTTTTCCGGTCTTTGAAGTTCATATTTTAGGTTTGAATCTCATTTTAATGGGTTTTCCATTTCTTATTCTGTTTGTATTGTCTTTTAATGTTACAGTCTGTAATCGATAATATCATGTAGATTCATTCGACGTCTATTTGTTTGTTTTCGGATCGCCTACAATGCATCCTCCATGCTACTCACACTGTATTGCCTCCCGTCTGGGATCCCTGCATTCTCCAAAGCACCCAGAATATCAACACTGTATTTGACCTTTCTGCACAGATTTGGAAGATGTGATTTCTATGAGGTTTGTAAATACGCTGCTGATAAATTTTCCATCAATGTGACGTTAAAGAAACTTTTCCTCTGAGTCATTGGTAATGAATAAAAAGCTCGTTAACTGCCACCACAAACTTTCATAAATTCTATTAAGATATTCTATGATCAATATCGTTTGGTTAAGTGTATTTGGTTTACATTCTTTAGTTCATTTCTTGCTATGCGATTGCCTTCGTTTCATAAATAACCACATCAAACTCTTAAGGGCATTATCCAGGTTCAAATCTTCCTCACCACAGTAAGCTGGCTCATAACTCCAGTGAACATGTGGCCAGGTTGTGATGTAATGATTATGCCAATTTTGCTTACCGCCCATTGTGTTAACGGTGGGAAACAAGCTCTTCCAAGATTTGCCAATAAATAAAATCACCAATCAGTACACTGTTAATCCCAGTACGATACTTGGGGAGATGAATTCGATGTATTTTATCGTAGTTGGAAAAATAATAACTCTTATTTAGATCCTTCGCATAAGTATGAGGTCAGATATTGGAAGCTTAAAATATCTAATTTTTTAATATTTAATTTACTCTGTAACGCATATTTCTAAATATTTTCATACACAATGGATGAATTTCAAATCATGTTACAAATATGTTTCGATAATCATTTGAACAATACAATGATCATTGCAATGTCGAATACCACACAACAAATATATAGAGAAACCAACTTGTCTTCGCCTGTCATGCGTAGGTTCATAACAAAGACCTCCTCCACACCACAAACCTTCACTTCGGCAGGATTTGCCATATCATGGCCTTGTTTAAATAGTGGTTTTTACCCATTTAAGGTTTTTCCATGTTATATGTTGTGTCTGTGTATTTTGTGTTATGTTGTTATTTACTTTTATTTATATTTGCACATTTACATTTACATGTATATTTGTTCATAATGTAAATAATAAAGTTGATCAATGATTTTCCACCCTCATCACATGGTACGAGAGGGGGATTAATAAATTAATTTAATCCTAATAACCTAAGGTTGTAAAGGTCGAGAAGTTAGGTGGTTAAATTATTTGAATTCAATTACCAAGGCAAAAATTCACATGAAATTCAATATTAAATAAATGTTAAAAGTAAGGAGACAAACTCAATTAAAATAGGATTTCATTTTTTTCTATTAGTAATCTCTCTTAATAATCTAATATGATAACCTAAAACCATAGATTAAAAACTATGGTTCATAAAATCTTAAGTAATGTTTAAAAATTATAGTGTTATATCCTCTAGTGGCCTACATGTCTAAAACTGCATTCACCTCCGTGGAACACTTTTTTCTTTTCCCTTTTGGCTTATTCTCCATTTAACTATGGAATTTTGCACTTAGCCTATGTATATATTCAGTATATTTTGTCTTAAAAAAACCTACCTAACTAATATTATAAGTAGCAAACCACATTTATAAATATATGTTCAAATATTCTTAGCGTTGGAAAAAGGGAAAAGTGCGTGGAAAACATGAAGATCTTGCAAAATTTTACCTGGTGTCACATAAATTTTCATCACATTCCGTATGTTGTAAAATTAAAAAGGAATACTTTTAATAATAAAAGCTTCGAATAACTAAAGTCTTTGTTTTTTTAAAAAGGAAAAAAATTCTTAAGGGAAATGTTTGGAAAAGACATAATATGTTTAATAAGCCTAACTGATTCCTATTAATTTGGTCAATGGACCATTTAATGTGTTTTTCTTCCATGCTTGGTAATTTGTGAATGGAAATAATGACTTGGCATTTGGAGGTAAATATACATTTGGTATGTATATTATATAAGTTTTAAATAATTTAACCTTTTAAAAAAAAATTGCACTATTTTTTTGCATCCTTCTACTACGTGGGACTTTTGTCCCTTTCCCACTCTCAGCCGACAAGGAAATTAATGGCAGCAGGCCTGCTTTATTCATTCATTAATTTATTTATTTATTTTCATATGAGACTTTAGTCCCACATTGGGATTATTTTTAGGCTTTATAAGCCCTCCTTCAACATTATTGGTCGTGGCTTAAGCCATGCTTAGCATTGTTTTGTTGGCACGTAGGTGGCGTTTGGCACAATGTAATATGACCTCGTGGATAAGTTTGGTGGTATGCCTAGTAGGTAGCAGTGTATGTGAAATTCGGTGTGTTAATCATCGTGGATAAATGTGTAAAGCCGGTCGGTGTAAAGTGGCAGCTCGCTGGGCTAGTGAGGATCCCTATTCATCTCTATAGGAGAAAAGTTCCACCAAGTTATATATATATGCTTTTTTCTCATTTAAATTAATTTAGTTTAATTGATGTTTGTTATTTTAATGTGAAAATTATTTTAGTTAGATAAAAAAATTGTTTCGAAATGATGTATTTTTTACAATACAATGATTAAGTCATCATCGTCGTGTTTTTCATGAAAACCCTGAAAAAAAAATCACTCGCATTTTAATAAATTATCATTACTATAAAACTAATATTTTGTATGTTTAGATTATTTGTTTGGAAGGTCAAAATTTTGATGTGAATAAGGGAAATTCATCGAAATACGACAAGCGTAATTTGAATGATAGGGGATGGTATATAAATTATTTTTGCAATGTTTTTTTCCTCTGTAAAACCTAATTTATTATTTAAAAGTTGATTATAAAAATTTTTGTAATAATACTTGATTTTTTTCACAAAGAGTCGGTTTTGTCAATTTCAAAGGAGGAATGAATTATAAATGTTTTTGGCATCGAGGAGCGTTACCCTTGATCCCCCTAAGGATCGCCACCCTTAGACCCCGCTCCATAATCCCGTGTTTAGTATCTAATGAGAACAAAACCTCACCTTTGTGCATTGTGAGAAATGTTAAAGGATTTAAAATCGAGATCTAGTTGATTCGGTGAATGTTGTGATTATTCTTGTATGATTTAATTATTTGTTCATATATGTTATATATCACTCTTATCTCATTTTTAAAGACGTATAATAGATAATGAAGTTATATATGTGTTTATAAAATATTTCTACATTCTAATATAGTATGTGATTACTAAAATATAATTATATGCATATCAAATGACACTTGGGGATGCCTTTTTGTTTGTATTGGAGACGTCGATAAATCGATGGCGTGTAATATATATTTTACAAGAGTAATATGTTGAAAATTTTTCAACATATTTTAACATGGTTAGTTGTTAAAGCATATTGTTATGTTAGTTGGTATACAACTAGTGTTTAACATTTACATATAGTTAGAAGTGAAATCAATAAAGATTTATATGTTTATTATGATGTCTATATGGATATAACTCTAACTATGTTGATGTTGTGTCGTGTCTTTGGATGTTGTGTTATATATACAAAATATTGGATATTTTTTAAAGTTTTTTGGTGCAAGAACCATTACTTGAACAAGAAAAGTAACCAACAACCTCTATTTCTTCTACTAAGGCAGAGACGTATAATGGAAGAAGCAAAGAAGTCATGTGGTTGTAGTAGTTATTGGAAGAGATACATGTGGAAGTGAAGGAAGTATTCATTTTCTATGTGGTGATCAAGGTTGTATTACACTTGTTAAATAATTTAGTTCAATATTAGAGAATTAAACATATCGAGATACATATGCACTTTATTCGCAAAGAAGGTTCTCTATCGTGATATAGATCTCTAATACCGCCTAAATGAAGCTCAAGTTGTAAACTTGTTTACGAATCCATTATGTGGTATGAAATTCTACAAGTTTTGTGCAATGTTTGGCCTTTCCGAGTTTCCATTGAGGGGGAGTGTGCATGGCAATGCCACCTCCTATCGGTCGGCCATTTGTTGACTCCTTCTCCTCTATACTTTTATTCTAGTTTAAAAGCATTATAAAAATATCTTGTATGATCTAATGTAAACTAATAGAATTTACAAGTAAATTGCTAGAGTTTACAAAAATATAGTCCACTGTGCATCTATTTGTAAATGAGGTTATTGTGTTATAAAAGGATCCTATAGATGTGGTATAAGAATATTTCCACATGCCTTCAAAAGGGAAACGGTGAGATTTAGTTTCACAAATACATATGCTAGCCTAAACCTTTAGGGATATTGGATTTGTAAATCTTGTTGTACAAACACGTAATGTTGGCATATAGATTCCCACTTAATATTAAGGGGGAGTGTTAGAACTATAATATTAAGTGTATCATAATATATAGTTTATATTTAAATAATATATGATAATCTATATTCTTATTATTTAAATATAAACTTTATATTAGGTGGTTAGTTAAATTAATTAACTAACTAATTAAATCAGGGTGTGCCCCATCACTTAAGAAGGTCATAACCCTTTGGGTTAT
The DNA here is from genome assembly GCA_018340775.1 of Taxus wallichiana var. yunnanensis. Classification (NCBI taxonomy): domain Eukaryota; kingdom Viridiplantae; phylum Streptophyta; class Pinopsida; order Cupressales; family Taxaceae; genus Taxus; species Taxus wallichiana. The sequence continues at coordinate 383,718,530 of CM031239.1, read as the reverse complement.
TTTATTTAAATATGACCATAGGTCATATTCAAGATAATCAATCGATCATAAATCAAATAATAATATTCAAATGTGAATATGAAGGTAATTGTGTGTTTAATCTCTGGTAAAAACAGGGAATAGAAGATATCAGGAGAGAAGAACTAAGTTCCTTGTAGGTTGTCCTTCATGTCATCTTTTATATTTATGGTGGAAGATATCGTGGTTACTAATTTGATACATTGATCTTCCTCTTAACGGGTTGTATTGCTACTTTTCTCCCCTCTTTAATATTGGGTTACAATACTCAACACTCTAGGTTCTCACTAGGCACAATTGGGTATTGATCTCCCCAATCATTTTCCATTTCGGAAACTAATCCAAATCACCAAATCACAACACGAACAAGAGATTCTCCTATACGAAATGAGGAGTTGTATTATTTTCATGTTTTACATCTCTTTTACTTAACTTTTTACGAGTTTAGTTTTACAAAGTTATAATCATTATTTACATTTGAGTTACAATTCAATTTTATTATGGACATTGACTACACTTTTGTTGTAGGTTTCATGGTGGAGTATGCAATGACAACACATTAGAAGACAATTATTGAGAGAAGAAAATTTTTGTGCACACTTAACTACATTTTTCCTTTAATCATGCAATTTTCAATTATACACTTAAAGGAGTAGAAAATGTAGATACTCAAATTTGGCAATTTATCATTTAGTAATGATAATTTTGGATTTGCTCCCTTGTTAAGAGAAACACCCACATTCTAATTCCAATCAACACATCTTTATATCTCTCTTGACTTCCTCATCTCTACACTCTGTTATGTCATTCATCCAAGAAATATTAATTAACTAAAGAAATAATTTATCTCCACCATCATTATAGGAATTTATTTTACATCATTTTTTCCTCTCCCAAACCATACATATGGGTTCCATATTGAACTATGGTCCTAGGAAACCTATATGGTCTTGGACCCTCTTATGTAACAACTATTATTACAATTTTAATATCTTATATGTGTTTCTTCATCATCTTAGGTTTGACCTTGTTGGAAACACAAACACCGAGAGGGGGTGAATCAATAAACAATTAAAATTTTCATCCACTTATACAATTTTATCCATTAACCATTCAATTAATCATTAAGCATACATCCACAAGAACATAACCACAAAGAGAAAATGAGAGAACAACAACACAAGAACACCAGATGTAAGTGGGAAACCCTCAAGGGGAAGAAAACCAACTAAAATATAGCTTTATTAGAGCTATGAATAAAATTTAGTTTAGCACCAACTCAACAAGGAGCACCAACCCTAGCATTAGTGAGACACAAACCCTTGATTTTAGTATAACACCAACCTTATAAGGAGGCACAAACCCCAAGATGACTCAGCACCAACCAAAGCCACCTGATCTATTTTTCATCGCTGATTTTTTTTCTACAAAAACTAAAGATGACACAATGAAGCTCACTCTTCTTCTATCTCTCTCAAAATTGCTCTTTAGCCTTCCTTGTGCACGTGCTTCTTCTTCAAGATGATTTGAACATCTCACTCAGCTCACCATCATCACCACACCCTCTAAAAAATCATAGCATACTCTCATCCCTCTATTTTAGGTCACAAATACCTCTTACATCTTCACAAGTTACCCTTTTGGTCACACTTTTCCTCCACTTAATCAACTAGCTCAAATGAGCTTTCTAATTTGCCTTTATACACTTCTCATGATCGTAATACATGTACGTCAGACATAATATAGAAAAAAACACTTAAAAATCATTATAAAATCCTATAAAATCATCCATAAGACCGCATAGGTCGCCACCATCATCTAAACCCACTTGGACCACCATTAGGACTCAAGAAGCCCTAAAGCACAAAAAAACAACTCGCTTAAGAAGGGAATGTTCTGAGAAAAACCACATTCATAAAAACATGGAATATACTAAGACATGTTTTCTAAGCAGTTAAAAACCTCCAAAACCATGAAACACTCGCAATGTAACATCTCATGCCATGAAACCCTCTTGAGAACATACACAATCAAAAACCCTCAAAACCAGTCTTTAAAAAACAAGCCATAACTTCATTAAATCTCATAAAAATGAATGTTGTATATACCAATAGAAATTCCATGACCCAAGGATCATCACTAAACTTAACTCATGCCACAAATTTGAATGTAGCACATCCAAAATATCTCTATAAACAGAGACATGCCTCAAACTACCCAAAACTACTCCAAATCCTAGTCATGAAAAATATGACACAATAGACCTCCCAAAATCTCAACCATGATCTAAAACCATCATGGAAATGAATAATAGCTCCCATACTTCCTTAAATTCCAATTTAGTCACTAGGTCCAATGGACAACTTGAGCACAAACTGAACTTTTCCGAAACTTTCCTTTTTTAGTGGGGCCCACATACTGTCACAACCTATAAATACCACCGGAAAAATATGTAGGAGTCATCTACAACCTCCAATCATCACATTTTCACAAGTAATAAATTCCATTCCATAACCACAAGATCTCTCAAGTCGCTACATAACTAGGGTTTTGAGAGGGTTTAAAAGTTGTTTACCTTCTTAACGATTGTTCATAAAAAATGACAATAAAATGACCTCATTCTACTTGGAAAATATTCATAATATAAATATTCTACCATTCCCAATATCTTAGGTCCCCGTGAAAATCACACAATCTCCAACGAGCATCGAAAGTCAACTTTGAGCTCAAAATCTCACCTTTAGGAACTCGATTTTAGTAAAAATGCAATATATTTCAAAATATTCAACAAAAATACCTAAAATTTGGATCACACCTTCATATAAACCTTCCAATACATATCAACTTCTCTCCTTTTCCCAAATACACCCATAAGTGCTGAATCCACCACATTAGGACATGTTTTCTTAAGGGTTAAGTCTAGGAACAGACCTAAAAACCAAGTCTAACACTTGAACTAATGTTATATGACACTTGTGAGTGTCCCAAAAATTTTAATAATGCATCTAATTCTCTAACAAATCATATCCATCTTCTACATGATTCACTTCATCATGACTTACCTCATTCTGCTATCTAGGCCTCAAGAATAAGCACCTTAAACATGTTTGTTTCACTAAATCTGACTTCCTCATCACCTTGGAAACATTTCACACCTGAAACGACATTCATCACACTCCATGATATCATAAAAACATCACCAAATCACTTCATCACCTCTATAAGCCATCATATTGACTCAAGAAACCATGAACCATCACCAAGACAAAACAATCTCAACAAGACATTCAACACTACCAATCAACCTTCATGTTTCTCTTTCCTTTTAACATCAATGCAATCAATGACAACTCCTACAACATCATACTTTGACATCAATGACAACACCATGCCAACAATATCCCCCTTTTTCATTGATGGAAAACCTATTGATGACAAAACACACAAGACTCAATCTTCTCCTAAGGGACACATATGCCATCATCTCATTCTCCCCTTTTTACATTAATGAAAAAGTTACACATATGAAACATCTTCTTCGATAACACAATATGCTCACATTTTTGTTGGAAACATCAACCAAATCAATCAAGGTCCATTTTACCTTCTCAATATTTGATTTGACTCCTTGAGAGAAACATAGTTCCCCCTCAATAGATGCATGCCTTCAAAATCTAATAAGACCTTATTAAAATACCACATAATAAATACCAATGCACAACAACCACTACTAGGAAGAATGAACAACCTATCTTGCCTCATACTCCATATTTTTATTCTTTGACACAAAACACCTACTTCATGTATGCATACTCAAGAAACAACAAGCTTACTTGATTATTTGACTACCCAAGATTCTTAGCACAACATTCCTATTATGATTAGCTCATGGAGCTCAATAATCAACTTGTTAAGCTCCCTCTTATTCCAAGAACCCTTCACAGACTTCACAACCCTAACTTATCAACTCTTCATGAATTTCAAGCTCCAAACAAGATCATCAAGATTCTTAGATTGCAAACTAATTTTCATGGCACTACAAGTCTTGAATTCTCAGTAAACATAGATAATAAGCTCCATAGACATCATCTCAAGTGCCTTATTACTACTATCATGACTACTAGATACCATCAACTTCAATCAACACTAAATGGAAGCACTCAAATGCTACCAAGACAATCGACTTCACTATCATCAACTTTATCCATCCTTGATATCATGGGCTTTTTAAATCTTATGACACAACTTTTAAAATTTGAGCACTTTAATTTTCATATAAATAATTTACAGGATCAATAAATACAACTCTTACAACTTTGTATAACATACCTGATTTTGAAATCTTGTGAACAATAAACCTAGATAAAGGAACATCATGCCATGTCCATCTATCATGTACAACATTCATACTAATGTCTACCAAATCCTTAACTGGTCTTTAATGAACTCATACCTTCTTGGCACTATAATTTCCACTTGAGGCCACTTTCTTATTTCTATTAAGATCTAAATGCAAAAACTCTAACTCGTATGAGAATAAGCATTCAAACAATACAAACATACCTTCTTGTCTTCATAGCATGAAGTCATCACAGATCTTAGTCCTCATCAAATTGATCCTGCATACTCATATTTGTCCTCTTTTAAGCATCTCCATATGAGACATCACATCACATCATCTCACAACAAACATGTATCATGGTAATAAATCCACTATTATTATTTTTCTTACTCTACCTCCTAATATCTATGTACATTTTTCCTTTAAGAATTCTCAAACATCCCTTTAACAAGCTCATCACATCAAGCACATCTTTATCCTTTTCAACAAACCAATATTCTTTTCCTCTTCATGAAATTAATCTAGCACAAACTTCCTACCATACTATCAAGAAACCTTATTCATAATAACACAATACTTCATCTTCTGCAGACATGCCTACCTATCTTAATTCATATGACTACAATTGTACATATATATATACTTGTAACATAACTTTTAGAATCCCATGAACCTTCTTGAAGCAATTTACTATGTAACATACCAAGACAAGGAAAATAATTATACCTAAAACATTGTTACCAACCATTGATACTCATTACAAGCCTTCTCAAATATTTTATATATATTCAAGCACATGTTAGATAGGCTCACCCTATCTTCATGACTCATTTAGACCTTGGAATACAACACAACAAACTAGGTCTTTATCATTACTCCTATAGATCAATCTCCATTTCAAAATAGTGCAAAATAACTCCTTTATAGTATACTCAAACCTTTCATAATCCTCCTTTGTCATATCATTAAGAACATGAGAATGCTCTTGATAGACTTTTTCAATCAACATTAGGACCTTCTATAAAAACTTCAAACCATTTTTCAATGCATTCCTTACCTTTTCATAGCTATACTAAGTCTCAAACATTCTCCAAGGTGTTAAGCTATTTATTAATCCTTCAATCAACTCATGAACTTAAGTAAATTTACCAAGCATACCTTATAGTTGATTCTTAATATTATGACTTCATGATTGTACCTACAACTTGTTACACAAATCCCTTCAAACTTTGAACTTCCAACTTAGAGCACCTTTTTTCCTATCTTATAGGTCTTCAAGTTACCTAGAGTCTCTAACATGACTTCAAGAATGCTTCAAGGACCAAATATTTGCTCAGACATGTATCCCATTCTTCAAGTTTTTAAACAACACTTCATACTCCTTTTAATGCTCTTCTTCAAGACAATATGTCTCTATGACAAGACTGAATAGTTCATATAAATGTTTAGCAACAAACCTCTGATCTCCTCACAACGTCCCTTAAGACTAATCACATACTTAATTTTAAAAAAACTCATTCATGAATCATACAAAGATGAATTCAAACTCAAAATAGTTCTTCAAACAAGGATAAAACTATACTCTCAATGTTGATACCCAAAAATACATCAACCAAACAGACTCTCTTCATATCTCTAAGTACAACATACATTCCCAGATTTAAGAAATTTCTATCATGAAATTTGGCCTTCATTATTCTAATCTAGTCCACGATCATGTTGTCAACTTTTATATGTAAAAAAATGATACTTCTCTCCATACCTTGGATCCACTTGAGCACCTAGAACACCTTCAAGCATGTTAACTAGCCTTAAAGCAATATGTACCTGATTTCACTCATCATACCCATAAGTTCTACTTCCTATAATTGAAGATCAACATTTTTAGACCACTTAGATCCCCCTTAAGTACATAGACCTCCTCTTTAACTTTTCACTCATCTCTACAAACCTTGAGTCACCTTTCACTACATCCATTCAAGCACTATCTCCTATTTTTTCAATCTTCATGCTCAAACTTGAGACCTTACTTCCTAGATTTGACACGTACATCCCAAGATTGTTATAGACGTAGATAAAGTCATACAACACAATTCCAAGCTCAAGCATGCTCATTATCATACTTCAATTCTTTCTAATAACAATGTATATTTTCATACATTATCTAGCAGCACCTAAAACTCTTCTTTAATAATGCATCATAGATAAGACCCTAAAAATTCCTTTTGGATCACATATTTTCTTTCATCATGACTAAATAGTTCAAGGTAGTGATAATAACACACAATTATACTTTGAAGCAATCTTATTACCTTAAAAAACTTTAAAAACCTATTGGAATCTATTGTAACATCTAATAGTCTTTATGTAGCATCCTTAAGAGTTTTAACATACCTTGTGATCACCGTAATAGTACCAACAAAAATCCTTCTTAAGGAAAGACATCATGAGTGTGTCAAATATTATTGTATGTCACTCAAGCTCCCCCTAACTCCATGCTTCATCTAGGTGATGAATGTCTCTAAGAAGCTTAGTAGAGACACCATAAGTCATAGGGATCTAGAACAACATCTTGAGGAGATTCCAAGACCTCCTTGGCACCTGTGACTCAACTCTTTCATCCTTCTTTTTCTCAGCAACCTATGAACATGTTTGACTTACTTCAACTCTTGACTCATTCTTAGTTGAATCTCTCTAATTCAATTTTGGTTCCCATGCCTTATCTTCCCTCTTCTCCTGTACTCTAGAACCCTGCAACCTCTTACTTTTTCTTAGAGGACCATGAAAACAAAATTTGGCAATGTGACCAACATGATTACAATTATAACACACAACATCATTCTTACCTCTTGACTAGTATGAATTGAAAATCCTTCCATAATTCCATGAACCCTCATACGTGGATGACCTTCTACATTATTTATCCCTATACCCAAAACCATTATAACTATAACAACAACCATTAAAGGACTTATCATACCTTGATGCATTAAGTTTTCTAAAAACCTTGTCTTCTCGTGGCTTTTGAAATTGTTCTCCATATGATCTGATCTAAAAATTAACCATTTTTTTTTCAACCACGGACCCCTATAGGCTTTAAATTTTTTTCTCAACTTACCCCATTAAAATTAACTTTAAGCAATGCAAGAATTAAAACACATTACACACAGGTTGATAACGGATTTTTACAGAATTCCCACATCTCTGAGTTCATAAATAAAACTAATTTATTATCCACTTTAACGACTACAATTCTAATACAAAATTACAATCCAAGCATGATAATATTGAATACAAAATGGAACAAGAACCTCATATATGTAGCATATTTGATCCAAAGATTCACCTTCATGGTACAATGCCTTATGGCTCCTTGGTTAGTCATCCAGATGTTATCACAACACCCTATAGCTCCCTATGTTTGTCTTCCAAACATGACATACTTTGAGGTTGTGGCTCAATAAACCTAAAGAACAAGAACCTCCTCCATGGCCACTTAGTGACAACATCCTCGACTTATGTAGCATATCCGATATTATTTTACTGTAATACCATATGGCTCCAAGTTCATGATCTATAATATCTTGGTGAATTTATACGACTCCCATAGTAATGAATACCTAAATGCCTCCGTTGCACGATGCTAAGTTTTCTTCTATAAACCTCCATGCTCCCAATGTGTGGTGCTAAGTCTTCAGATGTCAGTAGACTACAATCATCACCAACAAGATCAATACTCGAATAAGGTCCCTCCTCCGAATCCAATGGTCTAACAACTCATCTAACGTACTTCAGGTTCCGAGCTCTCGCTTCTTTTTGCTTCTTCGCGACCCTCGGCTTCATGGCGTCTCTGGGCTCCAGCTTGAGAAGTCTCTCGGTGAGTTAAAAATAATAACTCCTCGAACCATTATGAAGATGCCTATATTAGTATGATATAGGTATTATATCTCCTTTATGCCTATATTAATATGATATAGGTATTAATCGTCATCATGCCCATAGTATTACGATATAGGCCATCATGCTTATATTATTACAATATAAACATTTTTATCTCTCCATAACGCCTATATTATAATAGGACTTACATATCCATTACATTGCCACAATCACACCTTTGAAATTCATCATTTGATCTCCTCGGCTCAGGCTTGGAGCATTTCTTCTCAGAGCTTCAAATTGCCTATAAGACTTACCAAATGCCTATAATAGGCCTTAATAAATTTTACTCCAAAATATGGGCCTTCATATTTTACTAAGGCCACATATTATATCATCACCTCCCTTATGCCTTCGAACTCTCCTTATTCTCCTCGGCTCGTGCTTGGGCAAGAGCTCCTTTAGCTTAGGAGGAGCTTACATAAAGCTCGAATGAGCTTGTGTGTTTGAATGGAGGGAAGAAGTGGCTTTATAGCCTTTGAGTGCCCAAAAAATCTATTTAAATGGCTTATCACCATTATCCTAACCAACTCAGTGAGTTGGCCAAGGCTGTTGGAGCACATAGTTCGAAGGGGAGAGGTAGTGCTTAGTAGGTTTTTCCGAACACCAACACCTCTCCCACATGCATCCGTGACCCCTCCACATTGCCCTCACTGCAACCTGTGCCTTAGGCTCTGTGCTAACCTGTCCATATGCCCACGTCGACCCCTACCACCGCCACAACCACCATGTGTCTCTTGTCCACACCTTGTTTGTTGGGTCTTTATTGCCGCTTATCCACAACTATGTGGATTATCCCACATTTTTGGGGATTGCAATGTATGAGGGCTTAATATAGCCCAGGATGTATCAGATGTGTTATGGCTTAGGCCATGTGGCCTATTTTTTAGGCTGATGCAATAAGGCCAACTCGCCAAGTTATGGGATGGCTCATCCCACCAATGTGAACTCATTCGCAACTCCACCAATGCAATGTAAAAATTGACACATAGCTCATCAAGTTGATTGATGGAGAAAATGGTAAGAAGCCATGTGCTGGCATGAGGACACACCACGTGGAAATTCTTTTTACGATCATTCATGAAGAATCATGTGCCAAAGACTAGAGGCCCACCCAAAGCTTGACCTACGCCCGATTCGAATCATCACTTTTTCGTGACACACCGATTGACGTGGTCCCGTATAGGTTGACTTAAAATTTTAATAGCCACCATTTGCATGTACGGGCTTCATTTTCTACTTTCAAATAGTCGCCAAAAATATTACGAGTTAGCTTCCACACTATGGAGGTCTTGGAGGATGTAGGGAACTCATGTCCTCGTAATATCCTCCAAATCACACCTCCCCAATGAGAAGGATTTTTGTCCCAAAATCTTGTGAACTCCAAATCACATTGTTGAGAAGAGATCTACGTAGTATACTACCAACTCCACAATAAAAACTGATGGTTTTATCTTTGGGACTTGTGGCACTTGGGCTCACTACCTCCTACTATGCCACTCGACATCTTCAAAAGACCTCCATGCCTCCATTATACAAGCTGGTAAGTCTATTTCGAGAAACCTCAACACTCCCGTTGTGCAGTGCTAAGTCTTCGATGTCATTAGACAAAAAAGATTCATCTTCACTCTACAACATAGCTCCTAGACCTAAGTTAATTCCATAGAATTTGAACTGGTCCTAAGGAAGCTACATGTTACATAGAGCTATGATTAATCTGATGTTTTTTGTTGATAATGACTTGTCAGGTACCATCCAGCTACATGGACACAAAAGCCTCTACATAGAATGAAGATGTGACCCGATGTCATGTCAATGATGATCAACTACCATTTTGTAGTACGTAATGCCTTGACACATAACGATGATATGAGTGACACTGTGAGTTCAATTTTATGCACAAATAACTAACAAATCTCTAAGCTTATAGATATGAGTATCCAAATGTAATAGACACTCAAGATTTTATTAGGAGATATAATGGAGTGATCCAAATCTAAATGCTAGAAAAATAGTATGTTAAACCAATCCCACCAATCTAGACTCCACAAGTAAAAGTTGATGCCATCACTTTCAACTCAGCCTGCACTGATCAACCTACTCGGAGAATAGCAGGTTCACCGACAAGAACAACCAGCTCTAATACCACTTGATCCAAAAATTGAACAATTTTTTTTTCGACCATGGATCCCTATAGGCTTTAAATTATTTTCCGAACTTACCCCATTAAAATCAACTTTAAGAAATGCAATAATTAAAACACACTACACACAAGGTTGATAATGAGTTCGGAAGAATGCCTACATCTCTGCAGGTTCATTAATAGAACCAATTTATTATCCACTTTAATGACTACAATTCTAATAAAAATTACAATCCGAACATGATAATATTGAATACAAAATGGAATGATAACCTCCTATATGTAGCATATTCGATCCAGTATTCACCTTCATGGTACAATGCCCTATGGCTCCCGATCAGTCTTCTAGATGTTATTACAATGCCCTATGGCTCCCAGGTGTCATTCTTCCATACATGACGTAATATGAAGTTGTGGCTCAATAAGCCTGAAGAACAAGAACCTCCTCCACGACCACCAAGTGACAACATCCCATCTTATGTAGCAAATCTGATCTTCTTTTACATAATACATTATGGCTCCATGTCCATGCTCCACAATATATCTAGTGAGTTGATATGACTCTTGTAGTAATGAATACATAAACACCTCTCTGTTGCATGGTGCTAATTTTTCTTCCAGAAACCTCCTTTCCCGTTGTTTTCTCGTTAAGTCTCCATATGTCAACAAACTACAATCATCGCCAACAAGCTCAATACTGAATAAGGACCATCCTTCGAAGCCAATGGTCTAACAACTCGTCCAACATACCGAGTTCTCGAGTTCTACTTCTTTGTGCTTCTCCACAACCCTCAAGTCCATGTCGTCTCCGAGATCTAGCTTGAGAAGTCTCGGTGAGTTAAAAATAATAACTCCCGAACCATTATAAAGATGCCTATATTAGTAAAATATAGGTCTTATATCTCTCTTATGCCTATATTAATACAATGTATGTCTTAATTTTCACCATGCCCATACTATTATGATATAGGACATCATGCTTATATTATTACGATATAAGCATTTTTCTCTTTCCATAACACCTATATTATAATAAGACTTACATATCAATTACATTACCATAATCATGCCTCTTATCTTTACCGCCTCTTATCCACAACTATGTGGATTATCTTACATTTGTGGGGATTGCAATGTAGGAGCGATTAATATAGCCTTAACGTATCGATGTGTTGTGGCTTAGGCCATATGGCCTATTTTTCCAGCCGATGCAATAAGGCCAACTCGCCGAGTTATTGGATGGCTCATCCCACCAATGTGAACTCAATCACAAATCCAACAATGCAATGTAAAACTTGATACATAGCTTGATAATGCATAACTCGAACTCATTCGAAATAGCTCGATACATAGCTCACCGAGATGACTGATGAAGAAAAATGGTGGCAGGACATGTGGTGGCTTTAGGACCCACCAAGTGGCAATTATTTTTGTGATCATTGATGAAGAATCGTGTGTCAAATACTAGAGGACCACACATTATCGACCTATGCCTCGATTCTAATTTTCCACTTTGTTGTGATTCGTAAGTTGACCCAGTCCCGTCTAGGGTTGACTTCAACTTTGAATAGCCACCATTTACACGTACGGGCTCTGTTTTTACGCATTCAAATAGTCACCAAAAATATTACGGAGTTGGCTTCCAAACTCTTATGATCTTAGGGATTTAGGGAGATCTTGTCTTTATAATATCCTCTGAATCATGATCTTCCTAAGAACTTGGACTAGTAACCTCCTTACTCTATGTAGTATCTTCTTAAATCAACTCTTTTCCTTTTAGGTTCTCCTGTAACACTAGACCAATCATGTCTCCTATAATATATTGACTATCCAAAATTTCATCTAGATCCTTGGAGCTCTTATCAAATCTTTGAAATGATATTTCATTACTAGATGCCTCAATCAATTCTTCCCTTAGAGACTCAATCTCTCTCTCTCTCTCATACTTGATGCACACTTCTTCCTTAGATTTTAGGATTGTTGATATAATATCTACTTGGGTTTCTAACTATTTGAGAATATCTTCACACTCTTCAAAGTGTTATCCCAATGTTTCTCCTCAAGAATATGGATCTTTTCTTCATATTCCTTTACTCGTGCTTTTAATTTCTTGTTCTTATTCTTTTATGTTTCAATTCTTTTAAGACACCCAACAACTCATCTTCAAACTCTTCTTCATCTTAATTCATACATGAGCCTCCAAATATAGATCCTTCATTCCAAGAACTCCTAGCTCCTTTGGCCATGAATATTACTTCATTTCCAACATCTCCATGAACATGTTCAGAACTAGAATTAGAATCATAAGCATCACTACTTAACTATGATGAGCTATAATCCTCCTTGGAATAGAAGTTTCTCTTGGATTTTTCTAGTCCTTAACCTTGCTAAAATTCTTACTCTTATCAAACTTTTGGTACTTCTTATCATCATTGTGAGCATCATCGTGTTATTTTCCCTTACGATTTTGAGGGCACTTATTAACAAAATGTTGAATCTCTCCATAGTTGAAACAATTAAAGGGAAGCTTACCCTTATACTTGCATGAACTTGTTTTCAACTTCTTAGAAAACATAACAATAAATTCATTATCATCAATGTTAGAGATATCATCATCAAAGGTCTTATTACCTTTTAATCTCTTATCAAATTTGAAGTTTTTTTTATCCACACCTATCTTCATCTCATAAGCAAGATAGATACCATCGAGTTCATCCATGAACATAGAACTCAAATCTTTGGATTTTCTATAGCTGAGACTTTAGGATCAAATTTAGGAGTGAGATATCTCAACACCATATACACTAGCACATCTTCTTTCACATATTATCCTAATCCTTTAATGGTATTGAAAATTTGATCAACTCTGAGAAGATATGCACCAATGGTTTCTTATTCTTTCATCTTTAAAATTTCAAACTGGTTCCTATAGGTATGTAGATTTCCCAAATTCACATTGGAATCACCTTCATAGATCACTAGAACTTTTCCCACATAGTTGTTGAGTAGATGGAATATAGCTAAATGTTTAAAGTGTGGAAGGTTTAGGCACGCAGACATAAGGTTCATAGGAGAGCACAAAAATATAGCGAGAATATGGGCGCGCCAAGAGAAATTGAAAAACATGATTTAGCCACTTTTACAAGTCAAGGCTATTTTTGGAGTTAGAGTGTTGAGCACACAATGAGATGAAGACTTGCAGTTCACGTAAGGCTATTTTGGGAGTTACAATATTCAAGCGTTATGTAGAGTTTTGGTCTAATAATAGGATTTATATGTAGAGTCAACTTTAGAATATCTATTATTAGTACTTGCATGCTTTTTTATTCTTTTATAAAGGTGCATGGCTATTATTAGCATGTAGCCTATTTTTGGAAAGGTGCATGGTTGGTGAATGAAAATTCCTCACCCCTATATATATATATATATATGTATGTATGTATATGTATGTATGTATGTATGTATGTATGTATGTATGTATTATGTATGTATGTATGTATGTATGATGTATGTATGTATGTATGTATGTATGTATGTATTATTGATTTACACGGTTTAGAGATTTGGTTGATACTATTTCGATTGTAGAGTTACGTTATTGGTGTTGTTCATGGGTATGACTCATAGTGACACTATTATGATGTATGAAGCTTATGTGTTTTACAATACTTAATATAATGGATACTATTGGCTGGATATTGGTGTTATATGTGACTAAATATGGTTCTTGCATGGTAAATCTCATTATAGTCATTGTTTAGTCAATCTTTCCCATGGTTAAGATCTAGATCTAGTTCATGCACTATGGTTTAATTGATTACTTGTTATGATTTGGATATATACATACTCAATCATGCTAACATTTTAGATAAGAAACTCTAAAGAGGGAGCTGGTACCCTTGCGCGCTTCGAGTGTGCACCTAGTTCAGATGAGTGATGTGTCGTGGTGCCTTAGGCTATTTACAAGTGAATTCTAGGCTACATCAATAGCCTTGAATGTATTACATTGCTTCACCTTGATAAAATATTACTCTAACAAACCACACAAGATAACATTTATAACTTTATAATTGTCATTACTATATTTCTTACCGCTACATCGGTTAGAGGGTTTTGAGGAATGGTATAGCAATCTACAACTGATTTCCATATATCACATCCAAAAGACATGATGTGATTTCTCATCTTGATACTCCGAAAGAATAATTTGTCCCATCAAACATAGGATATTTGTTAGTATAGGAATCACTCCACTAACTCGCCATTTATGTGCTTTAAAGGTTCACCTCAAGCTTGTTAAGTTTACTTCAAAGGCCTTGCTTTGATATCAATTGTTGGAAGCACAAACATTGATAGGGGGTAAATTTATATGCAATAAAAATTTTCATCCACTTATACAATTTTATCCATTAACCCTTAAATTAATCAATAAGCATACATGCACAAGAACATAACCATAAAGAGAAAATGAGAAAAAAACAACACAAGAACACTATATGTAAGTGGGAAAACCTCAAGGGGAATAAACCTATAGAAACACAACTTTATTAGAGATATGAATCAAATTTAGTTGAGCACCAACTCAACAAGGAGCACCAACCCCTAGGTTTATTGAGGGCATCGACTCCCACGAGGAGCACCAACCCCTAATTTTAGTAGAGCACCAATCCTATAAGGAAGCACCAACCCCCAAGATGAATCAACACCAACAAAATCCACCTTATATTTTTTTCACCAATTATTTTTTGTTCTAATAACTAAAGATGACACAATGAAGCTCACTCTTCTTATATATCTCTAGAAACTACTAATGAGCGCCATTGATACTCACACTTTAATCATATCATTTTTTCCATCCAGTAAAGTTGTCCATGGTTGTTTGCAACAAAGGAAATAGTAGGAAGTGTTCTTAGTGAGTACTTAAAAATGAAACTAAATAAATAATGGACTAGTTGTAATTATGAATTAAAATGCGTTAAAGGGAAAATACTATCAATGATAGAATTGGAAGATTTTTAACACGGTTCAATGTTAGAATAGTAAATACATTAAAATAACATAAAGGAAATAAATGTAAAAATCATTCAGAATTATGGAAATAAAATAAATGTAAATCTCCCTTCTCGTTGGGTAGGAGTGGTCCTTGCTCCTTCCCTTCAATCAAGTTTAGTACTGAAATTCACACAACAGAATTTTCCCATGAATTCACAATATTATTCAATTAAAAGAGTATGCTTGTACAATGAATCAAATAACTAAACCGGCCTCTAAATCTAAGTACATTAGATATTTTATATAAGAGAAATTCTAGTATCTCTAGGAGAGAACTAGTTATTCACAATAACTAACATCTACTTAACTCGATGTTTGACTATCTATTCTAAGGAGTACAGTTATGGAAGGAGCAGTCCTTGAAGTATTTGGATTTGAATCAATCATGATAACTGTAGAGGAGGTCCATGATTGACTCCTTTGAGGGAGTCAATCAATGCTGGAAGATTATTCATATATTTGATTGATTGAAGAGAATTACAGTGATAATAAATCTCTAGGTGTTGGCTACATCACGTCTCCCACCAACTAGAGTAACTAAACCTCAAAATCGGCATGATTATGGGTTGAGATAATGGCACGCATTTCTCTTTCATGCCATTGTGATGCCATTTGTATCACCAGTAGTTCGAGCTATCTATCTTCTTGTGTGAATCCCTTATTTCAAGGAATTAAGATTTGATGACCTAGATGAGCTCGGTGTTGTACTACGAGCCCTCTATTAATGCCGAGGCAAGCCTGTGCCAATGCACTAATTGATTCCTACGCGGTGCATGGATTAAGTCCTGCGTTATTGTGCAATTTACTCATGTGATAACTCAACATATACTTTTCCAAAGGTATTGTTAATGCTTATAAAAAGATCAATTTAAGCCATTTTTGAGGAAGAAATAACAAGATAAAAATAACAAGCGTATGCACAATAATTCCTTCAAAAACATAGTAAAACATTAAGTATAAGCAGTTAACATTATACATCATGTAATATGATATCAAAATAGTATGGGGATTCACATGGTTTAAACATAACAAAATGGGGGTTCATCACTTCCCTATACCGAATATTTAGAATGTCCTCCTGCTACCTATTGTTCAATTGTTCTACAATCCTTGAACAATTATATTCATTGGCAAATGTTTTCCAAGTTTCATCCAAATCTGGTGTTACGTAATCCAAAGAAGTCAACAAAATTATTTCTCTAAGTTCGTAATCGGCCTCGGGCTGATCATATGTTGAATTCCATCTTGAAATACAGTGCAATGACGATTGATTTAAAAGTCAATTTTAACTAGCAATTGTTCACACAACAAAATTTGCTTTGTATTGAATTTCATTTTGAAAAATGGTGATTATGACCTTTTTATATTTTTAATAAATGATTAAAACCTACAATTACTATGCAAAATACAGAGAAATAAAGAAAATTCACCAACAATTTGACACAAGGCGTGATAACAGAGTTTGGCGCTTAAGGCCTACATCTCTGGGTTTGATTAAATGGGAATGATCTATTAAAATATTGAAAAAATAATTCTACAAAATTTTGACCTTCTCACAGTCTTCCTCTATTAAAAATAGTAGGAGTCAT
The DNA here is from genome assembly GCA_018340775.1 of Taxus wallichiana var. yunnanensis. Lineage (NCBI taxonomy): Eukaryota > Viridiplantae > Streptophyta > Pinopsida > Cupressales > Taxaceae > Taxus > Taxus wallichiana. The sequence continues at coordinate 383,701,447 of CM031239.1, read as the reverse complement.
TTTTTACTTCATCCCCAAATTCCATTCCTAGCTCAAGTTATGAGCATTTGAATATTACAGACATGTAGCTCCCTCCGTACATATACTATATTGCCCATTTTATAGTGTTTCATTAGCAAAGTGGTGTGACGGTCAAGGATCTTATCTTTTACCATGGAGATCAAGGTTCAAATCCCTCTATCTCCATTTCCTTAGGTGCCTTCCATGTGATTTATCCCACATTTATAGCATAGTGGTTAGAGGGGCATTTAAAATGGCTTGTTTTGGACGCATCTTGGTGGTTATGAGAGCCATTGACCAATCAAAGCTTGGTTGGGCACATGATGGGGCGCTTTGGCATATTTTGGTATTAAATATGGAGATATGGTACTATTTATAGGTGGCATTTAATATGTGTTGAAACATATGTGCTTAGCTTGGAATATGGGATATAATGCGTGGTATTTGGCAAATAATATGTGGTATTAATTAGCTTAAGTATGCAATATGATATAATTTAAATTGCACTAGCTAATTAGTCCCATATGTATCATGGAACTACAAAATGGACTAAATATATACATTAGTTCACATAATGATGATATGAGAAGGAGGCCAAGACACCCCTGCATAATCGAGTGTGTCGAACTCTGCCGAGGGCCCACAACCAAGAAATATGGGGCCCACTTGTTTTTCATCAAGTATTAAATAATGACGTTTCAAAACAATTATTTCTCCATCACCTATATTTTCCACATGTTGTATTTCAAGTTGTCCATTGAGAGCGCACATGCGTCCAACATGTGCGCATCCCCGATTTTTGCCAGTTGCCCTAAAATTTCAGTGGGCCATAACTTTTGCAAACGAGCTTTGTTTCCTACAAACAAGATATCGACGAAATCATCTAATTTTTATCCACACCATGGAACTAATTGTAACTTATTCTAAGAATATCATAGATAAGCATTTCTTGGTGAGGATCCTCTGGATCACTCCTCCCCACTGAGAAAATTTTGGACCCCAAAATTCAACTTAATTGGTGAATAGGTGAGGGTATTTCTCCCTCACCTTTCCGGTTTCCATCCATTTCACCTTGTTTGGATGCATTCCTTTGAACCCCACATGAAGATACTCAATGTCACCCCTTCGCGAGGTTCTTACTTTTGTCCAAAACGATGTCTTCCTATAAATCTCAAGATACTCAAGAGCAAAATCATCAATGGAAGGCATTATGTTAGCATCATCATGATCAACAATCATAGGTGGTTCATACAATCTTAAATTCTCAACATTTACAATTGAGTAGATTTGTATAGATGGAGGTAAATCTAACTAGAAAGCATTGTTACCCATTTTTTCCAATATTTGGAATGGACCATATCGTATAGGTTTCAATTTTTTACCTTCTTCTCACAACCTTTCCTTGTTGATGTGAAGCCAAATCGAATCACCAACTTTGAAATTTTTATCAGTTCTATGTTTATCATGCCTAGCTTTTTACTTAGCCCGATTTTTCTTCAATTGTTTATGAACATATGGATGAGCCTGTTGTATTCTCTCGTACAAATATTTTAGCTTTGTCAGTAATCACTTGAACCATTAATGTAGTTTCATGTTGATAATATACTTCTAAAGGAGAATTAGGTAGATATCCATAACAAGTCTCAAATGGAGACTTCAAAGTAGAAGAATTTAAGGAACGATTATAAGCATGTTGCACATAATAAAGATGTTTGTCCCATAATTTAGGATGTTTGCTACAATAGCCCCTAAATAAATGCACAACTGTTGTGTGGTTTACAACCTCTGTTTGACCATCGGTTTGTGGATGAAAAGAAGTGCTCTTTTCGTTTGGTTTCCATTAATCCCCATAATGTTGACCAAAATTCCCCAAGAAATCTAGAATCCCGATCAGATATAATTGAAGTAGGAAAACAAAAATGAACCCAAACAAATGGAAAAAACAAATGTGCAGTTCCCTCACCAATTACCTTTTTAGTATATGGAGCCAACAAACACATTTTGCTAAATCTGTCCACTACCACATATAAGTAATCATGTTTCTTTCATGTCATGGGAAAGCCTCCTACAAAGTCCATGGAAACACTTTCCCAAGGCCTTGTCGGAACAGGAAGAGGAGTGTAAAGTCCTAATTTCCTATTACTTAGCTTGCTTGTGGCACAAAGAACACAACCCTTAATATACCTGGTTACATGTTCCTACATTCTAGGCCAATAACAATATTTTTTAAATGTGCAACTGTCTTACTAACACCAAAATTCCCAAAAATAAGAGAAGTATGTGCTTCCCTAATCATATGCACACGTTCATTTTCTGGAATGCAAATTTTACCAAAATGATATAACAATCCATCATGCAAATGATAATATTTTTCTCCTACTTGTTTCCCACTTATTAGATCCTCATACACTTCTTTAAAGTCTATATCATCAACATATTATTCCTTATAACTAAGATGAGCCAAAGAACTATGTTGTAAAAGAATAGATGCAACTACTACTGGAGGTCTAGATAACATGTCGAAACCTTATTTTGTATACCTTTTTATACCTAATCATGAGATGAAACTACTACAAGAATCCCATCCAATGGAAATGTCTAGACTGTTGTAGCTTTGTTTGTGTTTGCAAATACTGAAGGGGTTGATGATCGGTATGTATGATTGTTTCCTTGCCCATTAAGTAATGCTTCCATTTTTTTACACTTTGCACCAAAGCATACAACTCTTTATCATAAGTTGGATAATTTCTTACCGCACTTGTGAAGGTTTCTGAATGGTAACACACTGGTCATTTGTTCTACATCAAAACTGCCCCCATTGCATAGTCACTAGCATCTGTCTCAATTTCAAATGAATGTTGTAAATCTAGAAGTGCCAAGATCGGAGTGGTACTTATTTTCTCTATTAGGTATCAAAGGCTTTCTATTTTTTTCATCCCAACTGAAATACTTGTTTAACACTTGTCAAAACATGCAAAGGAGATGTAATATGTGAGAAGTTAGCAATAAATTTTCTCCAGTACTAAACTGCACCTAGAAAACTTCTAACTTCCATCACATTAGTGGGTCTAGGCCATTTTACAATAACCTCTATTTTTGCAGGATCAATTTTCAATTCTCCATTTCCTATAACATAACCTAAGTAAATTAAAGATGTTTTCCCAAATTCACATTTTGACATCTTCAAATACAATTTCTCTCTCCTTAATGCATCTAAGACTTTTTGGATGTGTTTAACATGTTCATCCCATGACTTATTGAATACAAGAATATCATCTAAGTAGACAATAATGAAATCATCAATGAATGGTCTAAATATATCATTCATAACTCTCATGAATGTTGTTGGTGCATTACACAAACCAAAAGGCATCACTAACCATTCAAACAATCCTTGTTTCATTTTAAAAGCAATTTTCCAAACATCACCTTCTGCAATTCTTACTTGGTGATAACCACTTCTTAAATCTAACTTAGTGAAATAAATTGCATTCTTTAATTGATCCAGTAAATCATCTATTCTAGGAAGAGGGTAACGATTCTTTACTATAATCTTGTTTAAAGCATGGAAATCAACACACATTCTCCAAGTTTCATCCTTCTTAGGAACTAAAATAATTGGTGAACCACATGGGGATGTACTTAGATGAATTATACCTTGAGCCAAAATTTCCATTACCTGTCTCTTTATTTCCTCATTCTCTACTACTGACAATCTATACATTCCAATATTGGGAAGAGCTACATCCTAAAGCAAATGTATCTCATGTTGAACCCTCTTTTGGGAGGTAGACCTGGATCCTAAAAAACATCATCAAAATTAGAAACAATTTTTATCAATTCATTCTTATGTTTTGGATCACAATCCTCAAAATTCATCTCATGTTCTTTCTCTTTGACTTTGACCACCATGAGTACAAAATTTTGCTTGAGTTTATAAGCCTTTTCATTTAACTGCAGTAACAAGGATAGATTTCTCTTTTCATGGTGAGCTCGAACAATAAACTCAATTCCATCCTTTACAAACAAATATTTATTTTTTTCCCTATAGAAGTTGCTTTATGATCATACAAATAAGGACTTCCTAAAACCAGCCCTCAAATATCCAAAGGAACTACATCTAATTCAACCTCATCTATAAACTTGTTTGTAATGGAAAATCTAAAAGTACAAGTTTTAGTTACCTATAGTTTTGCATCATTGCAAACCTAGCCCAAAGGATAAGGCTTAGAATGGGGTTTAGTTTTGAGTCCTAATTTCTTAACAACCTCCTCAGAAATCATATTAGCTTGAGATCCACTGTCAAAAAGAGTATCAATTTTTGTATGTTTTGAAATTACTCTAATGTGGAAAAGCTCATTCCTTTTCTTATCATCATGTATAGTTTGTTTATTAGAATAAGATGCAACATTTGTAGTATTATTTTTGGAAATTGAAAGATTTTATTTACCTTGAAAACTCATAGTTGTGATCTTGGTTTCATCACCTGAATCTGACCCAAGATCATGAACTGCAATGTTTGTTTTCTTTTCCTTTCCTTTCTTAACCATCCATTTAGGTTTCATTTTAGGATGTAATTTCCAACATTTAGACTCATCATGGTTCTTTTTATAATGATTACAAAATGGTTTTTCATCTTCTTTCCAACAAGAGAGTTTTTCTTTTGCTTACCCTTTCCTTTTCCTTGTTCTTTCGAACCTTTTCCTTCATATTGCTTGTTCTTTTGTTTAAACAAAGAGAAAGAGGACTCCTTTTTCATTTTCCCTCATGCTTCCAAATGTGTTGCTTGAACACACATTGCATCAAGATTAGTAGGACCTAAAACAAGAATCATATGCCTTAGGTAACTATGCAATCGACCTAATATATTTAAGCATCATTTCTTGTGTGTTTAGGGAAATTCCCAGAACTAGAGCCCTTTTCCTAAACTCCGGTGTGTAGTCTTGAACACTTTGTCCCTTAGCTTGTCTTAATGTTTTCCAATCCATCATAGCTTTTTGTTTATAACCAAGCTCGAATAAAATTGTTTCCTAAGATTTGAAACAAATCCAAACCAAGAAGTGATTGCAATACCTTTGGTTTCTTCCACTTCCTGAAGCTTACTCTCCCACCAAATGAGTGTTGTGTCACCCATTCAAAGAGTTACTAAATGAATATTTGCTTCATCATCCCCAATTCTCTAAACCCTATAATATACTTCTATATGCTTGTTCTAGTTATCTAACTTCTATGCATTTAGCTCTCTAGTATACATTGGTAATTCAAACTTGATATCTAACTTTAATGAAGGAAAATCAGATTTTAGAGGTTCACCTTTAGGAATATCAGAACTAGAGATTTCTTCTTTCTTACCTTCTCTAGTTCCCTTTTCCCTTTGTCTATCTTGGTAAATTTCTTTCACCATTTCCTTCATCTATTGGAATGATCGTTTGAAATTATTTTGCCTCTCAATCCTCCATTATAGGGCTTCGAGAACGCTCTGGTACCAATTTTGGGATCTCCTTCAACTAACTCTCCTTCACCCTTCTTAGATTGAGACCTTGTTAACATCCAACACACAACTTTTAATCCAAAAACCATTAATCTGAACCAAAATCAGTCAAAACCAGCTCTAATACCAGTGATCTGAAAGTCAATTTTAACTAGCAATTGTTCACACAACAAAATTTGCTTTGTATTGAATTTCGATTTTAAAATTGGTGATTATGACCTTTTTATATTTTTAATAAATGATTAAAACCTACAAGTACTATGAAAATACAAATAAATGAAGAAAATTCACCAGAATTTGACACAAGGTGTGATAATAGAGTTCGGCACTTGAGGCCTACATCTCCGGGTCCAGTTGAATGGGACCGATCTATTAAAATCTTGAAAAAAATCTTTTAAATAATCCTACAAAATTTTGACCTTCTCACAGTCTTCCTTTGTCAAAAATAGCAAGAGTCACTTTTTACTGCATCCCCAAATTCCATTCCTAGCTCAAGTTATGAGCATTTGAATATTATAGACCTATAGCTCCCCCCGTACATATACTATATTGCCCATTTTGTAGTCTTTTAAAAGTAGTAGTACGTTGGTGGTCAAGGATCTTATCTTTTACCATGGAGATCAAAGTTCAAATACCCCTATCTCCATTTCCTTAGGCATATCCCATGGGATTTATCCCACATTTATAGCATAGTGGTTAAGGGGCATTTTAAATGGCTTGTTTTGGATGCATATTGGTGGCTATGAGAGACATTGACCAGTCAAACCTTGTTTGGGCACATGATGGGGTGTTTTGGCATATTTTGGTATTAAATATGGAGATATGGCATTGTTTATAGGTGGTATTTAATATGTGTTGAAATATATGCGCTTAGCTTGGAATATGGCATATAATATGTGGTATTAATTAGCTTAAGTATGCAATATGATATATTTTAAAATTCACTAGCTAATTAGTCCCACATGTATCATGGAACTAGAAAATGGAATAAATATATACAAAAGTTTGCATAATGATGATATGAGAAGGAGGCCAAGACACCCCTCCATAATCGATTATGTCGAACCTAGCCGAGGGCTCGAGCTAGTAAATAACGAGGCCCACCTATTCGTCATCAAGTGTCGAAGACCAGCCTTCCAAAAAAAAAAAAAAAAAAATTCTCCATCACCTATATTTTCTATGTGTCACATTTCAAGTTGTCCACTTGCAGAGCACATGCGTGTCCAACATGTGCGCAATCCCTAAGTTTTTCCATTTGCCCTAAAATTTCAGTGGCCATAAATTTTGCAAACGAGTTATGTTATCGAAATCATCTAATTTTTTGGAACTAACTAGACTCTGAATAATATTTAAAGACCATCAGAGGTTTGTTTGTGAAATTACCTCCTTCTTCTTATACAGTTCTGTAAGAAGCTAATATCGACCTGAAAAGTGATGAAGTTGATATTAAATGTTGGAATCACCTGCTCTCTAAAATTTTTTACACAAGTTTTGAGTATATCTATGTATATGTCTACTAGACGTAAAATGTGATATCTCGTGACCTAAACCTGCTAAAGAACTAAATTGGGGCAGGTAAATAATGTCTCATCAAGAGGTCTGTTATAGACTCTACTTGCACAAATGTGGCCCTTTTATCCCTCCATTAACCTTGATTCATGAGAGTAGAGATGAATTCTCTTAACTATACCTCTCCCACATAAAAATTTATTGGAATTTCAATTTTCTCAAGGAGAAGAAATTTGTGCACATAGAATTCACACAACAAATTTTCTCAATATCATTCTCTGTTGTATATGCACCCACAAACTATTTATCATCATCAAATTTGATTTCTTGCATGGCATGGGCCCTAGATATTTTCCATTTGAAAACTGCTCTTTAAAAACAATACATAAAATTTTGAAGGAGGTCTACAAGAAAGAACTTGGTCATATAGATGACTAACAATAACCACATTTTCTTTTAACAATTTGTTTTCCTCTTTCAAATTTTTGTTCTCCTCAGAAACTTCCTTAAGCCTGTAGCATTCTTCCATCCATTTGACCATTCCCTTTAAAACAACAATTTGAGGAAAGACATCCATTTTGAGTGGCATGTTCTTCCATGGTCACAAGCTCTGGTTCTTCCTTATTTTCTTGCAAGACTGCAAGAGATGTGCTAAGTTCCTTTATTTTGGCCTGAAGGGATTGTATTTTCTCTCTCTTCCAGGGATTTCTATAGCTGAAGAGTTTCCTCTTCATGTTGTGCTACAGTCTACTGCAATTGTTGAATTTCTTGATTTTTAGTAGTTTCCACTGGGAGAAATTGGCTTCTTTGGCCTCAAGAAGTAACTGAAGATGGTTGATTCTTTCTTGAGCCAATTGTAGCTCAAACTAGATTTTGGACAAAGACAAAACTTGGGGAATAATTATATCAGAATCAAGGGGAGAACTAGGTTCTCCCTCTACCATAGGTGTTTTCCCTTTGTCTTTAACAAGTGACTCTTTAGCTATGGCTATGGAATGCTCAATTTTATTTTTTCTATATTAGGAACAAACGGTGATACTGATTTGTGAGGAGACAAAGGTGGGGTTTTTACTAGGGTTTGCATTATTGTGGCTGCCTCTTGTTCTTCCTAGGAAGGAGGATTTTCAATTGTTGTTACATGTAGGGAATGTGTAGGCCTTGTGCTTTCTATAGAACTACCTTAGGCTTAGAGGCACATTGCTTTTAAAAATTCAGCCATTTCTTAATTCCATGTTTCTTTTTAACAAATTGATGCTTGCAAATCAAATGAATTAAACCCTGGAACTTTAAATATGAAGCACCCCAACGAATCTTTTCTATAGCAGAAAAAATAGAATCATATAAAAATTGAGGTAAATTGATCTTATATTGGGGTTTATTTTGACCATGTCGGAGGTGTATTAACATTCTTAACACATGACCCAACACAATTTCATATTTCCCTTTGCATGTAAAGTACTTGATCAACCATTTGGCCACTTCTGCCCAAGGTTCAGGAAGGGTTATTATTTTGACACCTTTAGCTTTACCCTTGTTTTCTATGACTAATTCTATTTTCTCCTTATTTCCTACGAAAATCTTTTAATTGTTTCATCATACATTGTTATATCACTTACTACTAACCCTTCATCGTGTATTCCCTGAAATATAATCGATAATAGTTGGATTAAAGGAAATTTTCTTACCTTGAACTGTAGAGTGTCCTTCCTCCATATTTCTATCAAATTCCTCAGTCATTTCTATGTTTAATTCCTCATAAGCTATCGATTGTCCAGCCATCTTGTTTTTTCAAATATTTTGACCGACTTTACATCGGCCAAGAGTTCCACAAAAATTTTGGTTCATGTCTTAATCGAGGCCCCATGTCTAAATTTGAACAAGTAGTGAAAATTAAAAGGGCACAAGACTAGAAATGTAGGGTTTCAGAGGGTCATGGGTAAGCACAAGATTAAATGGTGGTGTAGGAGTGAGAGGGTGAAATTCATAAATTAAGAGTAACGCAAAAATGGTTTGAAATGAATATAACTAAATTGGGAAATATGTGATGGAATCCCAAAGTGATGATGAGATTGATTGGGCACATGTGAAGATTATGGCGGAAGTGAATTATGGATTTGGTGGGGATTTGTGAAGCATGCGGAGTTATTGGAAATGGGAGAGACAATCAATTTACTTGATGTTAATAATTAATGGCTCAAAAATTAAAACTTTCCTATATTTAAGAAGTGAATTAATTACACACACCTTGTTAAATGAACTTATCACACCCTCACCACCATTTCCATACTAGTTTAATACTCCCTCCACATGTGGTACTTTTTATGCATGCCTAATTCAGGGAGACAACCACCATTTCTGGTTTTCAGTCACTTTAGTTCATTTATTTTAGAAGAAATGACCATTGTTTCTAGTTTTCATTCAATGCTTCAGATGATGATGACCTCCATTTCTGGTTTTTAGTCATCTCCTCTTTATTCTTTAATAGAAGGTATCTCAGTTATGAGTTGTGTTGGACAAAGAGACTTTGTCCACACACTTCATATCTGAATCTTCTTGAAGTTATTTTTAAAACTCTTCCATGGATGTTGGTTTAAGGCACAACCTTAGTCTATACCCATTAACCAAAGATTACCTTCTTATATCCATCTATTGGAATTAGTTCAACAGTCCCATTTGTCAAATACTTTTGCAATCTGATATGGGCCCATCCATCTCATTTGTAGCTTCCCTTTAAAGTCCTTGTACTTTGAATCAAATAACAGAGCCCAGTCCCCTTCTTGAAATTTCCTTGGCTTTATTTTCTTATCATGCCAAATCTGCCTCTGATGTTGGATGATTTTAGTATGATGTAATTCCTAAAGTCTCATTTCATCCAACTCATTTAATTGAACAATTCTTGTTTATTCTTACTTTGATAATTTAATGCCCACTTCAGCTGCAATCCGCAAGGTTTGAATCTCAAATTATATAGGTAGAATCGACTTATTCTCATAGACTAATTCATAGGGAGTAAACCTCGTGGTTTTTTTCCAAGTAGTATTGTAGGCCCATAATGCTTCAAGTAACTTTTTAACCCAATTTTTCCTTGAGATATCCACTATCTTTGTTAGTATGTTTTCCAATTCTCTGTTAGTAACTTCTACTTGGCCATTAGACTGTGGATGGTAGGGGATGAATTCTTTTTTTTCAGCTGGTATGTTTCCATAAAAGAACTGATTACTCCTGAAATGAATTGTGGTCCTTGATTTGACATAATGGATCTTGGTGCTCCAAACCTTTGGAAGATATGCTCATATAATAAATCTGCAACTTTCTCATCTCTTGCATGTGGCAATGCTTGTACCTTAGCCCATTTAGTAACATAGTCAATAAAAACTAAGATATATTATTTTTCTTGAGAATTCGGGTCTATTGGTCCAATGAAATCCAATCCCCACTTCTCAAATGGTTCTAAGACAACTTGTGGTTGGAGTGGAATCTCTTATGTAAATTTTGGTTTCCCCATCCTTTGGCATTGATCACATCTCCATACATACTTTTGACATCCTTAAACAAGAATGCTAATAATAACCAGCTCCTAGAACTTTTTGAATGGTTCTTTGAACTGAATAATGCTTTCCTAATGGTTCATCATGGCATGCTCTAAGTATGTCAAATACTTCATTTTCAGCTACACACCTGTGTAAAACATGATCAAGTCCACATTTGAAAAGAATTCCATTTAACCAAGTATACATCACACTCTGTTTAATTAATTGTTTTCTTTGCTTTTGTGTGAATTTTTTTGGAAACTTCCCTGTAGCAAGTAATTATCCATATCTACATACCAAGGAGAGGTAGTAGAAAGTGTAAAAAAATTCATCTAGAAAATCATCATTGACCTATTCTTCCTCTTCTGAAGTGGTAAGTCTTGAAAGAAAATCAGCTACCACATTGGATTTTCCTGGCTTGTCAATGATTTTAATGTTAAACTCTTGTAGTAGCAACAACCACCTTACAATCCTACCATGCACTAAAGTTTTGTTCATTAGATATTTTATAGTAGAGTGGTCAATATGAATAATCACTTCATATCCTATAATATAATGGTGAAACTTGTTGATTGAATTTACTATTACAAGAAATTCTTTCAGTTGTTGGATAGTTTCTTTCAGCATGGGAAAGGTTTTTACTAATGTAGTAAATTGCATGCATAGGCTCTCCTTCCTCTTGCTTCCCAAGGAAAGCACCTACTACTTCATTGGAGGAATTTGTTTGTATATGGAAAGGAAACTTCCAATTTGGGCCTCTCAAAATTGGTGTGCTTATCAACTTTTCTTTGATAACATCAAAAGCTTGTTGACATGCTTATATCCATTCAAATTCAAAATCCTTAGTTAGGAGAGAAAATAATGGAGAAGAATTTTGCTAAAATATGAGATAAACCTTTTATAGTAACTTGTATGACCAAGAAAGATTCTTACATCAGTTTGGTTTGTGGGAGATGGTATTTTTACAATGATATTGACTTTGTCTAGATCTACCTTAATTCCCTCAAATGAGATATGATGGCCTAAAAATGTACCTTTTTCCATCATAAATAATCATTTCTCATGATTTAAAGATAATTGATGCTTTTCACATCGAGTAAGAACTTTATCCAGATTGTTAACTACCTCTTGGAATGTTGCTCCATAAACCTGTGGAATCATCAATGTAAATTTCTACACAATCATGAGTGATATCAGAAAAGATTGTCAACATGGCTCTTTGAAAAGTGGTAGGGGCATTACATAAACCAAAAGGTAGCAATCAGAAGCAAATGTCCCCAGGGACGTGTGAAATTTATTTTTTCTTTATCTTCAGGTGCCATTGTTATCTAGTTGTATCCACTGAACCCATCAAGGAATGAAAAGTACCTTTTTCCAGATAGATTATCTAAAACCTTATCAATAAAAGGTAATGGAAAATAATCCCTATGATTTTCCTTATTCAATTCCCTATAGTCCACACAAACTCTCCACTTTCCATTCTTTTTAGGAACTATGACTAATGGAGAAACCCATGACTATCTAAGATTGGATAAATTTTAGAAGTTTCTTTTCACAATATATCTTACAAAGATGGTTTATCCTCCTTTGAGGTTGCTTGATTGGTCTGGAATCAATAGTATAGTTGTAGTGTGTACAAATACCAGGATAAATACCCTTCATGTCACTATATTCCCAAGTAAAATCTTGGGGATGAGAGCATAAGATATTAAATAGGGTATTCTCCACCTAATTAGTCACCAACTATTAATGTCAATGTCTTTCCGAGAGAATAGGTAGTTGTTTGATGTTAGAGTAGGTATTTACCTTAGCTCATGTTCACCTAGGTACATTATTGTATTTATTATCACCCACTTATGTGTGTGGATATTTCTTTTTATTTATTTAGATATTAGGAGATATTATCTAGTTGTTAGGTATAGTTCTTTTCTTGATCTATGGTATTGACTAGTTCTTTCCTAGATCTATGGTATTGACTAGATCCTTGATGTCTAGTTCTATAATAAATCTATGGAATTGACTAGTTCTTCCATGATTTATGGCTTAATCTATGACCTTGACTAGTTCTTAGATTGTTATTCCTTGCCTATATAAGCAAGGCCCATTCTCATTGTATTTCATTGAGTTCTATAATAATATACGATATTGTTGCTCATTTGTTTGCAAAGGTTTATTTTGGCGTGAATTACTTTCATCTTATTGATTGTGATGTTTGATTAGCATATGTGTTCTTGGCTTGACATGATCTGGTTATCATTCCTTTTATGGTATCAGAGCTGCATGACTTGTTGTCACACCAAAAGCTCGAACTTATGGTGGAGAGGGATCTCATCGTGTTAATCAGCTTGCTACGCCAATACCCTCTTGCATGATGGAGCCGGGTATACACCCAATCAGGCCCAACAACATTAGGAGGAAGTGACACCAAGAATTTCTCGGGAGGTCACCCATCCTAGAACTACTCACTCGGGGTGAATGTCACTTAATTATAAAGCTAGTATCGAGATGCACGATGCACTCATTATAAAGTGCCAAAATCTGGGGGGCTCTTGTTGCATTGCTTGGGGATCTTGTTGCATTGCTTGGTTCTTGCATTTCTTTTGGTGATTTTTTAGGATGGCATCTACTTCTACATTAGATCATGTTGAGCCATTAACAACACATAATTACCACACATGGAAACCAAGAATGGAAACAATAATCAAGCGGAAAGGATTATGGGCTTTAACTTCTAAAGAACAACCGGTTTCACTAGAGAATATGAGACATTTCAAGTACAAAGGCAAATTTGATGAGTGTATGGGTTCGATAGGAACTATGTAAGTGACAGTCTTTTATTTCATTTGGAAAAGTGTGACTCTCCTTTCAAAATATGGGAGAAATTGGAGGATTTATTTGGTAAGGTGGATCATATGAGAGCCATGCAACTTGAAATTGAGATCACCTCTCTTAATCCTGAAGATTTTCCAACAATTATAGACTATCTTACCAAGTTCAAGCATTTTTTGACACAGTTGAAGGGGAGTGGAAGAGAAAGAAAGATGAAGAGTGTGTTTACTTGATTCTATCCAAGTTGAGAGGACCATTCCAAATTTACTTCTACCTTTTTCTCTAGCATGGATGCCTTACGTGACACCTTCAAAATGCCTAACTTAGAAACATTTTGTGAAAGACTTACTAGGGAAGAATCCAAATTATCTCACCTTGAGTCTCCCACCTCTCAAAAGGCATTACTTGCATCTAATCCTAAGGGCAAGGGAAACCAAACAGTAAAACCAAATCCACACCTTCTCCATCTCAAAATTCTCCTAAACCCAAAGAAAACAACTCAAAACCCAAGGAGTCTTCTAAATCCAAGAATAAGTCTAGTCGTTCATGCTCTTTTTGTGGGGGTAGTAATCATGAAGAAAATAGGTGTTATAAGTGAATGCAAGCCTTAGAGGATGCAATCAAGAAACACAAAATTTCTATCTCCACTCCACCTCCTTCTAATCAACATGGAAAAGCACTTAATGTTGTTGGAAGATCTCAGTCACCACTTGCAGACAATTGGGTTATAGATTATGGTGCTTCTCATCACATGACTTCTTCCAAGGAGTCTTTTGTTTCTCTAGGTTTGAGTTCTACTTCCAAAATTGAGGTTGGAGATTCTTCCTTTATTTCTGTTGAGGGAAAAGGTGATATACAACTTGATGGTGGCAATATCCAAGATGCACTATATGTTCCTAACATCACTACAAATTTACTTTTCTGTATATCAAATTTGTCATTCTGGTCAATGGAAAAAAAGTGACTTTTACACCACATGGGGCAGAAGTAAGAACTTTGTTGGAGCCTTATTCACTTGTTGCTCTTAGGTATTGTTGATCATAGTTCTAGACTATATCACTTTGAGGGTTTTGATGACACTTCTTCTATAGGGACAAGATTGGTTTCTCATTCAGATTCAGAGAGTAAGCTTTGGCATGAAATATTTGGACATCTCAATTACATAGATATTTGAAGGAGTTGAGCACTCATGGTATGGTAGATGGTCTTCCTAGAGTTTCTTGTCTTGAGGAGTTTGTCATGGTTGTGCATTAGGAAACAACACCAAGATCCTTTTCCTAAGAATTTGTCTAAGAGAGCTTCTTCACCACTTGAGCTTGTGCATAGTGACTTGATGGTTTTTCCTACCCCATCTTTCAATGGAGCTAAGTATGCACTTACATTTATTGATAATTTCTCGAGGCGTACTTGGGTTTATTTTCTCAAGTACAAAAGTGATGTTTTTTCACACTTCAAAGTCTTTAAGGCTTTGGTCAAGAAACAATCTTCTAGTTGCATAAAGAACCTTCACACTGATAATGGGGGAGTACTTTAAAGCAATGAGTTTTTTGAATTTTTGGCAACTCAAGGCATTATTCACCAACATTTTGTTCCTCATACTCCACAACAGAATGGATTAGTAGAAAGGAAGAATAGAACTTTGAAGGAAATGGCTAACTATATGATGCATTCTAGAGATATACCTCCTATCTATTGGGCAGAAGTAGTTAATTGTGCTAACTATATTTAGAATCGCACACCACATAGAGCACTTGAGCATTTGACTCCAGAGGAAGCTTGGTCCAAAACTAAGCCAAATGTATCATTTTTTGAGTCTTTGGGAGCCATGCTTGGGCCTTTGTGCCAAAGAAGAAAAGGAAAGATTTGGATAAGAAGAGTAAACCCTTGATCTTTGTAGGGTATTGTGAGGACATGAGAGCTTATCATCTTTTAGATCCTGATACACATGATGTTCTTTTTCAAACACATGTTCAGTTTGATGAGCATTTCACTCCTCATGATTCTTCATCTTCTTCCATTCCTTCTTCTTCTTCATCTCATCTTGAGGATATTTTCTTTGAGGAGATTGATGAGGAGGTTATAGATGTCATTGAGGATCCTATTCCCACTAATGTTGTCACTATGCCTAAGTGGGCTCTGTACTATAGTTTCTGAGGCAACACCTTTCATAGAGGATCTTCCACCCACTAGGCATCATCACGCACACATTCTACAAGTTCTGGACTTTTATGTCAGGCAGTTTCTGAGGATCCACAGTCTTTTTCAAAGGATCATGGGATACATGAGTGGGATGATGTGATGATAATTTGAGTATTCTTCTTTGATGAAGAATCATACTTGGGATTTGGTATCTCTTCCTAAAGGAAGAAAGATGGTTAGGTGTAAGTGGGTATACCAAACCAAATATGCAGCTGATGGGTCCATTGACAAGTATAAGGCTCGTCTTGTTGCAAAGGGTTTTTCACAAGTCGAAGGTATTGATTACTCTGAGACTTTTGCACCCGTTGCCAAGATGGATTTTGTACGCCTTGTACTTGCTATTGTTGCATCACAGGGGTGGCCCATATACCAGATACATGTGAAGAGTGCCTTCTTACATGGAGATCTACAAGAGGAAATATATATGGAGCAGCCTGGACTGGATTTGTTCAGGATTCTTCTCTTGTTTTTCAGCTCAAGGTCTCTCTACGGTCTCAAACAATCCCCTTGGGCTTGGTATGAGAAGATGGATTGTTTTCTTCTATCTACTAGTTTTGTTCATTGCCACTCGATCATATCAGTGTATCTCCAGCATGTCGGTGAGGATATTGTGATACTTGTCTTGTATGTTGATGATCTGTTACTTACTGGTAGCTCTTCTTCCCACATTCAAAGTATTCAGAGGGCTCTTTCTACATAGTTTGACATGATAGATCTTGGGCTATTGCATTATTTCCTTGGTTTATAGATTTCTCAGACAGATTCAGGGATTCATTTGATTCAGCAAAAGTACACCCATGATCTTCTTAGGCACTTTGATATGGTTGATTGCAAGCCAAGTTCATCTCTTTTTAGTCTGGAGTTACTCTTACATCCACATGTACCACACCACTTTGTGATCCTACATTATATAGGTAGTTGGTTGGGAGTCTCATGTACTTGACCCATACTCACCCTGATATTTCATTTGTAGTAGGGCTTGTATCTCGGTTTGCACATTCTCCTCATAGTAGTCACTGACAAGCTGCTAAAAGGATTTTGCGCTATTTGCATGGCACTTCCCACTTTGGCCTCCACTACACTAGGGGCTCTACTCAGTTGGTTGGGTATATAGATTCAGATTGGGCAGGTTCTATTGATGACAGGTGTTCCACTTCTGGCTATCTTTTCTGTCTTGGTTCTTCTCCAGTTGCTTGGGTGTGTAAAAAGTAACAAGCTATTGCACTTTCATCTTCAGAGGAGAGTACAGGGCAGTAGTTACAAGCGAGTTAGTAGATTCTTTGGCTTCACCAGTTATTGATAGAGTTTGGATTCCCACAGGATTCACCACTGTACTTTGGTGTGACAACCAAAGTGTAATTCACATTTCTCGCAACCCAGTTGAGCACCAAAGCAGACCAAGCATATTGAGATACACATCCACTTCATTCGTCAGCACATTCAGGATGGATTTATTTGCTTGGAGTACATTCCGACTCAGAAGCAGGTTGCAAACATCTTTACGAAGCCTTTTGCATCACCTCGCTACCTTGAGTTGCATGGAATGCTTGGGGTTTCGGAAGTTGTTCTTGGGGGTGTTCATGAGAACATCTTCCTTCTTCTTCTTCTTCTTTCTCTTTCCTTCTAGTAGGATTCTTTCCTTCTTTTGGTTCGAGATTTCTTCATGGATATATTGTACATGAGTACCTCATCATTTCTAGTTTTGGGACTCATATTATGGACATGCCACTTCTATTTTTGTCCCCTACTTCACTTGAGGGGGGGTGTTAGAGTAGGTATTTACCTTAGCTCATGTTCACCTAGGAGTAAATTATTGTATTTATCCTCACCCACTTATGTGTGTGGATATTTCTTTTATTTATTTAGATATTAGGATATATTATCTAGTTGTTAGGTATAGTTCTTTCCTTGATCTATGGTATTGACTAGTTCTTTTTCTCTCTATCTATGGTATTGACTAGATCCTTGATGTCTAGTTCTCTCATAAATCTATGGAATTGACTAGTTCTTTGATGACTAGTCTTCTTCCATGATTTATGGCTTGATCTACGACCTTGGTTCTTAGATTGTTATTCCTTGCCTATATAAGCAAGGCCCATTCTCATTGTATTTCATTTAGTTCCATAATAATATATGATATTACTACTCATTTGTTTCGTAAAGGTTTATGTAAAGTTATTCTCGGTGAATTACTTTCATCTTATTGATCATGATGTTTGATTAGCATATATGTTCTTGTCTTGGCACAATCAAGTTATCGTTCCTTTTATTTGATAGAAGGATGAACAAAATCTACAACAGGATATTATCTTAATAATGAATTTAATGGACACTTGTGTGGTAGTAACGTTTGAACACCAATTATGTTTTGAAAGATGGATTCTGTCATATCTATATTTCTTGTAAAAGGAAAATAATGGGTTGGTTATCTTCATCCATGAAATCATCTCTTATTTTTGTAAGTTGTGGTACATCACCGGGATAGGACCTAACTTAGGAATTAAGCACGGGACTCAATTGAATCTAGCACAAGACTCGGGCATAAGAATTATATTATGCCCAACATAAGGTTCATGTCTCCATATTGAATTTTGTTTTAGTGTTTTTGAATTATGAACCATGGAAAGAGAAGATATGATATTGTCTAAATCATCATAATCAATCTTAGACCATTTCTTATTGTTTGTGACAAACGGTTTAGTAGTAGTGTATAATGATAGTTTCTTTGAATCTTGATCATTAGTGATCACCATATTCTCTCGTTCTATAATCAATAAGGGCATAATTTGTGATCATCCAATTGCGTCTAAGGATTATATGGTATCCAATTTTTTGTTCATAGTTTTTATCATCATGAATTCTACCACATAGTCCCAAGATTCGATGGTAATAGTGATATCTTCGATGATTACCTTTGGTTTGTTCATAGATTGGTCTCGCCATTTGCAAAAATATGGATATGATCCGAGTTTTGGGGCGGTGATAACGTGGACAAAGTGTCCATTGTCATAACATTGATGATAGCTTCTAGATCAATCAGAACATTAGAAATTTGTACATCTCTTATGTAGACTTTTACAATAGGACTTCCAGGTCTCCGTATTTAGGAGGGGGAATATTCCCTTCCAGAATACTAGCAAGTTTCCCATCAACATGGATGGTTTTAGGTTGTTTCTTCCTTCTTCTGGAGCCTTGAAATAGAGCTCTTTAATTGTTTTGTTTAATTCATGGATTTCCTTAAGAGCTTGTAATAGGGGAATGCCAATACTCAACTTCCTCAATCCTTGAATTAATTCTAACTCTAGTTTTTCAAGGACTACAATACTTAGTTTCTCAAAGAGTCTAGATAGAAAGGGAATTTCATTGTTTGGTTGAAGAGTTTCTTAAATAGAACTAGGTTACAATTCTTTTGGTTTTTTTGTTTCTTCGTAAATTTCTTCTATCACATGAGAGGAAGGTTTTGAAGTAATCTTCCCTGAAAAAAGTAATTTATTCTTATAATCCACTGAGTTCACTGTGGGATTTTTTTCTAATTCCACAGTATATGTAAGGCTTCCCTACCTCACATTTTTTTGGGATTCGCCACATTTTCTATGGTGTGTGTGTGGTGGGTAGGTTGAATCAGATTGGGAAGCATTGGTGGGTCTAGTCAATAGGGATTTTTGACCTTAAGGTCTTCTTTGATTGTAGTATTTTTTCCCAGACCCTTGAGGTACATTCCACTATTGTTGGTATTGAGGATTAAATTATTGGAATGGTGGAATGTTGGGATGTGGAGCCCAAGGTTGTTGATAATAATTTGGTGGGGCATTCTAATGTGGGATCTACTCCTATGGGACTGTTGAACCCAAGGTTGGGGATATGGCCATGGTGCATTCCATTGATTTGATGCCCATTGTGATTTTGGGATGTAGGGCTGATTTTGGTTAGACTAAAAATTTCCCCTTGCCTCTGAGCCATATAGTTAGGCTCAGATTCATCTTGTTTGTTCTATTTTAGATTATTCTTCAATAAGGGAAGTAATCCACATTAGTCTGTGGAATGCTTGAGTTAATAAAGAAGACAACTTTTTTTCTTGTCTAAGGGGTAGTCCTTAAGTCCATGTTTAGTTCTACATCTTGGATAGTAGATGAACAAAGGCTCTATATTCCTAGCCTTCTCTCTATCCATGGTTTTATTGAGTTGGACCAAAAGGTTTGTCCTCAAATTTTCAATCTCTTCCCTTAATTTGGATAGATCCCTATTGGCCATTTTTCCTTTTTGTCTTCTAAAATGGGGGCAAGTTTGAGAGTAATTTCCATAGAGGTTAATGATTTCTATGAACTCTAGTTTGGTCATGTCTCCCTTTCCCATTAAATTGAATTCTTCTTGTGTGTCCTCATCCAACCCTTTAAGGAATAAGGTTTTAAGTAGATTAATATCAAGACCAGTACCACACCTCCTATGAAGGAAGAAGAACCAATCTAAATAATCCTCTACACTTTCATCTTCCTTTTGTTGAATCCTAAAAATTTCTTCTTTCCTATCCCCAACTCTACAGTAATCTTGATACTTGTCCAGAAAACCTTTTCCATATTTTCCCAGTTATGGATGGAATTAGGGCTTAAACCCATAAAACACCTCATAGATGCATATTTTAAAGTGGAGGGAAATAATTTAAGCTTTTGGGAATCGAAGTGTAGTCATATGTTTGGCATAAAACCTTGAACTCAAAAAGGAATTGGTTAGGGTCTTCTAAAACTAATCCCTAGAAATTTGGTAAGATAGAGGGGGATATATTTTTCATAGGGACTTGATCGTTAGGATCTAATTGTATGGGGTAGGTAAATGTTACCAACTAAATGGTTTTCATTTTCTGTACCATTGGGATTCTCTACTTCTTCACCATCTTTATTTGGTCAATAAGTTGTTACATAGGCTAGTTTTGAGAGTTTTTTTGAATATTTATCCTAATGAATATACCTCTATGGTCTCTAGGTCTAAACATAAAATCCTATCATATTGATATGGTTCCCTAACTATCAACACTGAACTTAATTGTTTGTGTTCCACATACTCCAAGCTCAGAGGATTCTTGTTGTCACTACAAGGTCTTCTGATTTCAAAAGAAAGAGTTATGGAAATGAAATTTCTAAATGGAAACTTACCAGAAAACCAAGCAGTACCTTTAGCTAGCACCTTAACCTTTGATAACACCTTGAGTTCCTCGATAACAACACCAAAAAGTGACAATTCTTGTTGATAATCTCACTTTAATCATATTATTTTGTTAATCCGTAGGTGGTGTCCATGGTTGTCCATGGTTGTTTGCAACAAAGGAAATAGTAGGAATTGTTTTCAAAGACGTACTTAATAACAAAACTAAAGAAATAATGGACTAGTTTGCAATTACAAAATAAAATTCATCAAGGGAAAATACTATCAAAGACATAATTAAAATATTCTTAATACAATTCAATGTTGGAATAGTAAATGCATTAAAATAACAAAAAGGGAATAAATGTAAACATAATTCAGAATTACGGAAAGAAAATAAATGTAAATCTCCCTTCTCTTTGGGTAGGAATGGCCCTTGCTCCTTCCCTTCGATCAAGTTTAGTACTGGAAAAGTTTCCCCGAATCCGCAATCTTATTCAATTGAAAGAGTATGCTTGTACAAATGAATCAAATAACTGAATCGCCTCTAAATCTAAGTATATTAGCTTTTTTATATAGTAGAAATTCTAGTCTCTTTAGGAGAGAACTAGTTATTCATAATAACTAACATCTACTTTGAATATTGATTGAAACAATGACTATCTATTTTAAGGTGTATAGTTATGGAAGGATCAGTACTTGAAGTATTTGGATTTGAATCAATCATGATAATTGTAGAGGAGGTATTGACTCCATTGAGGGATTCAATCTGTGTTGGAAGATTCTTCATATCTTTGATTGATTGAAGGGAATTACGGTGATAATAAATCTCTAGGTGTTGGCCGCATCACATCTCCCAAAGAATTGAAGTAACTAAACCTCAAAATCAGCATGAATATGGGTTGATATAACAATGCACATTTCATATTCATGTTATTGTGTTTCCAATTGTATCACCAAGAATTCGAGCTATCTATCTTCTTGTGTGAATCCCTTATTTCAAAAAAATTCGAGTTGATGACCTGGATGAGCTCGGTGTTGTATTGAGAGTCCTTTATTAATGTGAAGGCAAGTCTTGTGCCAATGAACTAATTAAGTCCTACACCGGTGCATAGATTAAGTCATGTGTTATTGTAATTTATGCCTCGTGATAACTCAACATATACTTTTTCCAAAGGTATTGTTAATGCTTATAAAAAGATCAATTTAAGCCATTTTTTAGGAAGAAATAATAAAATAAAAATAACAAGTGTATGCACAATAATTCCTTCAAAAACATAGTAAAGCATTGAGTAAAATTAGTTAACATTATACATCGTGTAATATGATATCAAAATAGTATGGGGCTTCACATGGTTTAAACATAACAAAATGAGGGTTCATCAACTACTCTCTAGCCTTCCTTGCTCACATACTTCTTCTTCAATTTGATTAGAACATATGACCTAGCTCACCATAAATAGAAAAACCTCTAAAAAACCATATCATACTCTCATCCCTTTCTTTTAGGTCACAAATACCTCTTAAACCTTCACAAGTTACCCTCTAGGTTACATTTTTTCTCAACTTACTCAACTAGCTATAATGAGCTTTCTAATTTGCCTTTAGACCCTTATTATGATCATAATACATGTATGTCAGCCATAATATAGAAAAAAACTTAAAACATCATTATACTATCCTATTAAAATCATCCATAATACCATTTAGGTCCCCACCATCATCTAGAACCACCTAGACCACCATTAGGACATAAGAAGCCCTAAAGCACCAAAACAACCAACTCCCCAAGAAGGGAATGTTCTAGAGAAAAAAACCTTCACAAAATCATGTAACATGCTTATACATGTTATATAATCCCTCAAAAACCTTGAGCAATCATGAAACACTTTGCAGCAACATCTCATGCCATGAAACCCTCTTGAGAACATGCACAATCAAACACCCTAAAAATAGTCTTCAAAAAACAAGCCATAAATTCATCAAATCTCATAAAAAGTGAAATTTTTATATACCAATGGAAATATCATTACCTCAAGGTCATCACCAAACTCAACTCATGCCACAAATCTGACTGTAGCACCTCTAAAATATCTCTGCAACGAGATTGCCTCAAACTTCCCAAAACTACCTTAAAGTCAGTCATGCAAGATAGGGCACAACAAAAATCCCAAAAGCTCAACCATGATCTAAAACCATCATGGATGTGAATAATATCTCCCATACTTCCTAAAAATATTATTTAGTCACCATGTCCAATGGATAACTTGAGCAAAAACTAAACTTTTCCATAAAATTTCCTTTTTAAGTGGGGCCCACATATTGTCACAAACTATAATACCACTTGGATAAATATAGATGATTCTATACATCCTCTAATAATCATATTTTCACAATCAATAAATTCTGGGCCATAACCAACAAGACCTCTCAAGTTGTTACATAGCTAGGGTTTTGAGAGGGTTTAAAAGTTGTTTACCTTCTTAACGATTGTTCATAAAAATAAACTATAAAAATACCTCATTCCACTTATAAAATATTCATAATATACATATTTATCTATCCCCAATATCTTAGGTCCCCATGCAAATCACACACTCTCCAACGAGCATTAGAAAGTCAACTTTGAGCTCAAAATCTCACCTTTAGGAACTCAGTTTTAGTAAAAATGCAATATATTTCAAAATATTCAACAAAAAAACTTGGAATTTGGTTCACACATTCATATCAACCTACCAATACATCTAAAATTATCTCTTTTTCTCAAATACACCCATAAGTGTTGAATCCACCACTCTAGGACATGCTTTCTTAAGGGTCGATCTAGGAACATACCTAAAAACCAAGTCTAACACCTGAACCAGCACTATAAGACACTTGTGAGTGTCCCAACACTTCATATTCATGATTCCCATTCTCTCACAAATCATATCTAGCTGCTACATGATTCACTTCATCATGACTTACCTAATTCTACTTTCTAGGCCTAAAAAACAAACACCTTGAACATGCTTGTTTCACTAAATCTAACTTCCTCGTCACCTTGGAAAACTTTCACACTTGTAATGACCTTAATCACACTCTATGATATCACAAAAACATCACCAAATCACTCCATCACATCTATAAGCCACCATACAGACTTAAGACACCATGAACCATCACCAACACCAAGCAATCTCAACAAGACATTCAACACTACCAATAAACCTTCATGTTTCTCTTTCCTTTTGACATCAATACAATCAATGATAACTCCTACAACATCATACTTTAACATCAACAATAAAACCATGCCAACATTCCTTAACATGACATTTCAACTATGAAATCCTATATAAGCAAGTCAATATCACTTTATAACTCATCTCACACTTTCATAAGCTCTTGTAGCAAATATCAACACAAAATCACTTAAGGCTCTCCTAAATCTTCCTAAATTAGATGCACATCATTTATAGTAACCACTACATCAAATCTAAATCACTTAACCAAGTTAAATAGACTATCTTCCTCCATTTTCAATAATTCAATGGTCTTAGAGCTATGCCTTAGCAATCGAAAATCACTTCAAGCATTGTCAAAGGTATTCAACAGACAAAAGGGTTTAGTCTAGTAGCTAAATCACACCACATCACACTATTACATTGTTTTGTACATTCTCAACTCTATATTTATCCCATTATTTTTTTCAATATATACAAGGGTACACAAAGGGGGTTGGTTTAGATTACATTCACACTTATACAAAGCACTAGGAGACTACATGAGGCTTTCTCCCACTTGAGGGAATGCAGTGCAACATTTAGATTAGTTCATAAGATTTTTATTGCCAAGATTCATCTAGCCTCACCCACACATTGATTTATCCTTTTTATTTAATTCCTTGATTAAGAGCATTGTAGATATACGGAGTTTCTACTTGTTACAAGTCATTACAAGTGGTTTTTAGCTTATGTGAGCTATATAAACACACAAAAACACAAATTTATAGAAAATTTAAGGAAATATAATACACAACCTCATTATAAGAAGGTATAAGACCATACATAAGAGGAAAAAATTAAACCATGGTATAGAAAGAGTTGTATGGTCCTAGAAAGGGTTAGTTTCTAGTCACAATATCAAAATTGAAGCATCTTCAGTTCATATTATCCTTCCTACCCAATCTACACATCCAGATCTCCTTTGTTTCACTCTCTACATCTAAGTATTCATCTCCTCTTATGTGTTTGAGCTATAAATGTATCATTTATAATTATTTTAAGTATTAATGCATTGTTTTTATGGTTAAAGGTTAATTTTTAAATAACTAATTCATAATAACCATATGTAACAAACCCTTATATCTTATATATTGTGTTATATCACATCTTCTTACATATGTTTTTAGGGTGTAAATAGTTGGTAAGGCATCATGATAGAAAAATAGTTTTCCATATGGTGGTGAATATACTCCAATGAGAATGATCAATAATTTATCTATATTTCACATATAATTGTGTTGAGTTGGTCTATTTTCTTTTTTATTAGTGTTTTGAATGTGTGAAAAAAGTATGATTATTGCACATTTCCTTTTTCCTTCCTCAAAACTAGAAATATAAATTAATAGATATTGTTTTGTACATGCCAAATACATGAATGAATGTAATTGCTCCAAATTTCCCTAAATTTTAATATTAATTTTACACATTCAATAATTAAAATAAACATAATGAGATAAAAAAATAAAGTAAAATTTTGTCAATGTGTGGCTATTACAATGAAATTTATATTTAAGTTTATTATTAGGTGATGGAGTGATAGTAATGATTGAGTCTTTTTGGTCCAACTTATGGTGTAATTGATTTTTTATTACATACTTCAAATTATCATCAATAAACCTCATTTGATTTGATGTGTTTGTGTCTACATCTTTTGTGCTTTTAAAATTTGTAATTTTATAGTTTGAAAGATTTTAAATTAAATTAAATTAAAATTTATTTTTTATAGACTTTGAAGATTGTCTTTTAGTTTTTAAATGTACTTGTGTTTAGAAAATCTAACAACCCTTGTCTAGACAACATTACAACTCTTGTTTATATGTTTACATGATAAAGCATTCTCTTAAAGATTATGTGTTTACTTAGACTTAGAGATATGGTGGAATAGGGGAAAAAGCTTATTGGGGATTTTAACTAGGATGATCATCTCTAATATATTTTTCCCATTAGAACTATTTTGAATCCACTCGAAATGTGTACACCTCATGACACACACAAAGGATTCTTAGAAGCATAATCAAATGCTCAAATTCTCAATCCTTTCATCAAAGAATTTTTTTGTTTGATGTCAAATACACCTGATAAGTTTTTATTCTTATCTAGATTCAAAAAAATATGTGACGCCAAAGATGAGTCTGAAGATGGCCTATTGTGTTTTTGTGTTACAACTAAAGAAACCAACCAAACATTCTTGTCGTCAAAATTCTATGAAGTGGGTTTTAGTCTGAAAAATTCTACCTTAAATTTTGAGGGCCCACATTGGAATGAAAGATTCATATAATTTCAAAACCCATAATTAAACAAAAAACCGTATGAGTTTAGGTCTTGTCTCTAAATGACAATCAGTAGATCATAAATAGCCATAATTATACCGAGTCCATTTTTAATTTATAGTTGGAAGGAAGAACGATAATGTACATGATATAGACCTTTGATCCCAAGGTCAAAAAATTTATCCATATTTCCTTCATTATAGATATAGTATATGAATTTATCATTTGCTCTTTTCCTATGCAAGTAATCCCTCTTCAAAGTTGTGACATAAATGAAATAAATAATAATAATATGAAATAAAATAATCTTGTAGATATTTCTTGGTAAATCTTCCATCTCACCAAAAAACCAGCCAGGTGGTGGTCTAAGTTCATAGAAAAAAACAAATCTAGAAGGCAAGTGAACAAAGGTATGAGTTAGACAGCAAATGCAAAAATAATAGGAGTGATGTGTGGTATTTTTTCAAACCTCAAGATGATAATAATGATAGCATGAGAAAAGTTTGAAAATCATGGTAGTCGTGAAAAATCTCACAAGATGGGTATATGCACAAAGTTAGGGGTCAATTTTGTGGTCACTTTTTCAATTATTCACAAAGGGCATATGCCCTTTATAAAAATTCCTTAAAATATTTTTAATAGGTTTGGGAAATACGAATAAAAAGGTAATATGCCCTTTTTTTTTAAATGGCACTCGCCCTTTGTATTAAAAAGGCCATATACCCTTTGTATTAAAAGGGCATACATCATTTTTAACACAAAGGGTGTGAACCCTTTTTGCGAAAAAGGGTGTCTACCATTTTGAATACAAATGGCGTACACTCTTTGTAGAGAATAAAACAAAAACACACACACTGCTCATATTTTTAAAATATGTAACTTGAGGAGGAGTTTGGAGCTCAAAAGATGGGTATATGCACAAAGTTAGGGGGTCAATTTTGTGGTCACTTTTTCAATTTTTCACAAAGGGCATATGCCCTTTATAAAAAATTCCTTAAAATATTTTTAATAGGTTTGGGAAATACGAATAAAAGGTAATATGCCCTTTTTTTTAAAATGGCACTCGCCCTTTGTATTAAAAAGGCCATATACCCTTTGTATTAAAAAGGGCATACATCATTTTTAACACAAAGGGTGTGAACCCTTTTTGCGAAAAAGGGTGTCTACCATTTTGAATACAAATGGCGTACACTCTTTGTAGAGAATAAAACAAAAAACACACACCTGCTCATATTTTTAAAATATGTAACTTGACAGGAGGAGTTTGGAGCTCAAAAGATGGGTATATGCACAAAGTTAGGGGTCAATTTTGTGGTCACTTTTTCAATTTTTCACAAAGGGCATATGCCCTTTATAAAAAATTCCTTAAAATATTTTTAATAGGTTTGGGAAATACGAATAAAAAGGTAATATGCCCTTTTTTTTTAAAATGGCACTTTCGCCCTTTGTATTAAAAAGGCAAATCATATACCCTTTGTATTAAAAGGGCATACATCATTTTTAACACAAAGGGTGTGAACCCTTTTGCGAAAAGGGTGTCTACCATTTTGAATACAAATGGCGTACACTCTTTGTAGAGAATAAAACAAAAACACACACCTGCTCATATTTTTAAAATATGTAACTTGACGAGGAGGAGTTTGGAGCTCAAATCCAAAGAGCATACACCATTTGTAAAACATTTAACTATTTTGCTTCATACTGCACGAACCAACATGTCTCGCATGGGCTCAAGTGATTTTATTTCTCAATTTTTTTTAATTTTTAATTTTTTAATAAATTAGGGTATTAAATAGGAAGTAAATGTTTTTCGTCATGTTTTTTTGTAAGGGCAAAATTCTCTTGAAAATAGGGCAATTATGTCGTAGTGTTTTAAAAAATCATTATGGACCTTTCTCAACACCCGTCCAGGTCATCCTATCCGTCGTGTCAATAATATCACGTCCTTCTAAAGCAGTCCATATGTGTGTTTCACCCTAACCCATGGGTGATTTAGAGAGAAATAGATTATTCAAGTACTTCTCGAGGTAATACCTCTCAAAGTGAATTTTCAAGCAAGCTTAGGAAGGGCTATCATCATCCTTTCTAAGACAAGCGCATACCCTCTAGAGCTGTTCAAAGGCCCAAATTCATAAATTATGTGTATTCAAGAGTCGAATCATAGTATAACCTGATTGCAGAAGATTTTGGAAAGATTTGAAGACCTAGGAGTAAATTCATCAAAAGTGGGTTTTTAGGCCGAAGGAAGCTGTTGGTGACGAATCGCAGCACACCCGAATGTCTACGTAACACGATGGGTTGAGACTCTCAGTACGATTGCATAACATGGAGCTTTTCCCAAGTGTGGGACCTTGCGAAATTGGAAAAGCTCTCCGGATGAAGGCCGGTTCCTATTCCTCTGTTCAGATGCGCACGTGGAAAATGCAGAGGGTTTACTAAAAACCTAATCTAACTTGCCAAGGAGACAGGGTAAGAAAATGCATGAAATAAAACCTAAGCTACAAAGGTGATGCACCGAGGAATGAAGAACACCTGTCTTGCCAATAAACACAGACCATTAAAATGCAATGCAAGATCATGCACAGATAGCCAGATTCACAGTGAAAGATCAAGGGGATGCAAATGAATATAGAGAGGGTTGAGAATCATCCACAGACATGCATTAATTTTCTCCAAAGATACAACACTTTGCAAAATTCCAAGAGGTAAGGTTACATTACAGTTTCAAATGGGAGGTTTTAACTCCACAAGTTCACCGCCAAAGAGAAGAAGGGAGGGCAAACAGAAATGTCCGACCTTTAGAAAGAAGCCCCTCCTTACAATTTATAGGGAGAATGAGAGAGAAAAAGAGAGGAATTCCAAAACTACCCCAACCACCTCTAGATTGCACTTAACTATCTCATTATGGTGGTAGGTGAGAACCCCAACGAACCCAAAAGTGGCAAACTGTATTTCACATTTTTAAGAATTTTTCTCACCCAATTAAATATATCCAATCGTAGTTGGATAGAGGACCTCGTAAGCTTTCCGAAAAGTCCAACCTTGCATGAATCCGAGCTCCCAGTCAAAAGTTATGGCCATCTGAATATCTGCGCCAGGGTCTGCTTCCTGTCAGCGCTCAAAATGTTGCGCCTCCTTGAAGGTGCGCCAAGGGCGCATTCATGTGTGTGTCGTCATCCTCTTCCGTGTGCCTTGGGCACACCATTTCCTCTGTCGACACTCCGTGTCATGCACCCATTCTATGCGCCTTGGGCACACCATTTCCTCTGTCGACACTCGTGTCGTGCGCCCATTATGTGCGCCTTGGGCGCACCATTTCCTCTGTCGACACTCCGTGTCGTGCACCCATTTTGTGCGCCTTGGGTGCACCATTTCCTCTATCGACACTCCATGTCGTGCGCCCATTCTGTGTGCCTTGGGCGCACCATTTCCTCTGTCGACACTCCGTGTCGTGCGCCATTCTGTGCGCCTTGGGATGTGAGCTTCTTTGATTTCTCCATTCTCCTGCTTGTCTATATCTACCCGGGGAAAAGATATATACAACAATTTGGTGACTCAATGGGATCACCTGCCTGCTAGGTAGAAGATCAGTGGCCTTTTAGCAATCCATTGGGCATGGAGTCATAAGCAATAACTTGAAACCAACCTGATATCTGATCCCGATCCTGATATTGCAACTCCTTCGAGAGCACGCTGAACTGTAGAAAACCAACCTAGGAGCAACAAAACCTATGCCAGAGCACTTAGGGAAACAAAAACCTAACTACAACAAGACAATGTGCATACACACTTAGAGGAATTGAAATCTAGGCTAATATTTACAAGGGTAAACCCTTTTCTTTTAGTAGCAATGTTTAAGATGGATTCCATTAACCGGAATCGGGAATTCTTCTCCATCCAATGTAGAAAATTAGAAGGCGTTACTACTTTTACATCCCGTGACCATGTAGGGGCCACTCCAAATGGCATCAAACTTGGAATGCCTTCCTGGTTTTCCCGATCTCGCATCCCATTTCGAACTAGGTCCCCTTCCGGAAGGTCTTTGCTCTTGCTTTCTTATCAAACCATCTTTTTACTAAGGCCTCGATCCTTCTCAATTGTTCGAATTGCATGTTCTCTAATTTCTTCCAATTCCATCAACTCGCATACCTGGCCTCCATTGGTTCAAACTCAGCCCAACTCCAATTGCTTCATGAACTCCAATGCGGGCGGTTCTAATGATACAGGCACATCTTGCTTCTTTTCCATAGACCAACTTGTAAGGGGAATTACCTCGTAGACCTTTTGGTGTTATTCTCACAAACCCATAATGCTGATTTTAGCTTGGTATGTCATGTTCTTTGGTTTTCATCCAGAGTCCTCCTGATGATTCTTAGCAAATTTTTGTTTGTGGACTCTACTTGTCC
Organism: Taxus wallichiana var. yunnanensis; assembly: GCA_018340775.1. Classification (NCBI taxonomy): domain Eukaryota; kingdom Viridiplantae; phylum Streptophyta; class Pinopsida; order Cupressales; family Taxaceae; genus Taxus; species Taxus wallichiana. The sequence goes on along the minus strand of CM031239.1, from coordinate 383,670,811 downwards.
ATTACCCTGCGGGTAATAATTTGAAGAGGTGCTCAAATAGATTCCATTCTTGACAGCCCATTCGTAATCTTGGAACCTATAAATGCCAATGCATTATGCGATATGATAGTGGCGAAAGCACACCAAACACGGTCACTATTCCTTCATAAAAGTCTAGTATGTTAGACTCATTTGCTTCTTTGAGTGCTGCTGCTTCGGTCCACTTGGTGAAATAGTTCGTTGCCATGAGAATCCACTTGTGGCCTTGGCTTGAGTTTGGATTGATGACCCGATGAAGTCCAATCCCCATTGCATAAATGGTTGGTCAACCACAATTGGGTGCAATGGAAGTGTTGCTAGCCTTTCTTTGCCTATGAAGAGTGCACATTTCTTGCACTTTCTTATCCATGTATAGCGATCCTTTGAAGAATTTGCCAATAATACCCCTGCCTTCATTATCTTGAGAGTCGTTACTCATGGAGTGAAATGTCCTCCAGAATCTCCATCATGAAAATCTCGTAACACCCTCCCAATTTGACCTGTCCCAATGCACCTTAATAGAACTCCATTGATGTCTTTCTTAAACAAAATACCATCAACAAGCACATATGGAATGGCTTGTAATCAAGTATCTCCTCTTTGCTTTGCTCATTTAAGGGGGCATAGGCACTGCTGTAGGAAGTGTATCATATTGCGAGTCCAACAAGGGGTAGGCACATCATCATTTTCTTGTTCTTGATCATCCTGTAGTACCAAGGCAGTCTCTTTTTCATCACCTGCTTCAACTTGTTGACTCAAGGCTAGCTGCTCACATAGTCCTTTCCCACGTACTAGTATGGTGACCTTGATCTTGATGTCATATTCCATGACACGAGTTATCCATCTGCACATTTCTCATTCGGATCCTTGTTTAGAAGGAAGTCACGACTCCCGCATGAGAGACCAATAATTGGATCTTGTTGTTTGAGACTAGGTGCTTGAATTTCTTTAAGCTCCTGATTACTGCAAGGACATGCTTTTCAATGAAAGAGTACCTAGTTTCGTATTCCTCCAAGCCTTGACTGAAGAAAGCAACTGGTTGTTCTAATCCTCCTTTGTTTTGTTGTACCAGGATTGCAGAAATCGTGTCCCCACCACCAAAGGCATATAGCACGAAGTCCTTGGAGAAGTCTGGATTGACGAGAGTCGGAGCTTGAGATATAGCCTCTTTTATTGCCTCAAAACTTGCCTTGCCTTCAGATGTCCACTTAAATGCCATACTCTTCTTTAACATCAGCGTTATTGGCTTCACAAGAGCAGCAAAATTTGGAACAAATCTGCAGACAAAATTGATCCTTCCCAAGAAGCTTTGAAGAGCCTTCTTGTGACTTGGCAATGGCAATGCTCGAATTGCTTCAACTCTTTCTGGGTCAATCGTCAACCCCTCCTTTGAAACAATATGGCCTAGAAGTTTTCCCTCGTGAGCCAAAAATATGCATTTTTTGGGATTCAAAGATACCCCAAATCTTCTACATCTCTGAAATACTTGCCTCAAATGACAGAGGTGATCCGTTGCATTTTTTGAGAATACAGTGATGTCATCAAGATATATCAAAACTATTTTATTGATCAACCCCTTAAATGCCATATCCATTTCCCTTTGGAAGGTGGCTCCAGCATTTGATAGCCCAAATGGCATTTTTTTGTAGGCATAGGTCCCCCATTTGGTGGTGAAAGTCGTCTTGAATTGGTCATCTTCTTTCACCATCACCTGATTGTACTCCTGAGTAGCCATCTAGGAGAGAGAATCTCTCTGAACTGGATACTACTTGCAATATTTGTTCCATTGAAGGAAGTGGGTAATGATCTTTGAGAGATGCCCTGTTTAGGTCTCGGAAATCCACACACAACCTGATTTCTCCACTCTTCTTCCTGACCGGAACCAAGTTTGCAACCCAGCTTGAGTGCTTGATCGGGAATATAATGCTTGCCTCTATTAGCTTATTTAGCTCTTTCTTCATTAGAGGCTCAATGTGAGGGTTGACTGGTCTCTGCTTCTACCTGACGGGCTTAGCATCTGGATCCAATTCGATGGTATGTTGTGCCAAATTTGGATCGAATCCTCTTAAGTCTTCATAGCTCCAAGCGAAGACATCTGGAAATTCTTGGCAAAGTTGTATGAAATCTGATTTCTCCTGTTCAGTGGCCACTTTGCCAATTTGAAGTGTTTTGCCTTCCCCAACCGGAATTGGCTCTAAATCTTCTCTCTTGACTTGTATGTTAGCCTTTTCCTTACGAGGCCGGTCGTTAGGGTTAAAGATAGACTCAATGTTACTAAACCCTTAGGAAGCTTATTTGTCCGCAGCTGCACTACTTGATCCCCATACTGCTGCTCTAATCTGTCTTGATTCCTAGCTGAGAATTCAGCCTCTTCTTGTAAGAAATTGACGATCTGTTGATCATTCTCAAACACCTGCCAGCTTGTGTTATTATCTGGAACTGCTGGCCTCACAATCACATGGATATGTGGCTGTGTTTTTCCCCTTCTAATGTTGTCAACCACATCAAACGTTGCTCCAATTGCTGCGAGCCTATCTGCGGCTTCATTTTTCTTCCTAGGTATGGACACAATGTTGAAAGCTTCGAAATCCTCAATGAGGTCCCATACCCTATTCTTGTAGCTCCTCAACAAGTCGTTCTTTGTAGCATGTTGTCCCCTAACTTGGTTGACGATTAGCTCGCTATCTCCAAACACCTGCAAGTTCTTTATGCCCCTTTTCCTAGTCAATGAATTCCATGAATCAATGCTTCGTATTAGATCGTGTTGTTTGAACAGGAAAACTAGAAACGAAAAGCTAAAAAATATTTGATGTCTTGTGGTGAAATCAACATTGCACCACCTCCAGCACCTTGTCTGCTTCTCGAACCATCGAAAAATAATTTCCAAAATTTGTTTTCATCCTTTTGTTCAAGCTGAATGATTTCGGGAATGGGTGAATTTTCTTCGTGTATACAATACACGCCCAATTCGATTCTCAATTTCCTTGTATGGGTCAAATTCATGACTCTTGTTTGCCCATTCATCCAAGGTTAAATCGAGAATTCACTCGACCTTAGTACTATTTCGGATCATTTGAACACTCCTCCTGATCAAAAGCCAAGCAATTTACATTGATAGGACCTGATACATGAGGCTCAATATGGAAATTGGCAATTGGTTCTGACCTGATTGTTGCTTTGGCTCCATACCTTGTCCTAAAAATCATGTGTGACCAATCTGCAGATAAATATCCACCGATTTTTGCAGTGAAGTCTCTTGATAGACACAACGCAAAGAGTGGTGGAAGGTCAATCACAGACACATCTTGCAGAACTGTAACATTAGGACAGGAATGTAGTGTTAGGCTTAACCCCTTGATGACTCCAACAGTTCCTACTGCCGTTCCATCTAGCTGTACTACTCCTTTCAGCACTGGCTCATATTTCAAACCCAGTTGATCCGCTATTTGCTTTGGCATCACTGAACTACTTGCCCCAGAATCAATCATGCAATTGTGTACTAATTTATCCCGATGATTAATGAAACATAGAATGGAGGGGGTTTCAAAACTTTACCTTGTTGTCCTCCATGATTCCCTTCAGGCTGAGCAGCATTCGTGAGGACCTTCTCTTGCATATGGGCCTGTTGGTTCGAAGTTGACCAATTCTTCATGGCAGCTTGTAGAAGATCTCTTTGTCCTGGGATGGATAAAGATTCCCACATTGATATATTCACATTCGTCTTCTTCATTTGATCAATGATGCTGAAAGGGGATGAATTGTCCTTTTTTTGTCCCTTACTTGGTGTAAAATTTTCTGGAGCTTGAGCATGTGCGTGTGTTGCTACAACAGGTACCTTGGGTTGATTTTACACATTTGGAGCTACGTTTGGTCTACTGACCCCTTGTTGTGTAAGAGTGGGTTGAGAAACAACTGGATTACACGGTTGTCCCTCTCCTATATTTCTCTTCTTTGACCGTGTGTTGGCAGCCACGCCTTGAAAAGGCTGTTGGTTAACTCCACAGAAGTCTTCCGTTTGCCAATTTTCCAATGTGGTTTCTATTGGAGGTCCTTCTTGTTGCATTTGTTGCTGTTGATTCTCCTCCTGGCTTGGTTCTTGAGGCACACTAATGGTTTGCACCATCAAAGCCTGATTTAGTGCACCATTGAAACATGCTGACTGATTGTGAGGTAGATTGCAAGGGTAACACTAGTCGTACTCCTGTGCCATGTTATTTTGTGTCGGGACCAAAGCTCTTGAGGACGTCGTTGCATTTGGATCATACGGTCGAAATGGCCTAGCAGCTTGAGGTTGTCCTTGGTTTTGGTTTTGATTTGCAGCCTGAGGTGGTGGTCTATTTTGTTGGTATGGGGGCCTAGCTTGGTACTGTGCTTGAGGCTGATATGGTCTAGCACTTTGAGCTTGTTGTCTTTTGATAGTCACTAGTTCATTTCCAAGGTTCTACAATTGTTTCATAACCTCCTACAATTCCTTTGAAGTATTTGAAGAAGTCGATGCCTCATTATTGCTTTGATTTCTAGGAGTTGGAATGGGATTCAACTCGGTGCTCGGTTGGTTATAGGATTCCCATATCCGGATAGAGAGGCATTGGTGGCCTTGGTGCAAGCTTGCCAACTTGGATCAAACAATTCTCTGCTCTGATAGCTGTGTCGTAGGCCCCTGGCAGCGTTGTCCCTCCCATTGATTGGATCATCATGGCTATGTCTGAATTTATAGCCTTTAAGAAATAAAGGAATGCTCCTTCGGCGGTTGGTCTAACGGCTATTGGAATCCTGTCCCATGTCCGTTGGAATCTGAAGTTGAAATTTGTCATTTGTTCGTTAGGAGCCCTTTTGATTGTTGTCAATTTGTTCCAATAAAGATAAATTGTCGCCCTCTCCCCGAATTGGTTGCAAAGAGCTGAACAAAGTTGGTCCCAATTCATAATAGACCCTGCTACTAGGCTCCTAAACCATTGTAAGGCCTTACCTTTGAAATATGAAGCCAACAACTTGACTGCAACATCCATTTCATTTATTTCGTGAATTGCACATGCATTAGCAATATCCTAGATGTGATCAATAGGAGTAGTATGATTTTTCTCTGTGAAATAGGGTATGTTCTTTAGTGCTGCAACTGGAATTTGATTCTGAGCATTTAGGGCAAGTGGACTACTACCCGTGAAATTGACAAAGGGATTCGGTGGTAGATGTGCCATTATGATTGGCCTAAGAACCCTAGTCGATGCGAGAAAAGGCCTACCAGGTGGAGGTGTAGACAAAGTCCTGTTAGGTGGAGATGGTGATCTTTGTGGTCTTCTTCCTCTCCTTCCTCTACCTAGTGAAAGTTGCAAGTGGAAAAATAGCCCCTCTTCTTGAGTATTGGACCTAGTTTGAATTCTTCTCATATGCCTGGGCAACCTTTGCTACTACACCGTTGAATTCTATCCCCTTCGGAGTCGCCAGATGTGTTAGAAAGTGAGCCTCAAAAGGCTAGATCCTGCCAAGTTACACACCAAACCTAACAATATTTAAAAATAGAATTTTGAAAGACCTGTATTTTTGATATTTTAGAGTTTGGAACTTGATTTGGAATGACAGTCCAAAAAACCCAAAAATGCCAGACTTCCGAAAACCTGAAATCCGAAAATCAAAAAACCATGAAATTTTGAAAGTCAAAATCTCAAAAATCTAAGAATACCCTTTTGTAGATTATCCCCGATCTATCAACTGGTGAAATTTTGACTTGTTTTGAGCAAGTTAAGCCCTTGAAAATTGATTTCAAAGTTCAGCCTGGAAGGTGGAAAAAACTGAACTGTAAAACCTGCAATTTTTAAGTCCGAATTTCTTGAAAGTTCCTTCAAATCTGTGGAATGACCTCTTGGTCCCACAGGCATGCCAAAACTGTTGGTGATGAATCGCAGCACCCCTGAATGTATATGCAACACGATGGGTTGAGACTCTCAGTACGATTGCATAACATGGAGCTTTTCCCAAGTGTAGGACCTTGCGAAATGGAAAAGCTCTCCGGATGAAGGCGGTTCCTATTCCTCTGTTCGAGATGCGCACGTGGAAAATGCGGAGGTTTACTAAAAACCTAATCTAACTTGCTAAGGAGACGGGGTAAGAAAATGCATGAAATAAAACCTAAGCTACAAAGGTGATGCACCGAGGAATGAAGGACACCTGTCTTGCCAATAAACACAGACCATTAAAATGTAATGCAAGATCATGCACAGATAGCCAGATTCACAGTGAAAGATCAAGGGGATGCGAATGAATACAGAGAGGGTTGAGAATCATCCACAAACATGCATTAATTTGCTCCAAAGATTGATACAACACACTGCAAAATGCCAAGAGGTAAGGTTACATTACAGTTTCAAATGGGAGGTTTTAACTCCACAAGTTCACCTGCCAAAGAGAAGAAGGGAGGGGCAAAACAGAAATGTCGACCTTTAGAAAGAAGCCCCTCCTTACAATTTATAGGAAGAATGAGAGAGAAAAGAGAGAGGAATTCCAAAACTACCCCAACCACCTCTAGATTGCACTTAACTATCTCATTATGGTGGTAGGTGAGAACCCCAGCGAACCCAAAAGTGGCAAACTGTATTTCACATTTTTAAGAATTTTTTCTCACCCAATTAAATATATCTAGTCTTAGTTGGATAGAGGACCTCGTAAGCTTTCCGAAAAGTCCAACCTTGCATGAATCCGAGCTCCCAGTCAAAAGTTATGGCCATCTCGAATACTGCGCGAGTGGTGCGCTTCTGTCGGCGCTCAAAATGTTGCGCCCTCCGAAGGTGCACCAAGGCGAATTCATGTGTGTGTCATCATCCTCTTCCATGCGCTTTTGGCACACCATTTCCTCTATCGACACTCGTGTCGTGCACCCATTCTGTGCGCCTTGGGCGCACTCATTTCCTCCTCTGTCGACACTCATGTCATGCGCCCATTATGTGCATTGCCTTGGGCGCACCATTTCCTCTTTCGACACTCGTGTCGTGCGCCCATTCTGTGCACCTTGGGCACACCATTTCCTCTGTCGACACTCCGTGTCGTGTGCCCATTACGTGCGCCTTGGGCACACCATTTTCTCTGTCGACACTCGTGTCATGCGCCCATCGTGCGCCTTGGGTGCACCATTTCCTCTGTCGACACTCGTGTCATGTGCCCATGTTGTGCACCTTGGGATGTGACCTTCTTTGATTTCTCCATTCTCTGCTTGTCTATATCTACCCGGGGAAAAGATATATACAATGCGGGAACTTGCATCACGAAAGAGCACCTAAACTCGAAGTTGATTTCGGGAGCTCCGAAATGAGTTATGAGCCAAAAAAATATCAATGGAAATAATTTTCAGTCCTCTACATTTAGTCTCAGATCCTTCTCAAATCCCATGCTTTTTTAGGCAACTTATTTTTTGTAGACATATTTGGAAATCCACGAGATAAAAGGGAGTTTTTGAGAGTATTTCAGGAATAATAAAGTCATGAGACCCATCCCATCCTTCTCAAAATGTAATTTTCAGTCAAATTCATATAAATAAGTGTGGAAAAATTCATCCAGGAGCTCAAGATATGTCTATTTCAAGTTACTACCCAAGGTACATGTTCAATACTTAGCCAATTTTCTTGGGTGCCACATGGCGATGATGACGCCGAGGTGAATTTTGTGTCCACATCGTCTCTTTCCGATGGGACGAGGGGGAAAAATTTATGCCCCTCCCCACCTCACCTTATGCATCAAGTTCACCCCATGTTACCGCGGTGACTTCATATAACTCCTTTTGACCAACTTTCTAGCCCCCTCATCAACTCTCGCATGTGTGACAAGTATCACCCTAGGATGAGGGCACCTTTTATGTCCCCATCATCCCTTTCCAAGGGAAAATGGGGAAAAAAATCACCCCCTCTTTACTTCCTCCAAGTTCTTAATACGACCAAAAAGTGCTCAAAATGCACTTCATTAAATATTTCCAATTAGTAAAATAGTGTGGACATGTATCAATTCATCGAATCTTGGTTTTCATCCTTAACTTCGCAGTGGACCTCCATGAGAAATGCCTGTGGTCATCAAGTTAATCATTCAATCGTGTTTCTAAATACTCGGTTGAGGTTTCTATGCATCATTCGAAGGAGGTTTCTCATGGTGTAAAATGTTCAAGGATCTAAAGCTCATTGCATTAGAGCATTTCATTGGATCAGTCATACAACAAGGCAAAATTGTCGAGGCGATATCTTCATCAACCTAGTTCTCTCTCTCCTCTCCTCCCCCCTCTCTCCTTAATGTTATATTTCTTCGTTGGGGGTTGCACTCTTTCATTTTTTCTTATTCATTTAAAATGTGATTTTAATTTTTAATGTAATAAGTCACCCTTAATTCATAAAAGGGGACTTAATTTTATTCATAAGAATCTAAATAGTCACATGTTGTGAGGGACATATGAAAATTCATGTGGGGGTAGGAGGAGAGACTTCTCACTCTATAAATTGTAATGTTACTCTCATTTCAAAGGGTTTTTAATTTTTATACTCATGAGAGCTTACTACTTGTGAAGAAACAAAAGAGATAGTTATTTCCTTTATTTCCACTCTCTATGTTCTTCTATTTCTCACTGTGTATAATTTTGTCAAAGCATCAATGAAGAAAGAAGGAGTTTCATGCCTTTTTGATGAGAAGATTATTGAAACTTTGCGTTCTTAATCTTACCTCATCTTGTTGTAAATTGCAAAGTTGTTTTTATTTTATATCCGTGTGTTGAGGTACTCGATTAATGGTTATAGGCATCTGATTTTCTACCTACAATATTAATCCCCCTCTTTTCCCACTCCCTTTCCTACTCTCTCATCTAACTCCTCCCTTATAAACAATTACAAGATTTTTCTACGAGTTCATTGGAGTTTTCCTATTGGATCCCTAGTCTTGTGCCACTGCAAATCAATTTCATACACACATAATAAGTTTAGCTACATTACCCAAGCAGACGGACCTAGAGTCCCAGAGACTTTGGCGGATAATCACCAATTTTTCCACTCCGACAAATTTTCTTGCCAACACTTTTTGGTGCTCACTGTGGGGTAGAGTTGGTAGCAATATGCACCCAAAATATGACCATAGAATCCTAAAAAGTAAATATTCAAAAAATACAAATAAAATCAAACAATTGAAAAAACAAAAAGAGAATTGATTAAAATCCATTTGTTGGAAAACCCGTTATTGATCCTTGTGAATGACCCTTCATATTCCACAGTGTCTTTTCATATTCCCATTACAAGATCTTCCCAAAACTAGTTGAAAGGAGATATACCAGTTGAATAGGCTAAGAGGAGTTATTGATCCCATTTTTGAGGCTTTGTAAAACCCATAAGAAAATATCATAGATAACCCCTACTATTTCTCTCAAGCTTCATCTCCATCTAAATCTTCAAGTGGTATCCTATAAATCCCATTCAAACCCCTATTGATACTCCTAAAAATTCTCTCATATTTCAACCACCATTGAACATTGAGTTCCTTGGTGAAGAAGAACAAGAACCAAAAGAAGAATTGGGAAAAGAAGAAGAATTTGTGAAAGCAGAAGATGAAGTGAATCAAGAAACAATGGAAAATGAATAAAGAGAAAGAACTCAACCCATTGTTCTATTAGGAAGGAATACATGTCCATTTGCACTTACGCCCTTCATAATCTACCAATAGGTTCCTGTAAGAACTTTCCAAAGTTAAAAGGTGATGACACCCAACTTCCTGAGAACACATCTTTGCCTTCACCACATCATGTGGAATTCTTGGGATCGAACACGAAGATGTTTTTGTGAGACTGTATGTGGACTCACTTCAAGATAAAGCAACATAATGGTTATACCTCTTACTAGCTAATTCTATCACCTATTGGGAGGACAAAAAATTTGGTTTCAAAGAAAGATTCAAATCTATAGAAGACTATAAAGACCTCCTAATCTAGCTGGCTCAAATAAAGAAGGAATATAACAAGACTATGAAGGACTTCATAGCTCCTTACAACAAAGGTTGCTCAAAAGGATACCTCTTGAAGCTACGCCCTTTGATGACAACATGTAAAGGTTATTTATTAGTTCCCAAATGTTGGAGGTAGGCTTATTTATCCAAAGGGTTCAACCATAGAATCTTGCGCAAGCACAAAGAATGGCCATTGAGGTTGAAGATGATATCATCCTATCTGGAAAGATAAAGAATCTTACAAAGGGTAAGGCCCAACATCCCAAAGATGAGAGAACATGTTCGTTGTTGTAGAAGTTGGTAAATGAAATGAAAGTATTAAAGAGGGAATTTTTCCAACGAGGATATCACCAAGGTCACAACAAAATCAAATTGTAGGAGAATCCCAAAGGATTGCTTTGGAGGCTCCACCTGTTAAAACAAACTACAAAACTCAAGAAGGTGAAGAAAGACTTGAAAAAGAAACTAAAGATGATAATTTCCTAGAGATTGAAGGGCTTGAGACCGATACATAAATAAGATTATGCAATTACTCTGGAGGTGATGAAGATGATGACAAAGATGCACCTAGTTTCTCATGTGTAGTATTCACCCATTCGTAGTCTCAAAAAGGGGCTTCTTCTTCTGTTGTTACGAAGAAAAAGAAGGTTAAAGATCCTCACCTGGTGAGTCTACAAAAGTAAATAATCAGTCAAGGATCTCCACTTCCAACCTCCATAGAGTATTCATTAGAGAACCCCGATCCCATAGCAATTAAGAGGTTACATGTTAGTCCAAGTAAGTCTTCCCATGCTCCTTCTAAACCTAACTTTTCTCTTACAAAATCCAACCCTTCAAAATTCCCTAATGTACCTTTAAATTCAACATCTTTTCCCCAAACTTATACTCCCTTATACAAGCCTATCCCGAATTCAAAATCAATTGCTTCATCCCCCATCAACACCTACTCCATTCAATTACGTTGAACATGAAAACAAGACCAAAGTTTAGATTACTGAAATTGAGTATTTGTGAACACACCAGAGCAATTCAAGAGGTTGGTCGATGTTGTCTAGAGTGGTTACCCAAAATACAACATTGTGAATCCCAATCCTAAGGTTCTACTATTAACACCACCCTTGTCTCCTACACATAACATGCTTACTTTGATTACATCAAATACCGATAAGATAAATCCTTTCTATGCATCCCTTCTCATCGGAGAATACAGATTGAATAATTACATAATAGATTCAAGTGCCTCTAACAATATGATACATGTGAAGGTTATCAATGCCCTCAAACTCATTGGATCGAGGCTAGTGGTTATTATTACTCCATGGAGTCAAAGGAAGTCCCACTTATAGGGAAGGTCAAGCATGCATAGGTGACTCTCGCCAAATTTACAAATAAGAAGGTGTCAATGACTATCTTGGTAGAAAACATCCTGGATACATTTGGAATGTTGTTAGGTAGAATATTCTGCCAAGACTTGGGAGGGAAAATCCAGATGAATTGGTCTTCTGCAACCATCCCATTAAAGGAGATATGGAGAAGTTGTGTTCTATGAAAAATATGAGATATACAAAGTGTGAAATTTAGGAATCTCAGGAGCTAACATCTTATACCAAGATGAATCATTTTGTAACAACTAAAGAGGGGATGAGATTCCCATATTGATAGGACCAAGTATCCCTTTCGAGGGGGTATTTAACTTGAATAAGTATTGAGAAACTTTGAGTTGCAAGAGAAAGGTTCTAAATTTCCAAATAATGCAAGAAATGATGAATATGAAGTGGTCCTTGATGAGTTCCAAGTGGAGCAATCAACTTATGTTCTTACCCATGATGAGGAGATGTTCTCATTCCCATTTGAAGAAGTATATTCTCTTGATCATGTCATCCATGAAGAAGAAACAAATCCAACTTGTGATGAGTTCTCAAAAGGTTTGAAAGAACAGTTTGTGTAAGAACTGCTAAGAGCTAAAGAAGAAACAAAATACCCGAGCTCAATTTTGAACTCCACGATGAAAACTATGGATTTGTAAGACAAACATGAATCAAATTTTATTTTCTCAAATGATTCAATAAGTGGTCATGAAAAAGCAAAGAAAGGTGAAAATTTTGATGTCCCTCCTAAGCCAATGGGTAATGGATGCAATGATGAAATTTAATTCTTATTCTTTCTTTTTGAAGATGAAGATTCTTTCTGTGGTGAAAATATTGAAACAAAGAGTTTTGAGGTCTTTGAATCGAGGATTCCCTTGACAAAAGAGTGATAGAATGTAATGAACTCTAGGATGATGAAACACTTCCCCAAAATGTTGCCTTGATTTTCACAAAGTGAAGATCCTTCAAATGAATGTAAAGGTGAGATTTTGGTAGTCCCAAAGAAGGATTTTGTACAAGAAATCTTGGAATCCGCATAAGGTATAGAAGATCCCGAGATGAGTCTTGACCTCTTGACTCATGTCATGGCCATACAAGATAGGTGTGAGGTTGTTTCTAACTCTTCACTCTATTTTCAAACATCTCATAACAAGATAGATGAATTCAAGGTCTCTGAAGAAAAAAATTTCAATAAGCATGAATGGGTGGAACAAGAAAACTCAAGATACTCAAGATATTCAAACAAAAATTAACTCTGGGGCAATAATGAGATGGTAAATGAGAAATCAAAATTGTTGATGAGTGGGGAAAGAAATTAGCATTATGAAACTAATTTCAAGGAAATTGAAGGTAATGGAATTTATGAGAGAAGCTTCAAGCATAAAAAAATATCGTGTAGGATTACTCCTCCAAAGTACACAGCTAGTCATGAAATTACCTGGCTTTCATAAGCAATTAAGGAGAGGAAGCTACTTCCTTGAACCGGTCAATTTCTTCATAGAACATCATCACTCAGTATTGCCCCTTCAGGGGTAACCTTTGAAAAGAAAAGTTCTTCAGTGAAAATGGATTGTCCCTCACATTATACCATAGGTGATTTAGGTTTGTTTTTACTTCCCTTGTTGTGTGTGTTTTTTCCTTTTGTGTGTTGTGTGTGTGTGTATCTTCCTTCTAGTCTATCTCTTGCAAGTTGTATGACTCTGTGTATCCCAAAGGATAAGGCACTAGTCAATTTTGTAAATTGAGATTCCATAGTTCCTTCTCATCATGTTCTCACTTTTTTCAATCCAGAATGAGTCCCCAATTGAGATCCAGCTTTTTTTTCATATGTTTTGCAACGAAAAATTCAATTGAAAACAGGACAAGCTGTGCCCTAGTGTTACAAAAATCATTGTAGACCTTTCTCAACACCCCTCCAGGTCAGCCTATCCCTCGTACCACTAATATAATTTATTTTTAGTGGTCCATATGTGTGTGTTTCCCTTTTCTATAGGTGATTTATGGAGAAAAATATTATTCAAGTACTTCTTAGGTGATACCTCTCAAAATGGATTTTCAAGCAAGATTAGGAAGGGCTATCATCATCCTTTCTAAGACAAGTGCATACCTTCCAAATTTGATCGAAGGACAAAATTTATCAAGGAGGTGTATTCAAGATCCATGATCATAATACAACTAATTGCAGAAGATTTTGGAAATATTTAAAGACCCAAGATTACATTCATCAAAAGTAGGTTTTTGAGGCCGAAGGAACCTACATCGTGAAAGAGAACCTGAACATAAAGAGATGATTATGGGATCTCTGGAATGAGTTATGAGCCAAAATAATTTCAATATATATCATTTTCATTCCTCTACATGCTGGTAATCTCAGATCCTTCTCAAAACCCATGTATTTCTTTAGGCAACTCATTCTTTACAGACATATCTGGCAATCCCAAGAAAAAGGGAGTTTTTGAGAGGTTTTTAGGAAGTGTTAAATTTCAAGTCATTAGACCCATCCCATCATTCTCCAAAGTTCATTTTCAGTCAAATTCATATAGAGAAGTGTCAAAAAAGTCAGCCGGGAGCTCAAGATATCTACGTTTCAAGTTGTCACCCAAGGTACATGTTCGATACTTAGCCTATTTTTATGGGTGCCATGTGGCGTAGTATGATGTTGAGGCTTACTTTTTTTTCCCTATTTTTCATTTACAAGTGGACAAGGGGATGAAAATTACACCCCCACACCTTAGGCATCATGGTCACCCCATGTGACCCCGGTGACTTCATATAACTCCTTTTGACCAGCTTTCTAGCCACCTCCTCAACTCTCGCATGTATGACGAGTGTCACCCTAGGATGAGGGTTCCCTTTTTTGTCCCCATTATCCCTTTCCAAGGGTAAAAGGGGGAAAAAATGCACCCCCCTACTTTCTTCCTCTAGGTTCTTCATACTGACCAAAAGTGACTCCCAAGCACTAGATTTCAACCCCCTCCTCCATTCCTCTCCACCATTACATGAATGCCAAGTGGAAACCTAGGGGAAAGGCACACAATTTTACCCCCATTTTCCCTTTACAATGGGATAAGGGGGATAAAAATATTCCCCCTCCCTCAAGGTAGCCAAGCCTATTTAAAACCAAACTTAGCCATTTTTCATTCTCTCCAACACACTTCTCCATTTGCACCTTGAACTCTGGAGAAATTTTTCTAGGTTCCTCCATTACATCCTTCTCCATCATTCCTTCATGATCCCAGAACCAATTTTTCTCTAAAAAATTCTCAAAATCCAAGCTCCAGGCCCATATTTTCTCCAGAATAACCATGTGCACAGGAAACTAAAAAAATTCTTAACTAAAAAACAAAAGCCTTTATTTAATCCGAGATTTTTTCCATTCGTCTACATTTTCATAGGAAATAAAAACCTGAGATGATGGATTTTTCATGCAAAATAAGGAATTTTTGAAATTAACAAACCCTCATTTCCATGCACCATTTTTTTGAAATTTATTATCTTATGTTCCAGAGATCGGGTTGAGCCAAAATTTTAGAGGTGAGATGAAGACAAACCCACATCAAAAACATTGATTTTTCCAAAATTCGAGGTCTAGAAATCCAGTTACTAAAAATAATAAGCTCCTACACAAGCACTTACTCTTTTTAGTAAGATCTCATAGTGCTTAACTAAAATTAACTAATAAGAGGTAGTATGGGATAGTTAATCTAAGCTATGCACAACTATAAATGACTAAGTAAATGTAGTAAACAAAGATATAAATGATCTAGAACAATATATGAAAGGAAATAATAAACCCTAATGTGCAAGGAGAAAAGGAAAAGGACTCAACAGATAATTGGTGACTATTGCAGATTGTCACAAAGGTGGCTAGAGAAAATAGGAGCAAGAACGACTATGTAGAGGTCCCAAAAAGATTGGATCTGGCGGATCTGAGTGGATTGTGGTACCTAGAGGAGGATTGGGGTGGCCACTATCACTCTAGTCTACAATTTAGGTGCCCTGAGTGCGTGTGAAAAGCTCTAGAACTAGTTCTTACAGGGTTGAAGGGTGGTGTAAAACCCTATATGTGTTTCACATCAGGTTCGTTGTCCCGCACTGTATGTCACACTAATTCAAGATGATGTAAAGACATGTAAAAGACCAAAAGGAAGTATCAAAACCTAAAAATAAAAATACAGAATGAATGGGTCGAATCGACCTCGGCTTCCACAAATGGTGAGCTTACTACTCGAGCGATGTACTACATTTTGGACCCAAATGTAGTTATGGTGAGTGTGTGCATGTCGTGCCCTAGGTGCTCTTGTGTCAATCGCACTTTGTGAAATAGTGAGCAATAACTAAATGTAGAAAATGTAATAAGATATGTGCATGGAATAAAATAAAATCCTCCCCCTATGAAGTGTGATGCAGAATTCCTAGCTTATGCCTTGATGATGGAGCTATGTGGATGCAAATTCAATTGATGGATGCAACTCTAGATGAGTGATAGTAGTAGATGATGTTAGGTCCCTCATTATGGTCTCATAACCTTATATTTATAAGGTTCTCTTGATTTGATTTCATAATTAACCCCGACATGGATGACTACCAAAAATATAAGGATGAAAATGGCTAGAAAGATCCCAAAAAGTGGTGGGAAAGTAGAAAAGGGACTGGGCACCTGGTAGGACTAGGGTGCCCACGGCACTACTGGTAGGACTAGGGTGCCCACGGCACCCCATCCGAGGCTAAAATGATGAGAAAATGCTGAAACAAATTGGGGATGTGGATTAAAATGTGTAGGAATGACAAAATAAAAGTAAAATAAGATGGCCAAAAGATGGGGGTTAATTGCTAGAGATCACAAGCGTTGAGAGGGGGTGAATCAATGGAGATTAAAATTTTCAACGATGTTTATCTAGATTTCTATCAAGGAGTGAAATCATATAGTCAAGAGCATTTAAACAAACATATGCCAAGCAATATAACTCGAACACAAAATTTTATAGTGGGAAAACCTTTCGGAGAAAAACCCACTTGAAACCATGGATTTATTAGGAACACCAATTCCAAAGTCTTATAATGGTTTCGGTTGAGCACCCACTCAACCTATGAAGCACCCACTTCACAACTTCAAGCACCCACTTAATGAATTTTAGCAAGCACCAACTTATAAGGAGCACTAACCCCTAATTTAATCAGCTACAACTGATATTTTGCAGGCACCTACCCACAAGGAGGTTGCAACCCCCGAATATGCTAAGCTACAACTTAGACTTGTTTTACATACAATATTTGATCATCTAGTTTCAATATTTCTTACACAATGGATTATGATCACTTTTATGTATCTGTCATTGTGTTCTATCTTTCACTCTCTTCTGCTCATCTGATTCAAACTCTTCTTGCTCAATCAATTTGTTGCATTGATGTTCTTCTCATTTGATATATCTTCTTCACTTCATTTTTCTGCTCTGCTCCTTCCTCTCTCTTTTCTCTCTATATCCCCTTTATCTTGAATGCACCATCTTCTTTAATGAGCAACCACCGTATTGGTATCGAATTTCCTCTATATAGTTAATCAACCCATTCTAATGCTTCCTTTGGCATGCCATGCAATATTCCTACTTTGTCACTTGAAAATATGGTCCATTAAATGAATACACTAACTCCATATTTTTCTCTTGCTATATTGACTTGATTTCACCTTTTTCTATGCATTCACCAGAAAATATTTATTAGCCAATACCTAAAAATAGATTTCTCATCTTTCTATAATTTCCAACGTGATCAAGATGAGCAAGCTGCTTTCTTCTCTGATATTTAATTTTTCCTTGAAATCAGGAATCACATAGAGAACTACAATTGTATTTACATAAGTTCAAAGAGCATTAAATGTTTATAGCTAGAACAATAGATTTCTTCGTTCTTCATGGAGCTCAAGTTGTATACTCAACCGCAATCACCAGACAATCAAATCACCATCGATTTTGGAGAACAAAATTTCGCTTGTCCATTTTTGAAATAATTTGATTTTCCTCAAGCCTTGTTCAGTTCATACTTGTTTAATTTGCGGCTATCATTAGCTTATTTGACTTTTTATTTATATCGCGACGCTTTCCTTTGATCTACGGCTTTTCTCCTCTCCCGATAGCTTTCTCTTTTACTTTTGGCTTTTACAATGTTACGTGGCTTTTATTCTTGTTTGTTTCCTTCCCAAGGCTTTGTCCCATGTCCACGACTATTTTATTTTATGTGTGGCTTCTATAGTTCTCTATGGTTATCGTCTCTTTTCTTACCACTTCCTCCGAACTTCCCTTACTTCCCTTACTTCTACGGCTTTGCCTTCAATCAATCCTTGCTTGCACGGATCTTCCTTCAAATCCGTGACTTCGCCTTTCTCACCCATGGCTCATCCTTTAGCTTCTTTTTTCTTTTCAGCTTCATCCCTTTACCCACGGCCTTCACTAAGTTTATGCGGCTTATCCTAGAGTTACGTGGATTCTTAGAGACTTCGGCAGCTACTTCAAGACTTTGGTGGCTATCTCCTCATATCCGTAGCTTGCACAAAAATGTATTAAGTCCCTTAGAAATTATCCTTGATCATCCTAAAGCCTCTGTGAGATGACACTACCAATCAACCTTCATCTTTCTCGCTTGCTCACTTTACCAATTAATCCTTTTTGCCATCAATGTCACTTGACATCAAATAATTTTCCATCAATGCAACTTGACATCAATGACAACACATATGACAATGACAAAGGTCCAAAATTAATTAATATTTTCTTCACTCAAGAACCTTCTAAATAGTAGTATGAGACCAGGATAAATATTGTTTAAAGTGCATGATTTTGTGAATACATTTTACCCCCAATTTATGTTGGTGAGCTGAAATCTCGGTAAAATAAAGTAATTAGAAATGTGTACCTAATTTCCATGAAGGGTGTAGTAGAAATTTCTTGAAGGGCTAAACAAAAGCGTGGAATGAAAAAAAGATAAAGATGGAGGAGCGTGAAAACTAAAGATGAAAAATGCACAAATAAAAAGTGATGAGAGTGAACCTAAGGCAAAACGTGTGTGTAGCTATTGTGGTGTGTAGTATACCTACATGGTTAGTAAAGAATTTGTTGTCGTGGAGTGTTGTTGTTGTTGTTTCCCCAATTTGATTCCTTATTTCTCATATGACCGAACTGCAAGGAGAAAATGATCAAGTAGTCAAATATGTATGTATGTAAGTGTAAAAATGATATGTAAAATACACATGTATATGAAGGTGTAAAATACGCAAATGTAAAGTACGTGAAAAGAAAAGTGTAAATGGAACATGTGCACCTGATCCATGTCGAAAGAAAGGGTGTAGAAGGATATCATGTATTGTGATTTTTTTGGGTGATCTCATGCCACCTAGTGAAGAAGTGTAGGGAGGAAATGTTTTGTGTCCTCCAAGATCTAACCGATTCTGCTAAAATGTGTGTGAAGAGATCTTTGTACTATCCTAGTTTTTGGGAGATCCACGCCACTAGCCAAAGTAGTGTAGAGAGGCACACCCACTATAACCCCTAAGCATGTAACTGCTTCCCAAAAATGCTAAGGATGCGATGTCCCTGTAAATTCCATTGTGTATGGGTTTTGTAGAGTGGTTTGAACCCACTCGTTGTAGAAAAATGAACCATGATGGTGTAGAATCTCTAAGTTAGTATCTAAAAATCCACAAATGATGCTCCCCTCTTTGGGGGCGCATGCAATATTGCTGATAGGAGAATGCAGCCCCAAAAGAGGACCAACTACATTCTGAATTGTGTACCCTAGAAAGTGTTTGGTAGAAACCAAGGCACGCACAAACAAGAAGGCTAGCCAAAGACAAGTGTAAAAATGTAATGCATGCATATAAAAACATGTGTAAGCTACGTAGACAATGTAGAACACACAAGAAAGTAAGTATGAAATAAAAAGTGGGCCACATACATGGGACATCATGGCCATGAACAAAAAGCAAGTGTGCACACAAACATAGGGAAAAGCCCGCATATAATGACAAACAATGGCAAACAAGTGTAAACAAAGAAACAAGTAGTCATAGAAACATACAATCCTACAAAACAAGTGTCATACATGGAACACTTGTTAGCATCGAACACTTGTTAGCATGTTAGAGAAATAGCCAATATGTAAAAAGCATGTATGATCAAGTAATGTAAGATGTTAAGTACAAAATGAAACAATAGCACCTAGAAGAGATGAATGTGAATGCCCCCAATGACCATTATAGGAAGGGTAGAAGGAAATCATCCAAGCCATGTGTAGGAGTCATGTATCCGTGACCCACTAAAAAAAAGGCATGAACGCGCATGTGTGGATTGTATAGATAATGACATATAAGAAATCAATCTAACATATGTAGTAAAGTGACCTTGCAAAACAATAGTAAACAAGAGTAAATGCCCATAAGACTATGTAGTATGCCGTGGATAGATGGAATGAAATACAAGATGGAATGAGAGGATCCGTGTTCCCCCTGAGTGAATGGAAGTGTATGAAATTAGGTTCATTTTTTTTCCCCCCTCAATAGTAAAAAATGAACCGTAAACAAGAGTGTGTCATCGGGAAATGGTCATAGTGTGTGTTGTGTCTAACGCATTGTGATGAATGTGTATGCGTAGTGATGAAGTACAATATATAGA
This sequence comes from Taxus wallichiana var. yunnanensis, assembly GCA_018340775.1. NCBI lineage: Eukaryota > Viridiplantae > Streptophyta > Pinopsida > Cupressales > Taxaceae > Taxus > Taxus wallichiana. Next base: position 383,650,806 of record CM031239.1, on the reverse strand, counting down.
AAGGATGTGCATGAATCCTATATCGAAGCATATATCATGACTAGATGAATGGAGGAGTGATGATTTACCCTAAGCGTACATCACTATATGATGAATGAATAAGTGATGATTTATCCCTAAGCGTATATCACTATATGATGAGTGGATGAGTGATTATTTAGCCCTAAGCATATATCACTAAATGATGAGTGGATGATGAGTGGTGATGTAACCTAAGGTGTATACCACTACAAGATGATATAATGGAGGTGGTGATCTGGTCTAAAGCATTTACCACTACTAGATAGAAAGAGTGAGTGACGATTTAGCCTAAAGTGCATATCACTAGCCTAGGAATGTCACATGATGAAATGTCGCATGGTGGGTGTAAGTTCCATTTGATTTGTAAACCCTCAGCAATCAAGTATGGACCGAGGAACTAAATTGCGTCATAGGGTGGTGAGTCTAATGCGTAGAAGACAATGTAGCGTGTATAATGAGAATAAACGACCATGTGATGAATAAAATGTGTAAATGCGTGATGTTGAAAATGCAAAGCTAGATGTATAGGATGTAATGTATAATGTGCAACGTAACATGTGTAGTAATGTAGAATGTAGGGATAAAATGTAAAGCTAGACTCATATGTACTGTAAACTAACATAGTATGTATAATGTGTATGAAGTAGGTATGCACAATGTATGATTGGACTATGTACATAGATAGCCTAATAATGTATGTAATGTGTAGAATGACTAGGATATATGATACGTAGAATGACTTAGGTATGATGCAAAATGCATGTAGAATAATAGTAGAATGTAGACTAAGTGTAGTATGTATTGGTGTATAGCACACAATGTGTGATGAAATGCAATGTATAATGTCTATAGTGCAGTGTGTGGGGTTTAGTGTAATGGTAATCCCTCAACATTCAAGTGTGAACCAAAGCACAAGAGTGCATCATCGGGTAATAGCAATGTTGGATTATAGGATGAGTATGCCTATGCTAAGATTGTGATATATGACTATGCAAGTATGGGGGTGTGTTGATGCTAAGATGGGGGGATGTGTTGGATGTTATGCCCCCAAGTGTGTAAGATGATTATCTATCTAGGTATGGAAGAAAAATCATGCCATGGTGGAGGATGTGGCAACGAGTTAGGAGTAGTTGGCTTTCCAAAGAAAGTTTTGGTAGGAAGAACAAATGGAAATTGCTTGTTGTGATGATGAGGATGTGAAATGGTGTATACCTCAAGAGGAGATGTGGAAGGAACAAAAGAAACAAGCTCGAGGTTATATCTAAGGCCAGTCCTGATGGATTGTGTTAGAATGGAAAGAGATTATTTGACTCTTTTCCCATGTTTTCCTAATCAATTTCCATTGAAACTATAACGGCACAGGCACAGATACCCAAGGCCATACTTGTTCAAAGTTAGGAGGAGAGGTGGCCAAAGTATGGGATTGTGGTGAATGATCAATAGTGTTACAATAAACAATGGAGATGGATTTGTTAAGGCTTCATAAACCACACTTTGATATAAAAATTTAATACATACATGAAGGGTTGAAGGGACCTGCATTCATGGCATGGATCCAAGGTCATCTAAGGAGAATATTATAGTTAAGATTGTTAGGCATGACATGGAATGGGACAGACATAGTGCATGGCCCTAGAGTAATGGGAAGGGTGATTGTACCTAAGACTCGTTTAGGCACATTATCAAAGCCATGAATGCAAATAGATGATGGGGTTAAGGAGGCTTCAGATAAGCCAATTTGTGTGAGAAACATGAGATTATAGATGTTAAGCCTAGATCCATTGTCAACTAAAGCACGCTTAACTCCTATTTTATTGATACATACTTCAATATAAAGGGGGAATCATTACGTAAGATAGACTGAGAAGCGATTTCAGCAGATGTAAATGTGATATGATCTTCATTGATAGATAAATTAGTAGTAAACATGTGGTATAGATATTCGGGAGAGGTGTGAGGATGAATATAAGTGTTAGCCAAAAAGATTTGAGTTTATTTTGACAATCAGGATTATCATGCAAAAAGGCATGGAGAGAAACCTTCATGGTGAAAGGACCCTAAGATAATGAGGTGGAGAAGAAGAGAGGATCTAAGAGTGCTTGAATGTTAGGTTCACCAAAATGATTAACTAAAATTAACTAATAAGAGGTAGTACATGATAGTTAATCTAAGTTATACATGCTTCTAAATGACTAAGTAAATGCAAAGTAAACAAAGATATAATTTATCTATAACAATATATGAAAGGAAATACTAAACCCTAATGTGCAAGCAAAAAGGGAAAGGACTTAGATGATAACTGGTGACTATCGCAGAGGTGATTTGGAGAAAACAAGATTAGGAAGATCGTGCAAAGGTCCCAAAAAGATTGGATCTAGAGGATCTAAGTGGACTAGGGTACCTGGAGGAGGACTGGGGTGCCCACTGTCACTCTGGTCTACAATCTGGGTGCCCTGGTCTATGAAAAATCTCTAGAACTAGTTCTTACAAGGTCGAAGGGTGGTGTGAAACCCTCGTTGTGTGTCACATCAAGTTTGTTGTCCCGCACTGTATGTTGCCACTAATTCAAGCTGATGTAAAGACCTACAAAAGACAAAAAGGAAGTATCAAAACCCTCAAAAATTAAAATGCAAAATGAATGGGTTGGATTGACCTCAGCTACCATAAGAGTGGGCTTACTACTCTAAGCATTGCACTACATTTCAGAGCCAAATTTAGCTCTAGTGAGTGTGTGCATGTCATGCCCTAGGTGCTCTTATGTCAGTCACACTTTTTGAAATAGTGAGAAATAGCTAAATGCAGAAAAGGTAGTATCATGTATGCATGGAATAGAATATAATCCTCCCCCTATGAAGTGTGATGCAGAATTCCTAGCTTGTGCCTTGATGATGGAGCTATGTGGATGCAAATGCAATAGATGGATGCAACTCTAGATGAGTGATAGTAATAGATGATGTTAGGTCCCTCATTATGGTCTCATAACTTTATATTTATAGGGTTTTCTTGATCTGATTTTGTAATTAACCCTAACATGGCCGACTACCAAAAAGATAAGGATGAAAAATGGCTAGAAAGAGCCCAAAAGTGATGGGAAAGTAGAAAAGGATCGGGGCACCCCTGGTGGGACTAGGGCGCCCACAGGTGCCCTAGTACTACCTTGAGTGCCCAATCGAGGCTAAAATGAAGGGAAAATGTCGAAACAGATTGGGCATGTGGATAAAAATGTGTGGGAATGACAAAATAAAAGTAAAATAAGATGGCCAAAAGAAGGGAATTAATTAGTACTTTCTTCACTCAAGAAACTTCTAAATAGTAACATGAGACCATGATAAATATTGTCTAAAGTGCATGATTTTATGACTACACATAGTGAGCAATTTCAGCAAAGGCAGTGTGCACTAGGAGCATCCCGAAGGTGAAATAGAGTGATCAAAGTTAGAAAGGGTAAAGAATATCATTTTCTAAAAATATTAAACCCCCTTTTCGAGTACAGAGAAGTGCTTTGATCACCATGAAATTCAATTTCATAGGTATAGAACCATTATCAGCTCTTTTTCGAGTATTCAAATGTAGGGGACAACGATGTCACTCACGTTGGCCTCGATGATCTCAAAGAATGCATTCTTGTTGATTCCTAATTATGGTCATCCATGTTCTCGGGATGGCATAATTTTCATGGTTTCATGGTCTAAGTGATTGTTCCAATTTCCCATTTCACATGCATAATCAGTCACAAAGGAATGATAGTGTTTCATGGTTTGGAATGGTTGTTTCATATTGTGGAATGAGGCATCCTTCATGGTTTCAATAATGTACTCATCAGTGCTCATCACTTGTATAGGCAGGTGTATCATTCCATGGAGCAATCTTTATCGGTGAAAATGGCATTATCATAGAGGATCACCATAAGAATTTCCCATGAGTCATCAAGAATCCACCTCAAGAAATCTCAATAGTGTTTTCTAAAACTCATTCTATAGTCCAAGTTTTTTTCTTCATGTACAAGGAAGGGATTGTGATCATCACCGATAGGGACAAAGTTCTAAAAATACAATTCATCAAAGCTTTCCAATTAGTACAATAGTGTGGCCATGTAGCATAAGTCATTAGAGACTCGTTTTCATCCTCAACTTTATTGGAGTGGACCTTCATGAGTAACACCCATGATCATCAAGGTAATCATTCAACATTGTTTCTAAATACTCAATTTGAGGTGTTAATGCATCCTCCAAAGGAGATTTCTCATGGTGTAAAAATTTGAAGGATCCAAATGTCACTACATTAGAGCATCATCGGATCAGTCAAGCAGTGAGGTGAAATCTTTAGAGGTAGCATCTTCATCGGCCTAGTTCTCTCTCTCTTATCACTTCCTCCTCTCTCCTTCATGTTCTATTTCTTCATTGTAGGTTGCACTCTTTCATTTTGTCTTATTCATTTAAAATGTGATTTGAATTTGTAATGCAATATGTTACCCTTACTCAATAAAAGGGGACTTAATTTTATTCCTAGGAATCTAAAAAGTTGCATGTTGTGAGGGACATATGAAAATTCATGTGGGGGGTAGACAGAGAGACTTATCAATTCTATAAATTATAATGACACCCTCATTTCAAAGGGTTGTCAATTTTGTATGCTCATGAGAGATTAATACTTGTGAAGAAACAAAAGAGATAGTTATTTCCTCTATTTCCACTCTTTATGTTCTTTTATTTCTCACTATGTAAAAGTTTGCCAAAACATCAATGAAGAAAGGAGCTTCATGCCATTTTTAATGTGAAGATTATTGAAACTTTGCATTTTTGATCTTACCTCGTCTTTTTGTAAATTGTAAAGTTGTTTGTCTTCTATATTTATGTGTGTTGAAGTACTCTGATTAATGGTTATAGGCATCTAATTGTATGCCTATAATATTAATCCCCCCTCTCTTTTTCCCACTCATTTTCCTACTCTCTCAACAAGTTCCTCCCTTGTAAGCTGCAAGCTTTTGCCATGGGTTCGATGTAGTGTCCACGTTGGATTATCTGTCATTAGGCCACCAAATATTTCAATTTCATGCACACATAATAAGTGGAGCTATACCACCCAAGTAGAGGGACCTAAAGTCTTAGAGACATTAACAAATAATCACCAATTTTTCCACCTGACAAATTTTCTCGCCAACAATGTTTTAATTTTGTTTTTCAGAAATATCGTAAATGGAGGAATTGTCTTAAGGAAATATGGGGGATGTAGAAATTCTTGATAATTCACAAGAAAGCCTACCTAAAAACCCTATAAATATATAAGAGGCCTATAGAAACAAATAAGAGGAAATATTACAACAATATAATACAAACCAACAACAATTAGAAATAATCATAAATAATTTGTGTGATTCCTCAACCAACAATGCATGTAGTGCTCTTGCAAATATGTTGGAAAGTGTTTGCAACAAAGTAAAAAAATGTTTAGGGAAATTATATTTAATGCAAAGTGAAAAGGAAGCATGCAAATAATTATATGTTGAAGGATTCTCATATGATGCCATAAAGGGCATGAAAATATAAAAACAAGAAATTTTTATTTTTTTTCGTAAGCCTAGAGATAATGATCCAACCCAATGAGAAGGAAACATATTAGCATTGATTATTATATCCATGAATAAATGAAAAAAAATTGGGGCTGGTGGTGGATGGTCTTTGACGATCCTCCATATAACCATGATGAGGTTCTATTGTATTTTTACGAAAAAACTATATTATGAGTTTGTGCCTAATAGGAATCAAATTAATTTCATTTTAGAGCATCTCATGGAAGAGGAGGTGGGTCGTCATAAGAGAGATCTAGTGCTAGGTGAGACCAAAATGTAAAAAACTATCCCCTGAAATGTAGGAGGAAAAAAGTACATGTTTCCACCCATAGTGAAATTTTCACAATGCATAAAGGGATACCATTCGATCACTTTCCAATGCGACTAATACATTGATTTCCCATAGAAGGAATATTGTGGGTACATTGAGTTCTCAAAATGTAGGGGCTACTAGTGGCATTGTGATTCATATTCCCCTCATAGTTTTGATGGTTTAGGTGGTGAGCACCTAGATGTTTACGTGGTGACATTGGTAGTGATGGCATTACATTTTCGATGCATCCATGTACATCTTATGGAATAATGTGTATTGTACCATCTACACAAACTACATTTGTAGATCCTACATTCCATTATGTAGAACCCGATGATACCATTTTGTGATACTCTACGCATCATTCTATGCCATATATGGTTGCTCCACTATCTAGGGATGTTATAGATAGAGATGTACAAGATATACAAGTATTACCTCTAGTTACTAGAACATTTGAGGGAAGTTTTGAGTGAGATACTAAGGACATAACTATTTCTAATTGATTATTCAAAGAGGTGATGAATCATAATTTTTTTTTATTTAAGTAATAAAAAAATTGTCTTAATATATGTTTATAAGTAATTGATTCATAATATTGACTTTTTCTTTATTTCTTATATAGTTGATAGCAAATTCCATAACCCTCCTTTCTGGATTAGGCCTCAACTAGATTCGTCTATCTCAATCCATCATCTCTATGAATCATTTACGTTTAAAATTCATCCATAACAATCAAGTTATCTCTATTGACGGTGTACCTCCCTCTACTCCATGGTCATCATCTCCTCACTCATCAGTTCATACATCTATTACATCATCTACTACATCGTAACCTATGTTGCTTAAGGAACACTCTACTCCTAGTTCACCTACGTGTGCTCCATATACACGGCCTCACCACTCCCCTAGTCCTTCATATCGGCATCAGGATATTCCTCGTTTGGTCATAGCATCTCGACATAGATCTCCACCTTGTTTCATTCCTTGTGGGTTTCCATTACCTCTATGCTTGGATTTTCATTGATCTCCATCACCTACATTTTTTTACCCTGTGTGCTTGTCATCTATTCATCCATCACATGCATATTGGTTTCACTCACCCTGCACATCGTTCGCATTCTATACCACCACTATTAGGACATGATCCTACACATTCATCACAAACAACATCAGGTGGAGGACCTTCATCCTTCACTATCATTAGATAGCTCATTTCTATAACATGCACTTGGGGAGCATGTCACTTACCTCCCCACATCTTAGCTTTGACATATCTATCATCTTTGCATTGTTATACATCAACCTCATAGCATAGACACATTCATTTTCGCATTAGCAATGATCATTACTCAATGACACACTCTTGTGCTTCGGTTCACACTTGACTGTTGAGGGCTTACTACACACATGAACCCCAAACACTACACAATAGGTATTAAACATCGCATCTTGTCACACATCTCACATCATATGTCATACATCATACATACTACATGTAGTCTACATCATTTTAGTCATGTACGCATCTACATATCATACATACTCTACACACCATACTATTATTCATCACTTATGTGTCACACTTATATTGTCTACGAATCTATTATCACATACTACTCATCCCACATACTACATGACATTCATTTCATACTACTAGGATCTTTATGCATCTTGATTGCATTCTATACATTGCATATTTACACATTTTTCTCATCACATGGTCGCTTATAATCATCATCGCATATCCTACATCTTCTTATACGCGTTGCACTCACTACCCTATGATGTAATCTAGTCTCATAGTCCATACTATACTATTGATGATATACATCACAAATGGACCACATGTTCATCACTCAATATCCCATCATGCGACATTCTAGGTTAGTGACATATGATTTAGGCTATACAGTCACATGCTCTACCATCTCATAGTGACACACACCATAGGCTACAAGGTCACACCTTCTCTCATCTTGTAGTGGTATATGCTTTAGGCTACATCACCACTCCTTCTACTATATATACATCATAGGTTACATCATCATTTACACTTGCATTGTCATCACCTACTCCACTCATCATGTAGTGATATACTCTTTTAGGCTAAATAGTCACTTATTTGATCCTCTTGTCGTGATATACACTTAGGCTATGGGGTCATACACATCTCATCTATGTGTTATGCCATCATTGCACATTCATTGCAATGTGCTACACACCACAAATAATACGACCATTTCCCAATGATGCACACTCGTTTACGGTTCATTCTTGACTTGTTGAGGGGGAATAACTAAATGAACATCACTTGTATACATTTTCATCCACTTGGGGGCATGTGGCTCCTACTATCCATCTTGCATTCCATTCCACCCATCCAACAACGTATTGTATTGTCTTGGTTGCATTTAATTTTTCTTAAAATTGCTTGTACATGGTTCATTTTATTACACATGCTAGATAGATTTCTTATGTGTCCTTATAATTACCATACACACATGTGCATTCACATAATTTTCTAGTTATGATCACGAGATACATGTATACTACACATAGCATGGATTATTGGCTACTACCATTTCCACATTAGTTCTTTGGGGCATCCACATTCGTCTACTATAGATGCTTATTGTTTCATTTGGTACTTAGCATCATCATTTATGACTTAGAAAATAGGGAATTTTTTTCATAATGTTCTCTGTTCTAAATTCACATAATTTAGAACACACATTCCTTTTCTAATCCATCACATAACAAAAAACCATATGTAACTGTAATGACTCGGTGTTATACCGATCTCTCATTTCATGACTCGGTATTAAACCAATCTCTCATGTTTACTTGTTCTTTGTGTATACAAAGTATACTTTGGTTTCTTTACCCTTTACGGTTCATTCAAGTGTTACTATCTAAGAAGCCTATATGAGTATTTATTACTGATACTCATCTAAAATCTTGCAACCTTAGACCAAGTGACATAAGACAATGCAACCAGCATTTTGTGATACTTTGGCCAAATTTTTAAACATGTTTACCATGTTTTCATTCCTAGACGACATACTCGTTGAAAGGAATATGTCTTTCACCCCACTCTAACTGTTATCTAGATTAGTCTTCCTTGACTTCTTTCAACCAATTCCGAGTCAAATTTTCACACTAAATAGGGACATCTCACATACACTAGTGTTGTAGTCTACTTGTGGTGACTAAGGATAAGTAGACATACTCGAATCAACTTATGTCGATTCGGGTGTGTTTATTCACCCTAGGTCAACACAAGTTGATGAAAACACTCGACTATATGCCTATCTCAATTTAGAGTAAAACAATGAACTGAAATTCCACTTATGACAGTTGAGTTAGAGGAGTTGAGTGGGATATTGAGGCATAGTGGTTGCTTCACAATATCCACCTAATGACTTTCATCATTAAGTGGGTATTGTGCAGCAACAACTATACTACAACAACCCACTAAGTACCTTTAACGTAACTGTCATACTTAATGAGGCATTTGTTTAATTAACTTTCATCTTGTTAATTAATTTAATTTACATTACGAATTGTATCTAGGGGGTCATCTAAGTTTGAATGATAAATCCTTTAAGAAGGTATTGTAATGCACCCTTGCATAAATTATGGGTATGTAGATCAATTATGCATTCATGATAATGAACTCATTATTAATTAACCATTTTTCATTTATCCTTAAAATTCAATCTGATTTAAGTAAGAAGAACTTCATCAAGTCTTCTTTATTAAGCTTGTCTAATAGTACACATATTGTATAATTCATTAGATTGATTTAATGATTTCCTTATCATTAATTTCCCTTCCTTATCATATTCCTATTATCTTCTCTCTTTTCCATTTATTGGTTCATGCTTTAAATAAATCACTTTCCTTTTCAACATTATAGATTCAACTTATCAATATAAGTTAGGATCATAACTATATCCTTATTAATATTTCACTTTGTCAAGTGTTGATTCATAAGTAAATAGATTTAATATCCAACAAGGTTTAGATATAATCATCAACATATGATAAAGACCATATCCTTGTTCATTGTTAATTAAGATAAGTAAGTTCCTTCTTTATCCACTTAGGATCTTATAGTTTCATTTACTAGTTCAAACAACATTCATTTGGTTCAACTCTGATAAGGGATACAATAATAACTGTAATGTTGGTAATACATTATCCTCTCAGTCTTAGTAAGTAAACTATATCAGAATTATAATTTAAGTAGTTTACCATTATAACTTTAGAATAAGGACTCCATAAAATAGTTCCCACTTATTCCGCTCATAACCCAAAGTTATCTATTATGTCATATATACTTTGACATAGATTTACATATCAAATCATCATAGAATATAACTAAATACATTTATCTTACCAAACAACAAGTCAATTTGACAAGGCAGAATTTGATTTACTCAAATAGCTATAAGTATTTCATAAACATTTCAATCATAAAATAATATCATTTTTCAACAATTACATATAGTAAAATAATACTATTATTCATGACTCATAACAAAATCATTTCATAACTTTAACACTTTTGAATATCCAAAATAATTGAACATCATTAGTAAAATAAATGCAACTTTCTATAAGTCTTTCTCCTTTCACTTTTCATGAAATCCATTTGCACATTGTTAGCATGTGTCTAGTTCATGAGAACTAAGCATGATAAGAACTAACACATTAGAACATCATGCTACTATCTATCAATTTCATGAAAGGAATCCTTCTATTTAATGAAATTTTTCTAAGTTCCCAATCTCTAATAACTTTTAAAAGCATCAAAAATTGCCACAATGCCAAGTTAGGAAAAGAAGTCACATGTACCCTTTTATGAACCTTTTTCCTTAACTAGCAAAAGATAGAATCCTTCAATTTAAAACACTTATCCAAAATCAAATAGAAGGTCAAGTGTTTTGGGATTTCAATCAGGTAATCATAAGGATTACATGATTGAAATTCAAAACTCTACCCTTCTTTTAATAATTTCTTTTATTAATAATTAACTTCATACTACATAGTAATGATTTTGAAGATAAATCAAATAGAAAAAAATACATTACCTAGAAACCAAGTCAATTAATATACTAGGAAGTATATTCTATCTGAAATGAAAAACTATAACAATACCCAAACTATCCATGTATCCAACTTAACCATTCATTGCATTTTCAATACAATCAAGGAATCGAAATAACAATTTAATTTAGCTTAACAACCATAAATAGTATTTCCTTTTCTCGACTATCAACTAAGCTTCCTTTATAGATATTCTAAATACTAATCGATCAATAAAACAAATCAAGATAAAGCCAAATACATAATAGTATTATTTAAACAAGAATCAAATAGCTAACAAGTGAATATCATTATTTGTATAGTGACCCATGTTCAAGTGAGGATTTTCAACAATACAAAGAAATAACAATGGATTATTAATTTATTAAAGATGACTTATCCTAACAATCGACCTCTTAAGAGAGGTAACCATTTTCTTACATTCCTCCAAATACTAAATAACAAACTCCATTAAGTTGAATTAAGAAAGAACGTCTCAAATTGATATCAACTCGAGGTCAACAAGACTCAATCGAATAACCAAAGAACAATAAAACTTAGAGTTAGATTTTCCAAGTGAAATACCAACCACTCAACCAAATTGGTGAGAGTAACTATTCTAGAAGGGAACAACACAAAAAATACATGGGTTTTAGACCCAATATATCAACCAAGTTTTATGCCATCCCTCAAAAGGGTAATAACAAAATGAGAAATTAATAATCAAGTTAGAAGAAACAGAGTTTCATCTTCCAATCATTCCATTTACCTTTTCATAAGAAAGGATTCAAAATGAAAAATGATAATGCACACCCATGTAGGGTTTTAAGAGTTAAAGACTCCATTAAGTTCTGAAATGAACTACTATAAAAGTATGGTCAAGAAGACCAAAATTAAGGCCTGCAAAAAAATGTCCAAAGAATAATAAGTTTCCTTGATTAATGAATCCCTTAACCGATAGGGTATTAACCCAAAACTATCTTCCTTTGCATAAAAGAGTAGGATTTCAAATAACCCCAAAATAACAAACAAAATAGTATGATCACTTTGATTCTCTTTATAACCTCAATGCCATTTCGTGCAAAAGAGTAATGGAAAATTATTAACCAACAATGTTAAGGGATGATATAAAACCTTATTATATATAACCATAAGCAAGGTGAACACAAAATCATTAAACAAAAACTATTTGTAGTTCAATACATAAAGCAAACATAGTCCAAAACCATTTTTATGATCTCCCCTAACTGTAGTTATATATAAGAAACAGAATGGTTCCACACAACCCAAACTCGATTTATAAATATTTTTAAAAAAAACCGATAAGATACAAACAACCATTTTTTTCCAACCACAAGAAAAACTCAGAAAACAATATCAGAAAATGAGAAGATTTATTTTCATGAGATTGATAAACATAGAAAAATATCTTAATGGGTTAGAGCCTATCATGTATGGTAGTGCTCTATGTGAAACTCTTCCAAGTTCCTTGAGTTTCCCTTCAAGATTTTGCAACAAAATCCACAAAACTTTGAACTCGAATCCTCAAGAATCCCCATAATTTCTCCACCCATTTTCCTTTATAGTTTTGACAATCAATTTTCCTCCATTATTTCGACATGCAATGGAAAAATTAATAATGCAATTGAATCAAACTAGCAGTTCGATAAATGGAGAAACAACATGTAGAGCCATTGAGCTCAAGAAAACAAAATGAACTGCCAAACCAAACCTTTCCTTTTTCCACGATTTCATCTCAAATTTTACCAAGGCATTTTTCCATTTTAGGTTTGAAAATAACAAATACCATGATGGTTTTGACAATCCAACAGACCACCAAGATAACTCTAGCAACAACTAACAATTGATAAACATGCATAATATTCTAACTAGCCAACCTGGAAGCGTAGTCACCAAGTATTTCTTGGCTTCCCGCCAAGTCTATCATGGTTGAATGTAATTTAATTTTCTTAGTATAGTGTGGGTTGGTGCCCAATAAACCATGCTCAAACCCTTAGGGTTTATGTAACCAGAGTCATAGTCTAGGTTAGGTTTAAGTCCCACGTAGGTTTAGGTCTTAGGTCCCTTTCTAAGCAATGCAAACCTTAGCTTAGGATATTAATGAGTTCCTCTAGGTAGTTTAGGAATTAGAATCCCCTTACAAAAATACATCCCATCATAGATTAGGATAAAATGCCTTAAGCATAGTTAGGTTCTCAAAAGAATAATTATCACCTTAGTGTAGTTTTAGTTAGTCACTACTAACATGTATAAGCTTAAAATTTTTAACATGAACATTACGTATCATACACAAACATCACAAATTGATCATATCTCACTGAAAGAGCACATGCACTAGATGCTTCTAGGTGTTCCGGTGGCATCTCTTCATTTGAACCTGGATGAGATGACATACTTGAAATAAGACAAAGTCAATTAGACTTAATAAAATGATCATACCATTTATCGATCGAAGGCATGCCTTAGATCACTGAAATTGATCCAAGGTATGACCATCCCTTTATTAGTAGTGAATAAACCATAGTTCACATTAATAATGTAACTTAAGTATCTTACCAAAGCATAGTCCTGAATTTACCTCAATTCACCTGGTTTATATAGATTATACCACAAAACTCAGCATAGCGAGCATATGAATAAATCCAACATTAGTACAATTTTGATACAATATGACTTCAATAGATTTAGAAGATAAATCATTTAATCAACAACAAACATGATCAACATTCAAGAGAGTAAACCATCTTAGAACAGAAATCATATATCTACATTTGCAAATTTCAGTTGAAGAAATAGGTTAAGATATCAATCACGACAGAGGCATTTCATGTGTGTCATTATAATTACCATACACACATGTGATTTCACATCTTTTTCTAGTTATGATCGTAGATACAAGTCTACAACACACAACATGCATTCTTGGCTACTACCAGTCCCAAAGTGGTTACTTGGGGCATCCACATTCGTCTACTATAGGTGTTATTGTTTCATTTGGTACTTAGCACTTTACATTACTTGGTTATACATGATATTCACATAAGGGCTACCTCTCTAACATTCTAACAGTGCTTCGTATGCGGTATTTGTTTTGTATGATTACATGCTACCATGACTATTTGTTTGTTTGTTTCTACTTGCTTGCATTTGTTTTATATTGTATGTAGGCATTGCCTTTTGTTCGGTGTGCACACTTGTTTGTTTGTATGTGGCCACTACGGCCTTTAAGTGTCTTGTGATATCATGAGTGATGTCCCATGTTTATAACCCACATTACGTGGCCTACTTTGTCTTCTTTCGTGTTTACATTACTATCTTCCTTGGTAGCTTATACATTGTTTACATAGCTTATACTTGTCTTCTACATGTATGTTTGTTACTACTAACACTTGTTTACATATGCCTTGGTTTCTACCAAGCGCGTCCCCTTTCCTGCGGGGTAAAGTACATGCGGTTGGTCCTCTTTTAGGACATCATTATCCTATCTGTGATAACACATGTGCCCCAAAGAGGGGGGCATCATTTGGGGTTTTACACACTACACAACGCTTTTACACTAGTATAGTTCAATTCAGTTTTTGTCCTTTGCATTGTGGGTTATCTTTGCGAGTGAGTTTGGCATAGTCTATAGAACTCCATACACATCAGCTTTTATAGGACATGGTTTCCTTAGCATTATGAGGAGAAGTTATAGGTTGGAGGATATAGTGGGTTTTCCTCCTTACAATACTTCATCCAATGGCGTCGGATCCCCAAAAACTAGATAGTACGAGATATCTCTTCATATTATATTAGGATGCAAATTACAAGTTGGATGAATATACACACTTTCCTCCCTACGAGTTCTTTGGCTAGGGTGGTGTGATATTGCCCAAAAAAACTCATACTTCTTAACCCGGTTATAGGATATCCTCTCTATGCCCTTTCTCTTGACATGGATCAGGTGCACATGTTCCATTTTCATTTGTGTACTTTCCATTTACATGTTTTTACATACATATGCATGCGTCTTTTACATGCATTTATACATATACATGTGTATTTGACTACTTGATCATGTTCTCCTTACAGTCGGCCATATAAGAAGAAAGTAGTCAACCACAACACCAAGTTGACAACAATAAATGGCATGACACCACACTACATCACACACATCACATCTACATGCAGTACACCACACATTAGCAATTTACATGTGTTTCCTCCCTAGGTTCACTCTCATCACTTTTTTACTCTTTAACATATTTATTCTCCGCGATCCATATTTTTCTCACTCCACACTTTGTCTAGTCCTCTGGAACACCTTCTACATCACTCTACATGGACATCAAGTATGCATATCTATCTACTTTATGTTACCAAGCATTGTGCTCACCAACATAAAGTGGGGAAAATGTAAACACTAAATCACGCACTTTAGGTATTATTTATTCCTAGTCTCATACTACTATTTTCATGGTTTTGTGTGAAGAAAGTACTAATTCACCCCCATCTTTTGGCCATTTCCTTTTACTTTTTGTCGTCACTTCGACATTACGTATGCACTCACCCGATCGGTTTGACAGCTTATCATCTTTTTACCTCTGACCGGGCACCCAACTTACAGCTGGGGTGCCTCGGGAACCCTGGTCCCATCTAGGGCACCCCGTTCCTTTTCTGTACTTTCCCTCAATCTTTTGGGCACTTTTTAGCCATTTGGGAATTTAATATTTTTGTAGATGGCCTTTTTGGTGTTAATTACGAAATTAGATCGAGAGAATCCTATAAATATAAATTTATGAAACCATAATGAGGGACCAAGCACTAAGCACTACTACTCCACCTATGATTGTATCCACTTTATATACATTTAGGAGCTCCATTCCATCCATCTTGCTCCATCAAAAGGGATAAGGTTGGTTCACCTACATCACACTTCATAGGAGGAGGGAGTCTATTCTATTCCATCCATGATCCATTTACATTTCTACATCTAGTTATTACTCACTACTTCACAAAATGTGACTATCACAAGAGCACCTAGGGCACAATTTCCACACACACACTCAGAACTACATTTGGGTTTGAAATGTAGTGTAGCACTCAGTTAGTAAGCCCACCATTGTGGCAACTAACATTAGTCCAACCCCTTCATTTGCATCTTTATTTTTTTAGGGATTTGATACTTGTTTTGGTGTTTTGCAAGTCTCCTCTTCATCTCTAATTACAAATGACATTCATCATAGTGCATTGGCTTACACGTGATAGGCGGCGAGGGTTTCAGCTCTTCAATGATGATATAGGTCTCCTCGTAAGGTGTTCGGGATCTAGAAAAATCTCTCCAAGTGTATGTTAACATCCCGCATGCCCCGCTTAGCCTCTGCGTGCTTTGTTTTCTCTTTTCCCCTCTTTTCCTTTGCATTTTTGTCTTTGATGAAACCACCACCTTTGCTGGCAGGTGGCGGTCTCGTGACCGCTTGCCCAGCAAGGCGGTGGTCTGTAACCCCCTGCTCGGGGGTGGCGGTCCTTCACGCATGTTTTCCAGCACATTTCTTTGAATCGTGACTTGCGTAAATTTTCAACTTTTACCAGCTTTCTCACCCGCTTTGGCTAGTATTTATGTTTTATGTCCCCTGGAATAGTGTTTCTCCATTGTTTAATGGTAAAAGAGTCCTAGTTGGAGTTACCTTTGGGTGAATGGGAATTCTATAAATAGCTGGTTTGATTACAAGCAAATGGCCCCTCAAAATTGCCCCTCATCCTCTCATTTCAATAGTTTAGTCTTTCAGTTCTTGCTTAGGAATTCAATAGTTTTCATTTGTTGCATGCATAGTTAGTCTTATTTTGTTGTTTAGAAGCCACATGATCTTCTTGTTCTAGTGTTATTACTGTTTCATACAATCAATTAAGGTAGGATAGTTTCATTTTTAGTCTGAAGCCATTAGAGTTGTAGGTTTTTTTCGTCAAGAAGGATAGTTTCGGGTTCTGGATGTTTTGTGTTGTATGACTCGTAATAAATCCCGCTAGGAATTACATAAGCCAAGCTCTGTTCTCTTGCGCTATCCCTCTCCTACTCACATTGTATTAGTCTACATCCAAAGCTGCCATTGTTCCAATACCTACTTCTATTGATGCTAGCATTACACACTTTTCGGATTCACGTGAGCACGAAGGAATGAGGAGACCACATTGAGGGGACAAAGCCACACACAATTGGATTCGCCACTATTCTGCAAAATCTAGGTTCAAGCTTTCAAAGTTCTAGTTAAAATATACCAAATAGAGTAGTGAATTACTTCATTTGGTTACGTTCATTTTCGATATTTTTGGGGAAGCCGTGGGGATCGATAGTTTCTGAGAAACTATGATTCGTTCCTCACTTCTGAGGTAGGATCGAAAATCTTTCAATTAAATTAGATCAGTTATTTAGTTATTTAGAATAGATTCACAACTACACAGACAAGTAGCTATACTCGGCTACCTTGTTTGTTTTTAATTCTGTTATTAGGTTAGTTGTCATTTTCTAGATATATTAAATAGTTGTTATCTTAATTCTATTAAATATTTTGTCAAAAATACAAAAATAGAGAATTTATATATGTTGTGGATATACTTTGCATAATTAGTTTACTTTGCTTTAGTTAGATTTATATTGTTTCTTTTGTATGACAATCACGGGACCTAGGGAGCCCAGAGAATACGTATTTGAGCCAATCGTGCCTCAACCCAATCTTGTTGCAGCAATAACTGACATAGACCAAAATCTCAGAATTCAGGTCTTCGAACAACAACAAGACCTACAAGAAATCAGCTCATAGTTAAGAGGATTAAACATAGAAGATGACAAAGCACACACGTTTTGGTCAAACCAGCCAAACTATAGATTGCCTTAATAGATATCCACATGACTGTAGAAGGGCTTGAAAGAGAGAAAACATTCGGTTGTGATCCTTTGGTCCCATAACCAGACATAGGAGACATCCTCATTGACATAGACACTAGCTTAAGAATTCAAGTTGCCAGAATGCCTGTAAGGTACTCTGAGAAGATTGTGCAACTTTTAGTTCTAAACATAGAGGCCGAAAAGGCATACGACTACTAGATATTAGGGATTAGGGATTGATTCTACACATGACCATAGGAGGTCCACAATGACCACATGAACTTACGGTTGTGATCCACAGGTCCCATAACCCAACGGGCCCATAGGTCAATCAGACGTTGATGTTGGTTTACACACATTAGTATTTAGGTCCTCTCCACTTCCACCAATCATTATCACACAACTATCCTCACTAGACGTAGCAGCTAATCAAGCTAAGGATTTTTGGACTAGACCAGAGAATCACCCATAGAATCCACCATATATCCATCATCCATTTTTTCATGACCTTGTCGAGGATATATATCTGAAGCACCCCGAGGTATCTTCCACGTATTCCACAACCTATAGATCGGATCATGCAGAGCTCGATATTGATTGGAGCCTTCGAGCAGTCATCCTCGCCGAATGATCTATCATGCCAGTTCAGGTTAGGAGGGCCTTCTTTGCTTTAGATTCATAGATTCCATTAGTGTGCGTCGAAGACATAAGATTGCCTAACTAGTTTTTCACCCCACGTATATTCCATCCCCGGCTGTCTCGGCACATGACCTCGGGAGGTCGGGTGTGAGGAAGAGTTACTTGTAGATTCCCATGCTCACTTGTCACTTTTCCATCATACAAAATTGGTGAACCAACGTGAACTTCCTACCTTCTGGTTTGAAGTCTTATTTCTACTTGTTCTTCCAATTAGTATACTTTTCATCTTTTCCACCTCATTAGCCTTCACATCAGCTTCACCAACAAAATTGGTGAACCCGACGTGAACAAACAAAATTGGTTAACTTCCAACGTTAGCCTTCAAACTTCACAATTTTTTTTCCTCTTTCTATTCTTTCATCCACCTTCACTTCTTTCCCATTATTCTACGGGTATTCATATACCCCGAATATCGGGGATTCGATGCATATGGACAGACCTCTCCTAGGTCTTGAAGCATACTATGATCAACTGAATAGACACCATCACCCTCGCTCTCAGCATGGGGTGACAACTATTCAACTAACCGGTTTTCAACACAAACTCCACCTCAAAGGACTAGATATAGTTCTTCTTTCCAAATAGAGGAGTTGGATCAGCTCACTCAAACACAACAACTAGAGCCTTCAGGCTCGAACAACATGATGCTCACTGGAGAATCTGGTTCATCTCCTCAGGTGTTGCTTAGACCATAAATTAGTAGACAATCAGATCCATATCTATTTTTAGATGATGAAACATTTAGCACGTTATGCTAGGAGTGAACAATGCTCTCAAAGTATGTACCCACCTATAGGAGGTTTACAAACACAACCCGAGGTCTCTTTTCAAGAAAACACCTCCATTCCTCCACCTATAGGAAATGCCCTCGGTGATGGAACTTGGTGGGGGTAATGATCAGTTCATAGTAGGACCATATGCCTATCAACCTCAAAATATACAACACCACTAAGGAAAAATACGTGATCTTCACCAAATGAAGTCATCTCGGCCTTAGTAGAGAAAGTTAGAGGGTTGGAACTTGCTCAAGCAAGTCAAAATTCACAATTCATGCAGGGTAGGAATTCCAATCCTCCACATCATCCTAGCCAAGTAGACCTCCTCACAGGAATAGGCACATTAGGCATGCCTCCTCAATATTCACAACAAATGCCAACTAGAACCACGTTCTCTAATGCCGCTCCAGTGGAAAATATGATACCTCCCGGTTTAGTACAAAATAATCCATTTCTAAGCAATGCTCCTCCATATTTAAACATGTATTCCAAATCACCATAGGGAGATATGTTCTCTTCTCCGGGATGTTTTCTCAACCACAGGGATTTCCTTATGTCCCTGCAAATGCATATGCTACGCCATATCAACAACCCATTCCACCTCCACCCCCTCAGCAGGCACCATCGATGGTGAAACCTATGCGATAGGGACTTATTCAGAATATTTGAAAGAGCCCTTAGACTTCACTATATGAAGCGTCATGCTTCCAAGACCTCTTCCCGATTTTCCCAAGTACAAAGGGGAGGGAGATCCGAATGCACATATTAAGGCCTATGCCATAGCCATTCGAGAACTGCTCCCTTGGGATGGAGTTGTTGCTAAAATATTCCCCAAAACTTTAGAGGGTATCGCCCTCGATTGGTATTATAGAATACCTGAAGCCTCAATACATTCATTTAAACAACTCGTTTCAGAGTTCATCAAGGCGTTTGACATGAACAAATTGTTGAGAACAGGAATCAGGGAATTCTTGCATATTAAGCAAGAACACAATGAATCTGTTGCTCATTTCATCCAAAGATGGCGTACAGTCCTCTATTCTTCAACAAGTGCTCCAAACATGGATCAGATGGAACTATGTGATTTATTCCTTCATTCTCTTAGCAGAGAGATAAAGGAAGAAGTCTAGAAGTTCCCACTAAGAACTTATGATGAGGTGCTCGAGAGCTCTCTCGAATAGATCAAGCTGCAATAGATAGCGGTCATAAGACATATGGAACAAATGGGAGGTTAATCATCCCCAACCAAAATACTACGACTTATCCTACTACCACAAATGCCAATCAAGGACCTAAAATCCTTAACAAAAACCGTGGGGTGACAACAGATGGAGTAACTGACCAAGCTAAAAAGGAAAATGTTGTAAATGCTCCACCACCGGTTAACAATCAACGAAACAACAATTTTACCCCAACAATCAATGCGGTGGATTTTAATCATCCACAACAACAACAACAACAATGGCAGATCCAGACACAGGGTCCAAGTCAAAACTCAACTGGATATCAAAACCAAAGGCAACAAATGCAAAACTTTAATCCTAATAGTCAATGGTTTAATCAGAGTTTTGGACCACAACACGTGCCAAACCAACAACCTAGGAGTTATAATCCCAACTCGTATTGTGGTTTCCACAAAATTGAGGCCATGACACTAGGACTTGCCGTGATTACAATAAATTCATGCAACATTTTCCAGAGGAACAAAGACAACTTTTCATAGATATGTTCTTAGCAGATCCTGCATCACCTATGCCAAATACTTTCATGGGAGTAGTCTCCCCTCAAAATGCACCCCTCAAGATCTTCAATGATCCACTCCCAAATCACAATAACAACAAATTAAATCCAAATGGGATGAACAAGGGTGTAATGATAGGAAACAATGATCATGAAGCCTCGACTTCACTAAATCCACCTGTCGCACCGCAATTAGGAAATCAGCCATGAACCAAGATAGTCGGTTTAGTGGAGTTAGACCATTGAGCTACACGTGGAAGCCATAACAAGGACACGAGAGTATTCCTCTCAGCCAAATCCAAGTTACCCACTAGAGCCAGATAACATTCAACAAACATTAGTAAAACCCGTAGGTGCCTATGATTTAATTAATGACCTAACAAAGACCTTCTCTCACATCTCCTTTTTGGACTTGTTGAAGAACTCTCCTACCCATAGGGCTGCTCTTTTAGAAGCATTAGGTTTAGGTCATTTAATTAACATCACTCCACCTCCCGAAACATAGGTAAACCATATAGACTTTGATATCCACCCTCCGGGGCAGCCGGATAGGGATGCGTTGAATTTATATTTGACGTAAACAAAATGCCAACATAGATGTTGAGATTGCACGTAGAGGTGATCAGCCTTACATTTACAAGTGTGGGTTTATAACAATTACGTTAAATGTGCAATGGTTGATGATGGGGCAGTAGTTAACATAGTCCCCTTCTCTTTCCTTCAAAAGCTAGGGTATGGAGAAACAAATTGTTCCACGACTCGGAATACACTAAGAGGCTATGATAGCCTTAAAGCCACTTGATTGGGACTATAATACTACCAGTCACCTTAGGACCCAAAACAATCCTCACTGAGTTTTATATTATAGATCAGGAAACCAACTATAATATGATCCTCGGCCGACCATGGATACACCGTATGAAGGCAATCCCTTCTACGTTATTTCAGGAAATAAGATTCTTGCACTTAGGAAAGATATTCAGTAGCAAAAGGTGATCGAAACCATTCGATATACACCTAGTAGACCTGAAGAAAAGGCCAGGTGTTCACTCTGAGTTTGAACTCCCAACAAACCAACTTAACAAACCAACCAACTCAAAACCGGAAGAAAAATTAATACCTACAACAGAACTAGAAATTACGAACCTAGTCAAGAGCATCCCAGCCCTCAAGGATGAAGCTAACGTTGTAGAAACAGTGTCATTAGGAACTACTGCAAAAATTGTTGAGTTGCTATAGAAGCAAGATTTGCCAATTTTCCTACCATTTGATTCCACAGGTATGGGATGTACCCTAGGAGTTGGTTCTCTTCCAATAGAGGAACTCTGCATGGTAGAAGTAACTGAAGCAGAAGAAATAGACGTAACGAATGTCCCAACATCCATCTTCCCAAATAAACATTGGACTCTCCACTTTGATGGAGCTAGATGTCATTATGAAGTTGGGGTAGGTGTGATCTTTACTTCTCCCGAGGAAAGATCCTACCATTTTCACCTTTAAATTAAATTTTGAATGTACAAACAATGGTCATTGAGTATGAAGCCCTCCTCCTTGGTCTCATCATAGCTAAAAGGATCGGTGTTAATGACATCAGAGTGTTAGGAGACTCACAATTAGTAGCAAACCAAGTCTCTGAGGTGTATGAGACTAGAGCTGAACACTTACAGCTCTACAAAACAACAGTATTAGATTTGAGCAAAGGATTTAACTTCATATCCATTGAGGCAATCCCACGAGAACAAAACCTTCTCACAGATTTGATAGCAACCTCAGCTTCACGTTTCACTCCAAACAGTGAGTTGGAAGACACCGTTTCATGGTATCCCTTCATATTGAACCGTTAGTAAAGAAAACGTCAACAAACCCTCTTCTAACACACATAGCTGAGAATAAATCTACTATCTTAGGTCACGTTGATGTGATAGAGCCACTCTTGATTACCTAAATGCCTATGTAGAGTTACATCTCACCCATCACATGGTAGATTTGTCCTTAATCCCACATTCATCTTCTTACTTTGGAAATCCCATGGTAGAGCTTCCCCCACAAAAGGAACTCGACATATACGCGGTAGAGAATGGAGAAGATCTGGAACTACCTCCAGCCCCCCTGAGTTTGAAGAAGGTAACGCTTCTTTAATCGAAGGAACGATTGATATTAACATCGGAACGGAGGAAGAACCAAAGATCTTGAAACTAGGATCTTCGTTAACTCCAGAAGAGATAGAAATACACACTCGAATCCTCAAAGAACATCAAAAGGCTTTTGCATTTAATTATAAAGAAATGATGGGAATTACACCACACATCGCGGTACATAACCTCATCACCAAATCAGATGCAAAGCCAATTAAACAAAAATGAGACCAATGAAACCCAAGGTAGCTCTCATGGTGAAGGAAGAAGTAATATGAAACTTCTCAGGTAGGGTTCATCAAACCGGTCGATTACTCTCAGTGGGTATCTAATATCATCCCATTCTCAAAAAGAATGGGAAGATACGCATCTGCATAGACTTCGAGACATTAACAAGGTGTGCCCCAAGGATGACTTCCGTTACCATCCATTGACGTCATCGTTGATGCAACAACTGGATTTGAGCTTTTGTCTCTCATGGATGGGTTCTCGGGATACAATCAAATCAGAATATCTGAACAAGACCAAGCCAAAACCACGTTTATAACTCCTTGGGGAACTTATTGCTACGTTGTTATGCCATTCGGTCTCAAGAATGTTGGTGCTACATACCAGTGGGCAATGACATACATATTTCATGATCTTATTCATAAAATCATGGAATCCTATGTAGATGACTTGTTGGCCAAGGCCAGAAGCGTTGTGATCACCGGAAGTGCTCGCATCATTCTTTCACGTTTGATCGAATATGGAGTCACACTAAACCCAGAAAAATGTGTATTTGGTGTGACTAGGAGGGAAACTCCTAGGTTACATTATATCATCATGAGGGATCGATGTAGACCCAGCCAAAATATGGGTTGTTCTTGAGATGATCCCACCATCAGATGACTCTGGCATTAGATCATTTCTTGGAAAGCTCGGTGCAATCCGGAGATTCATTCCGGACTTAAGTTTTTCTATTCATCGATCAACAATTTGTTGAAAAAGGATTGCTGCATTATTTGGACAAAGGAATGCCATGAGGCCTTTGAAGTAGTTAAACGCTTCTTATTGTCTCCTCCCACGTTAATGCCACCTAGACCAGATCATCCTTTGATCTTATATTCATGAGCTATGGATGTCTCGCTAGCCTGCATGTTGGCTCAAGAAGATGATGATAAATGAGAACGTGTGATCTATTTTATTAGCTGAACATTGCTCGATTATGAAACACGTTATACACAAGTAGAAATGAGAATGCCTTGCCATAGTCTTTGCAACCAAATGCTTAAGACATTACATGCTAAATCAAGAAACAAGGGTCATTGTAAAAATAGACCATTTATGAACTTTCCTCATGCAAGGGTCCTTGTCTAAAAAGGTTGGATGCTTTATAACCTTAATGGGTGAATTGAATTAACTTTTGTAAACCAAAAGTCCGTTAAGGGACAAATCATTATAGATTGGTTAGCTGACAACCCGTTAGATGGAGGTGATCTAGTAGATCTAGATTTTCCGATGAATGCATATATTACATTGAAACCAGACCTCCCATCTCTGAATGTCCTTGGTATACTGATATTATCAATTTTATCATGGACCATACATATCCAGAAGGTGCTACACCACAACAAAGAAGGTGGTTACGCATTATCGTAGCTAAATATGTTATTATAGAACAAGTGCTCTATCGTAAGGCTTTCGATGGAATGCTTCTAAGGTGTGTTGACATAGAAGAATCCAAGAAGATTCTCTATGAATCCCATAGTGGAATATGTGGAGGCCATTTTGGTGGTCATGCACCCCACAAAAATACATCGAATGGGCTATTTTTGGCCCCTCACTCAGAAACATGACGATAGAGTTTGTGCGTAAGATGCCATAAATGCCAAGAATTTTCCCACGAGATTCACATGCCGGCCAATCTCTCTGACCAATCGCGACTCCATGGCCCTTTTCTACATGGGGCCTAGATTTGATAGGGAAATTCTCTCCCTCATCAATGGATGGCCATAACTTCATAATCACGGCCACCACCGAATATTTTACCAAATGGGTAGAGGCTATGCCTCTTACCTTTATACCAGTGTTCGTGATCGCCAAGTTCATTTTGAACCAAATCATTTGTAGGTATGGTGTCCCACAAGTCATTATCTCGGATAATGGCATGTCCTTTAAGAAATGACGAGGTTCATGAGCTATGTAGCAAGTAAATTTAAAATAAACCATCATACGGCCTCTCTTTATTATCCTCAAGCCAAGCGGGGAAAGTGAAGCAACAAATAAAACGTTGAAAGCTATTCTCCTCAAAATGGTAAAAGAAAAAAAATGAGATTGGCATTTAAAGTTATATCCGGCCTTGTGGGCCCACCGAACCTCAATAAGAACACCAACAGGAGAAACTCCTTTCTCATTGGTATTCGGGAGTAGAAGCAGTTCTCCCACTTGAGGTTGAAATACCCAGTCTCGCATCTCACTACAAGGGATTCTGGATGAGGAAGCTTATAGAGAGGCACGCCTCTCCCAACTAGAAAGCCTAGATGAGGCCAGGTTAAATGTTGAATAGTGGCATAGAGTCTATGCTGACCGGATGTGCCGGTAGTATAACAAAAAGGTCTATGAGTGAGAAATATATGAAGGAGATCTAGTTCTAAGACTAGACAGCCGGATCGATAAGAAAATCGGTGAAGGAAGAAAGTTCCGGCCCAAGTGGTTGGGCCCATATCGAGTCATGAAGGACTATGGAAATGGTGTGTATCTCTTGTGCACACTAGAAGGTGAGGAATTTGGTGAAACTATCAATTCCTTGCACCTTAAATGGTTTTACGCATGAAGCATCGGCACTATTTGTATAATTATATCTACATTACATATTCATTTAGATAGGTTCATTTTGTTCACTCGTTTCATAAAACTTGGTGATCAAGGGACTTTCTCTTAAGCAATTCATTACAAACTTCTGATGGTATTGGTAGAAGCATTCAAATCATACTTCTTCATTTTCATAACATCATCAAATTGTTTTAGAATCATTTCATCAATTAAAGCTAGATATGACAAAGTCTTAATGGTAGCCATACCAAGGCCTGCATGCTTGTTCTCACTTTTGTTTCTTCCTAGGATAGGTGTCTTGCCTATGGTCTATTCTAGAAGCTTCATGGTGTCACATCTATCCCGTATATAGATCTCTTTGGAAATAAGAACATACTGACATTTTCTCAAATAAATAAGTCGAATATAGATCAAACAAAAAAATTTACTTTTACACATTTCCTTGCCCTACCAACCTTCGGTGATGAGCTTGCATCTCTTACTAGTGACGTAGGGTTGGGAAAGGATGGGAATGCCCTTACTCACTTGTGCCTTGTCCATGGTGATAAGCCCATGCTTCCTACTAGTAGCATGGGGCAAGGTGTAGGGGGTCCTCTTGATAGTAAACGTTGAAGGTCATAAGAAAATAGTTCAAATAAACCTTTGAAATCTTGAGTCAAAAACAAATGAATCAGATGTCCAAAATTCCAAGAGAGTTCAAAACCCTGAAAACCAGATTTTGTCAACCAAGTGGCCATCTACGGATCTAAGTCTAGATAAACTACAAAGCAAGTCACATTCTAAACTATGGAGTCACTTGAGTAGGGTAGGTTTGTAGCATCCTAATTTGGTTCCACCAACTCTTTGTCTATCTCCCATCATTACCATTTCAACACACCTCATAGCTTGTGCCCTTTCTAGCTCTCGGTGGTGAGCCCTCGCATCTTACTAGTTGCGTGGAGTTAGGAGTGGGGCAAGTGCATCTGCTCATCATACCAGTTCATCATTACATTTTGTCAAAACAATATGAAGTACGGAAAATTGCTTATGAAAGCTAAAGTTCAAGATCACAAGTTCATTTGCATCATCATACATCAGCATCATGAAAATAAAAAAAAGAAAACATTTGTGATATTTGTTCTCCATTGCATACATTCTGAAAAGCATATAAAAACAAAATTTTTATAAACATCTAGTATACATGTGAAAATGAATCACAAAACTCTAGGTACAAAGAGATCTAGATCCAAAAAAAATATATATATATATATATATATATATAATCAAGTTTTATGTACAATGCCATCATGCGCTAGGCATGGTCAAAATGCTCAATGAGCCAGAAAATACAAAATGATCGTATAAACAATCTAGCAAGAGTCACTACAAAAAGAGCCAAGTGGCCTCTCAACCCCTATGAGATCCCTCAGAAGGTGCATGACCACGTCTAGGACTCGGCTACGCCTGGGCTCTCGAGAGTGCCTTGAGGGCTCACGGTCCCGAGCAAGTTGTTGTAGCCTCTATGAGAGTGGCTCCTCATCAGGCACTCTGTCAGTCCTATACCCGGCTAACTCGGTATGGAGGGAAGTCACCATCTTGGCCACATGCCAGACAGGGGAAAAGACATCACTATGCCTACCCGGCTGAAGGCTCCCTGCATCCATGGATAGCTCGGCGTGAGTCTTCTCCATGGGGAGCATCAGGGTATCAGTACATACCCGGTGAATCAAGTCTCGCCACTCATCAGTAGTCTCTGCAAGCAAAGGAGAAAACAAATTAGAAAATAATCAAAAGATAAAAACAAAGATGAACAAAAGGAGAGATAGCAACTAAGGCAATCCTAGCTAAAAACAAATATTAAAAGAAGAGTGACAACTCACTCGGATCTCGGGCCTCCAAGAGGGATCCCTAGGATCAGCGCCTACCACAGAGATGCCGCCATTGACTGATGTCCTCCTCCTGTGTCCGGGGCAACATAGCGTCCTACTACGGACTCATCCTCTCTGCCTAGGTCTGAGAGGGAAACTCCTCTGAGACTAGAGTCACCCTCTCCACACTCTGCTCTGCCCTCTCGGCTGTAAGATCTCCTGAGTGTCATGCCACTCGGGATCGCTATCCTCCTCTCCACCCGACTCGCTGACCTCCATGTCCTCGGTCTCCTCCTCCATCTCTCCCCTGTGAACTCCTCAGACTCGGAGTCTATATCAATAGGGTCATCACTGCTATGGGCAGGACCGGTGGCAATCCGAAGTAAAGGTGCTGAGGAGCACCGACTCTCTCTCGGGCACGTACCACCCACCTAGCTGCAATAGGGATGCAGGAGTAACAACAGTCCAACCCCGGCCTCTAGGACCTCCCCTAGCCTCCCGAACTGATCTGAACACTGGCACCACTGGGGGAAGCATATCAACGTAAGCAAGGCCGAACTGTTGAGGCACTCGATCAAAGGGGTGTGTCTCTACCTTCCCCATCCTGTCCACAAGCTTCCCTGTAGTAGAGAGTAGGAAATCAAAGTGAAGGTCTCCTCACCCCACAACCCTGCCATGGCTGATAAGGTGTGGCCTCCATATCATCAGTAGTAGGAAGGAAGCTGGCTGGTGGGGTGCTCTAAGCACCGACATCTCTATCCATCTAGCTGCCCTCACGGCTCCGGGATCTGCCACCTCTATGCCTCTCCCATAAGGGATGATACGCTCATAGACCCAACTCATAACCAAGGTCGGATGGCTCAAAGACTATCCCTGTAAGTGAACCACCCTGTATAGGTCGTGGTAGGTGGTCCCAGTATATCGGCTCCCAGGCATAAATCCGACCATGTGCCTCAATCTGTGTAATAATAGGGGACCAAGCAGTAGAGTAAGGTGTCCCCTCCCTTGTCCCCGATCAATCTCGAGGCAAGGATCCCCATAATGGCCTGATGAATCAAAGGGATAGGCAAGCTAGGAATGGAATGGACCCTCACCCCCTTCTTCGAACTAGTGGAGACAACTGCGTCTCCCATATGTAGCCCTTTCGAGCTATCTCGAGCCCGCGATGACCCTTGTCTCAAGTGTAAGTCATCTCTCGATGATCGGGACTCCCAAGATGTGGTAGACATCCTCCAGGGTGATAGTCCACTCACCCCTGACTCCTGGAAATCGGAAAGTGTTCGATCCAGCATCCCAATATGAAAACAAGTCACATAGTATGTGACTAGAAGGTGCGACATGAGGAACCCGTGATATACGTAATATGTCGGCCCTCTGAAGGATGTCCTGCTCGGCTGAGAAAGTGCATCCAACACTGTTGGAAGCTAGTCACACACTCTCTCTCTCGGCTCCATCTGATATATTCCTCCTTCTGCATACACCCAAAAACACACAAAAAGGAGTAAGTTAGTATTTGAATCACATTGGAAAAATCATTAAAGCATACAGGAAAATGGAAAATGCAAAAACAAGTTAAAAACAAGGTTGTTTTATCATTCTGGAAAGGACCACTGCCCTGAGCAGGGTGGCGGTTCCATAACCGCCACTTTGAAAGGCGGCGGTCCTGTAACCACCACCCTACTCAGGGTGGCGGTCGTGTCCCACATTTCCAAATGGGTCACGTACCCTAAAAATGCTCAAAAATGGATAAAAACACCATTTTGAACAAAATGAGAGCCTACCCATTAGGCGTCCCCCCCTAAGGACACATTTAAAACTAGAAATTTCAAAAATTACCCCCCCATGGTGAAGATTTCATCATTTTTACATTTTAGGTATAAAAATGGTAAATCGAGAAGAACTAACCTGAGATCTCGCGGGTCGATGTTCCACTCGCGGAGGCATGATCACTATCTCGTCATGAACGTTTCGACTATACTCTCGTCAAAAACCATCACCGTGGGTCCCAGAGCTCAAAATCAATCAAATCGACACGCGTAAATGAATAGGAAAATGGGCCCATTTTTTATATATATAGCATTTTGACTCATTTTGAATGCCCTTTTCGTAGGTTTGGAGAGCACCGATGGAGGTAAGTTCTTATCCCCGCGCAAATGGTAAGTCCTCACTTCATATTATTTTAGTATTTATTTTTGATTTATTTTATCTATCTGCACTTGAGTCCTCTTTTCATTTTGTAGGTAGCGGGAATTTTGGATGGCGTCATTTCGACACACGGACGTGTCAGGTATAATTTCTAGCTTCCCATTTTGGGACCGCCATACTCGGACCCACCATTTTATGCCTCTTCATGGCTAAAACGCTTCTCGAGGGGGCAATATGTACGTACCCAAAATTGTAAAGGTACTGCGCTACTGCCAACGATGTTACACATGCCCCAATGATGATACAGGTCTCCTCGCAAGGTGTTGGGATCGGAAAATCTCTCAAGTGTACGTTAACATCCCGCATGCCCCGCTTAGCCTCCGCGTGCTTTGTTTTGCTCTTTTCCCCTCTTTTCCTTTGCATTTTTGTCTTCAGTGATGAAACCACCACCCTGCCTAGGCGGCGGTCTCGTGACCCCGCCCAGGTAGGGCGGCGGTCTGTAACCACCCCCTGCTCAGGGTGGCGGTCCTTCACGCATTTTCCAGCATGTTTCTTTGATCACGACTCACGTAAATTTTCAACTTTTACTAGCTTTCTCACCCCTTTGGCTAGTATTTATGTTTTATGTCCCCTGGAATAGTGTTTCTCCATTGTTTAATGGTAAAAGAGTCCTAGTTGGAGTTACCTTTGGGTGAATGGGAATTCTATAAATAGCTGGTTTGATTACAAGCAAATGGCCCCTCATCCTCTCATTTCAATAGTTTAGTCTTTCAGTTCTTGCTTAGGAATTCAATAGTTTTCATTTGTTGCATGCATAGTTAGTCTTATTTTGTTGTTTAGAAGCCACATGATCTTCTTGTTCTAGTGTTATTACTATTTCATACAATCAATTAAGGTAGGATAGTTTCATTTTCAGTCTGAAGCCATTAGAGTTGCAGGTTTTGTTCATCAAGAAGGATAGTTTCAGGTTCTGGATGTTTTGTGTTGTATGACTCGCAATAAATCCCGCTAGGAATTGCATAAGCCAAGCTCTGTTCTCTTGTGCTATCCCTCTCCTACTCACATTGTATTCAGTCTACATCCAAAGCTGCCATTGTTCCAATATACTACTACTTATTGATGCTTAGCATTACATGCTTTTCGGATTCACGTGAGCATGAAGGAACGAGGAGACCACACTGAGGGGACAAAGCCACACACAATCGGATTCGCCACTGTGTTCTATGCAAAATCCAGGTTCAAGCTTTCAAAGTTCTAGTTAAAATATACCAAATAGAGTAGTGAATTACTTCATTTTGGTTACGTTCATTTTCGATATTCGGGAAGCCAGCTGTGGGGATCGATAGTTTCTGAGAAACTATGATTCATTCCTCACTTCTGAGGTAGGATCGAAAATCTTTCAATTAAATTAGATCAGTTATTTAGTTATTTAGAATAGATTCACAACTACACAGACAAGTAGCTATACTCGGCTACCTTGTTTGTTTTTAATTTGTTATTAGGTTAGTTGTCATTTTCTAGATATATTAAATAGTTGTTATCTTAATTTTGTTAAATATTCTGTCAAAAATACAAAAATAGAGAATTTATATATGTTGTGGATATACTTTGCATAATTAGTTTACTTTGCTTTAGTTAGATTTATATTGTTTCTTTTGTATGACAATCACGGGACCTAGGGAGCCCAGGAGAATACGTATTGAGCCAATCGTGCCTCAACCCAATCTTGTTGCAGCAATAAGCGACATAGACCAAAATCTAGAATTCAGGTCTTAGAGAACAACAATGAGACCTACAAGAAATCAGCTCACGGTTAAGAGGATTAAACATAGAAGATGACAAAGCACACACATTTTGGTCAAACCAGCCAAACTAGATTGCCTTAATAGATATCCGCATGATGTAGAAGGGCTTGAAAAGAGAAAACATTTGGTTGTGATCCTTTGGTCCCAAGCCAGACGTAGGAGACATCCTCATTGACATAGACACTAGCTTAAGAATTCAAGTTGTCAGAACACCTGTAAGGTACTCTGAGAAGATTGTGCAACTTTTAGTTCTAAACATAGAGGCCGAAAAGGCATACGACTATTGGATATTAGGGATTAGGGATTGATTTATGCACATGACCATAGGAGGTCCACAATGACCACGAACTTACGGTTGTGATCCACAGGTCCCACAACCCAATGGGCCCACAGGTCAATCAGACGTTGATGTTGGTTTACGCACATTAGTATTTAGGTCCTCTCCACTTCCACCAATCATTATCACACAACTATCCTCACTAGATGTAGTAGCTAATCAAGCTAAGGATTTCTGGACTAGACCAGAGAATCACCCATAGAATCCACCATATATCCATCATCCATTTTCATGACCCTTGTCGGGGGATATCTATGAAGCACCCACAGGTCATCTTCCACGTATTCCACAACCTATAGATCGGATCATGCAGAGCTCGATATTGATTGGAGCCTTCGAGCAGTCATCCTCACTGAATGATCTATCATGCTAGTTTAGGTTAGGAGGCCTTCTTTGCTTTAGATTCCATTTCACCTATCATTTCCACTTATCCGCTTCCTCCTAAATTTTTCACCCCAAGTTACCCATTTTCAATGGACATGGTGACCCATGAGATCATCTAAAGCAGTCCATGTTACTTGTCTATGTTTGCAGATGATTATCTTTTTTGTCTAATATCTTTCCTCGTAGTCTTCATGAGTGTGTGATGCGTTGGTTTTATGACCTACCTATCCATTCGGTAATGTTTTTTCACATCTCACTGATGATTTCCTAACTAACTTCTCAATCAACATTGGCTTTAGGATTTCTTACACCCAACTCGCATAAGTACAAGCAAGGATCCAATGAACGCTTAGCAGATTACGACATTGCGTTACAATAATAACCTAGCTAGGATGTCGAATGTGCTTTGCAGACTCGAACTTCAAGACTTATTTATTCAAAGTCTCTTGCCACCTCACTAGGAGAGTATTCTCTTCGATACTTCTACTTCATTTGAAAAACTTTGTCATACTCTTAAGCTTCGTGAAACCAAATTATTAGTTATTGGTGAGCTTAAATATCAATAGCAAACATCATCCTCTACACACTTCCAAGGCAAGTCTACACTCAAACCAACTGTCACCAAACCAATTGACATTAAAATCATTGTCAACGTGGTAGCTACTACTAGGGAACTTCAATCACAACAACCACAACGTAAATTTACTCAATTTCCTATGGCACCCCATCTTATATTGCAACATCTTCTTGAGAGAAATCATATTACACTTCCTTCACCACTCAAATTGGACCCATCACGATGAAAAGGATGAAATTTCAATGAGAAATTTTGATGCGACTATCATCAATGTGTAGGACACTCTAGAAGTAAATGATTCAATCTACGCTCTATTATTTAGGAACTTATTGATAACAATAAGCTTGAATTTACAAACAATGCAGACTCTTCGCCCACTACTGGCACTTACAAACTTAAATTATCTAATCCGACTCCACAACATGACAAGAAAGTAGCTAAATCTTTTGCTAATCATGCATATCATGTAGTACCTCCTGTTACATCTAGGGCCCTTGACTTCTTAGTTGCACATAATGATGTTTCACCATCGGTTATTTATTTCTCTCGACCGCCACTATCATGAGAATTTCACATCTAATCATTTACATATCAATGCATCTTTTGGTTTGGTTTCCATCAATAATACTAAGGTAGATCCATCTTAGCCTATTAGTGCATGTTTTATCCCACTTCTCACTGATATTGGCTATCCATTATCACAAATTGAATATCGATGAACAATAAATTTGGTGTTGTCAAATTACATGCTATGGTTGGTCCTCTCACTATGCTTGTGCCTTTCCTTTTTGCAAGGTAGTCGATGGTTGTGACATAATTTTAGGACTCAACCGGATTCATTGGTCTCAATCCATCATCTCTATGAATCATTTACATTTAAAATTCATCCATAAAAATCAGGTTATCTTTATTGATGGTGTACCTCCCTCTACTCCATGGTCATTATCTCCTCGCTCATTGGTTCATACATTTATTACATCATCTACTACATTGCAACCTATATTACTTAAGGCACATTATACTCCTAGTTCACCTACGCGCGCTTCATCTATGCAGCCTCACCACTGTTAGTATTCCACATCAGCATCATCATATTCCTCACTTGGTCACAACATCTTGGTGTATATCTCCACCTTGTTTCATTCCGCGGGTATCTATTACCTCCGCACTCATATTTTCATCGATCTCCATCACCTACACATTTTGTTACCCCTACACACTCGTCATATATTGATCCATCACATGCATATCAAATTCACTCACCTAAAAATCATCTATCTCCTATACCACCATTGTTAGCGTATGATTCTACACATTCATCACCACCAGTATCAGGTGGAGGACCTTCATCCTTCACTATCATCAGATAGCTCATTTCTATTACATGTGTTTGGGGGCATTTCATTTACTCCCCCACATCTTAGATTTGACTTATATATAATCTTTGCATTGTAATACATCAACCTCATAGCATAGACACATTCATCTTTGCATTAGTAATGACCATTACCGGATGACACACTCTTGTGCTTCGGTTCACACTTGAATGTTGAGGGATTACTACACACATGAACCCCACACATTGTATAATAGGTATTACACATCACATATCTTCAAGCATCTCGCATCATATGTCATATATCATACATGCTACATGTATTCTACATCATTTCAATCATTTGCACATCTACA
The DNA here is from genome assembly GCA_018340775.1 of Taxus wallichiana var. yunnanensis. Taxonomy (NCBI): domain Eukaryota; kingdom Viridiplantae; phylum Streptophyta; class Pinopsida; order Cupressales; family Taxaceae; genus Taxus; species Taxus wallichiana. The sequence goes on along the minus strand of CM031239.1, from coordinate 383,615,975 downwards.
TATCATGCATACTCTACACACCATGCTAGTACTCATCACTTATGTGTCACACTTCTATTGTCTACAAGTCTATTATCACATACTACTCATGCCACATACTACATGGTGAACATTTCATACTACTAGGATCTTTACGCATCTTGCATTCCATTATATACATTGCATATTTACACATTTTTCTCATCACATGGTCATCTATAATCATCATCTCATATCCTAGCACTCACTACTCTATGATGCACTCTAGTTTCACGGTCCATATTGGACTATTGAGGGTATACATCATAAATGAACCAAATCCCCATCACATGTTCATCACTCAATCTACCATCATGTGAAATTCTAGGTTAGTCGCATACACTTTAGGCTATATAGTCACACGCTCCACCATCTCATAGTGACACACACCATAGAATACACACTCACACCCTCTCTCATCTTGTAGTGGTATACGGTTTAGGCCATATCACCACTCCTGGTATCTATACATCATAGGCCACATCATCATCTACACTTGCATTTTCATCACCTAGTACACTCATCATGTAGTGATATGCGCTTTTAGGCTAAATCATCACTTCTTTAATACTCTTGTCGTGATATATGCTCAAGTGATAAGGTCACACATATCTCATCTATTTCCTATGTCATCATTGCACATTCACACAAAGATGATACACACCACACATAGTACGACCATTTCTCGATGACGCACTCTCGTTTATGGTTCATTCTTAACTGGTGAGGGGGCATAAATAAATGAGCCTCACTGCATACATTTCCATCCACTCGGGGCATGCTGATCCTACCATCCATCTTACATTCCATTCCACCCCTCCACAACATACTGTATTGTCTTGGTTGCATTTATTTTTTCTTACACTTGCTTGTACATGGCTCACTTTATTACACATGCTAGATAGATTTCTTGTGTGTCATTATCATTACCATACACACATGCATATTCACATCTTTTTCTATTTTTGATAGCAAATATAGGTCTACTACACGCATCATGGATGTTTGTCTACTACTAGTCCCAAAGTGGTTACTAGGGGGCCTCCACATTCATCTATTATAGGTTTTATTATTTCATTTGTTACTTAGCACTTTACATTACTTGGTTATACATGCTCTTGATATATGGTTTATCTCTCTAACATGCTAATGGGTGCTTCATGTGAAGCATTTGTTTTGTAGGATTACATGTTACCATGACTATCTATTTGTTTGTTTATTTCTACTTGCTTGTACTTGTTTGATATTGTATGTGGGCATTTCCCTTTGTTCGGTGTGCACACTTTTTTGTTTGTATGCAACCACTACGACCTTTGAGTGTCTTGTAACATCGTGAGTGATGTCTCATGTTTCAGAGCCCAAATTACGCATCCTACTTTATCTTCTTGCATGCTTACATTACTATCTTCCTTGGTAGATTATACATTTCTTACATAGCTTATACTTGTCTTCTAAATGCATACTTGTTACTACTAACACTTGTTTTCTAGCCACATGTTTACATGTGCCTTGGTTTCTACCAAGCACATCCGCATTCCCCGTAAGGTATAGTACATGTGGTTAGTCCTCTTGTGGGGTCATATTCTCTTATCTCGCAACGTTGCATGCGCCTCCAAAGAGGGGGTATCATTTGGGGTTTTACACACTACACAATGCTTTTACACCGGTATGAGTTCATTTAGTTTCCGCCCTTGGCATTGTGGGTTATACTATGAGTGAGTTCGGTATGGTCTATAGAACTCCATACACAATGGCTTTTACAAGACATGGTTTCCTTAGAATTCTGGGGAGTAGTTACAGGTTGGAGGATATAATGGGTTTTCCTCCCTACACTACTTTAGCCAGTGGCATCGGATCTCCCAAAAAAAAAAATAAACAAAAGACATAGATCTCTTCATATTCTATTAGGATTCAAATTGCAAGTTAGAGGAACATGTAGAATTTCCTCCCTATACTTCTTCGGCCGTGGTGGCATGAGATTGCCAAAAAAACTCACACTTCATCGATGGCTATAGGATATCCTTTCTACACCCTTTCTCTTGACATGGATAGGGTGCACATGTTCCATTTTCTTTCTATTTACATGTTTTTAAATGCATATACATGTGTCTTTTACATGTGTTTTTACATATACATGTGTATTTGACTACTTCATCATCTTCTCCTTGTGGTCCAGTCATATGAGAAACAAGCAATCAACCACAACACGAAGTCAACAACAACAAATGACAACAACAACAACACACTACATCACACACATCACATCTACATGCAAGTACACCACACATTGGTAGTATACACACATTTCTACCCTAGGTTCACTCTCATCAATTTTTACTCTTTTGCATCTTTAGTCTCCATGCTCCATCTTTTTCTCACTTTGCGCTTTGTCTAGTTCTTCGACACACCTTCTACATCACTCTACATGGACATTAGGTACACATATCTATCTACTTTATGTTACCGAGCGTTTCGCTCACCAACATAAAGTGGGGGAAAATGTAAACACTAAATCACACACTTTGGGTATTATTTAGTCTCGGTCTCATACTACTATTTGTATGGTTTTGATTGAGGAAATTACTAATTAACCCCCTTCTTTTGGCCATTTTCTTTTGCTTTTGTCATCACTTCTGACCTTCTACATGCACTCACCCACCTATTTTGACACTTGTCATTTTTTTGCCTCTAATTAGGGCTCTGGCTTAGATCGGGCACCCAGTGCCCTAGTCCCATCCGGGGACACCGGTCCTTTTTGTACTTTCCCACCATCTTTTGGGCACTTTCTAGCCATTGGACATTTCATATTTTTTGTGGTTGGTCTTTTTGGGGTTAATTACAAAATTAGATCAAGAGAACCCTATAAATATAAAGTTATGAGACCATAATGAGGGACCAAGCACTAAGCACTACTACTCCACCTAAGGTTGCATCCACTCTATAGGCATTTAGGAGCTCCATTGCATCCATCTAGCTCCATCACAAGGGACAAGGTTGGTTCATTTGCATCACACTTCATAGGAGGGGAGTCTATTCTATTCCATCCACCATCTATTTACATTTCTACATCTAGTTATTGCTCGCTACTTCACAAAGTGTGACTAGCAAAAGAGCACCTAGGGCACAATTTCCACACACACACTCATAACTACATTTGGGTTTGAAATGTAGTGCAATGCTCAATTAGTAAGCCCACCATTGTGGTAGTTGAGGTCAGTTTGAACCTTTCATTTGCATCTTTATTTTTTTAGGGATTTGATACTTATTTTGGTTTTTTGTAGGTCTCCTCTTCATCTTTGATTACGAGTGACATTCGGCGGTGCATCAACATACACGTGACAAGTAGCGAGGCTTTCAGATCTTACAATGACCCTACAAAATTGGTTTATGGACCTCCTGCATCAGACCAAGGCACCTAGATCTCATACCAAGGCTCCCCAAGAGCCCCCATCCCTCTCTAGGTGCCCCAGTCTTCTCAGAAATCTTAGATCTGTCCTTCCGAGAGCTCTTATGTGGTCATTTCTCCATTCTATTTTCTACATGTCATTGCAAAATAGTCTCAACTATTATGCAAATACACATTTTTTTCCTCTTCCTTCTTGCACATTAGGGTTTACATTTTCATTAGCTTATTTGCTTGGGTCATTTTCTATATTTACTTAACTATTATTTACTCCATTTTACTTCAGTTATTTACTATTTTACATAACATAGATTAAACTAAAATTAGGTTACCATATCCCATTTTAGTTTAATCAATGTGTACTTACTTTTTTTTCTTAAAATATCTATATATATATATATATATATATATATATATATATATATATATATATATATATATATATATATTATTGTTATACCCTATTGGATTTGTCAGTCGTGTATTCAAGGTCTCGTAGAGTGAGGAAAACATTTTTTGTCTTGATCTTCCTTCCCACCACATTCACAACCTTTTAGAGAGGTTATTCCAAAGACATTTATTTCGACATTTTTTGTATGCAACACCATATGTACAATAAATTTTTGTTTACGAGCTTATATGATCCTTTAATATTTGAAATTCGTTTATATATTTTTTTAAAAAAAATATTAAATTATATCATTGATGATTACATATGAATTTTACCACAACTGTGTCTACTATACCGTAAGACCTAAAAAAACAAGTGATATGTGATAGGATGTATGTATTAGAGGCATAAATTCAATGAAATACATATAAACTTGATTAGTTTTACATGCTTAATTTGAAAAAATAATAATGTCTTTATTTTTTGTACATGCAAGCACAAATGACAAAGAGGAGGGTCTCTCAATTTTTGAGATAGAGTACTCATATCTCTACATTTAAAGGGAAGAGGGGAAATTTATTTAGTCACTCTAAGGTGTTGAATAAATATTTATAGATATAGTTTTACAAATCTAGTTGTACTGAGATATATAGAGGGCTATATATAGTTCCATAGACCAATATGGTCCATTTTTTATACCTACATGGCTCATGTTGTATGTTAATGACAATTTTTTTATGTTTTTATGGGATATATGATACATATAGATGTGCACATTTGACTTAATTTTCATATGTATGTATATAAAATTATAATTTGCGTATTCCATTTTTATTTTAGTTATCTATTAAATGTTTTATTCATATTCAAGTCACTGAGTAATGTGGTGAGATGAGGCCTTTGTTTCCTAAGGTATATAATCTGATACAACAATGATATTATATATATTAAGAGATAACAAAAACAATGTGTTACCAAACATTATTTTGTATACAACATTGTCACCAATCTAACTACGAATCAAATAAATCCCAAAGAGGCCCTTAAAAATCCTAAGATATCCTAAATTTTCTATGTGAAGTCATTACAACAAGTTCTAGCCATAAAAACGTGAACAATTCCATAGTCCCTTTTGAAAACAACCTAGATGAAGATACCAATTTATAGTGCTTTTTTGGTTTACCGTGTAACCTAGACACACACATGTACCAAATGGATATTACACTCAAGTTTGATACAATTAAACTTCTCTTTTTATTTTTTTCAACCAAAATACAATGCTTAAAAACTCTTATACTCCTATTACACCCTTAACAAAACTTAGGTTATAATATCTATCCTCAAAGAGACGTGACCCAATACTACTAACTCGCGCATTTGATGTGCATGCTCTCACAATCCACTCCTTTTGAACAACTCTAAATATTTATGAGGAATAATGACATGAACTTCTTACTATGGGCTAACTTTATTTCCCATTTACACTCTTCAAGATTTAAGTACATTGTCCACCCTAAGTTAACTAATCTCCTTAGAAATGATATGTCGTCTCGACCAATGGAGCTTGGAAGGTTTGGGACAACGGGAAAAAATGATGCCTCAAATAGTTTATTCCATATGCCCGTAAACCATAACATTGACTCAAACCGAGGCTTTTGGCACATTGCATTCATTGACACCCAGAGAATACCGACTGGAGGGAAGGAACCGAGAGATAATTTTATATACTGGACCTAACTTGAACTTTAGGATTAGACAAGATGTTCCTGTGTACCACATTTGTAAGAACTTGTTTATTAAAGTTTGACAATTTTTTGGTCTCTTGGATCTTAAGAGACATCTCCCACCAATGTAGTCTAGAAGGTCCAGGATGGTTGGTTAGAAAAACAACACCTTCGATAGCATATAATATCCTCATCGAATGTTTGGGTGTCATCTGTCTCGTCGGTGTAATGAGGTTCCATTCGTAAGATATTACCCTGAACACCCTAACACTGACTCAAAATGACACTTTTTGGCGTGTTTCTTCTCTACTACCCTAAGAGAACTGGTAGAGAGGAGAGAAACCGAGAAATAATTTTGTAGATGGGCCAATGCCAAGTTGTAAGCTCATAAGGGAGGTTCCCAAGTCTCATGGCTTGCATAACTTTGTCACAAAATTTTGAAAATTTTGAAAGTTTTTTAGTCTTAGGGATCTTTAGAGATGTCACTAGACTATTGTATCCTATAAGGTCTAGGACAGGTTGTACATATGATGCCTTCAATAGTGTATACCAGCCCACTTAAATGTTTAGGCACCATCCATTTGGTTTAATGAATTTTCATTTGAAAGATATCACCCTGGACACCCTAACATTGACTTAAACGGACCTTGTTAAGTCATTCCAATAAATCTTCTGCATCGACTCTCACTTTAAGCATTGCAAGCATCGCTTCTTGATCGAACTTCATGAACTTTCCATAAAATTTTATTGTAATGTTTTCCATGGAATTTAATCAACTTAATATTTTTAGTAATAACTAAATTTGAATAGTGAAGTATCCTCCTATGGGTTTCAAATTCTTCAAATAACCATTGATGTACATTTTTATGAGGGTATCTTTGAATCCATGTTCTTGTTACAACCACAAACCTTGTAAGATAAACCAGGTCTACCCCATCTGTGACACCTGTAGTTAATTTCTTTTATGACTTTACACATTGAAAAATATACTAGTTTTTCCCTCCTCATTCCTTCATCTGCAACAACTGCAATTAAGTTTTCTACATCCAAAGTGTTACCACATTTTTTAGTACAATTACAAAAAATAAAATATCACTAAAATTTAAAGCAAAATTTTTACTATTGATATTTTACTTGGTTCTATAAGATCTTAGATGTGATCAAAATCAATTGATTATGTCATTTCATTATCCTCTAATGTTTGTGATAGTTGTCATGTCGCCATAATCGTAAGGGGCCTGCAACACCATTCATCAACCCATTATTTTAACTAACACTCATCCCAATCAAAATCCATATAAGTTAAACAAAATCATGTCATGATCCTAATATAAATAGTCTAGGAACTATAATCACAACTTTGAAATGAGTGGAAATTGCTCAATCCAATTAATGTGTTGTAATATTCATACATTTCCTTATTTTCTTCCTTCACTAACTAGAAGAATATTTTCACATGAGAATATTTTTCTGATCCACTTGACAATGTTTCACTACACCAATCTACAATAGTTGTAGCATTAATTAATTTTTCACCTTTGTTATACTTTAACTCGTCTCTTTTTAAGGCCCTTTTTACACATGTTCTAACACCATCATGATCCCCATTTCCATGCCCAACCTCAAAGAAACTCCAAAAATGTTGAACTCTAGTCTTCACATGCATCCTTCTCAACCAATAAAACATGCTAGAAGTCTTAAAGTAGTTACACATAATTGTATGACCAAATGTAGTGTTGATTGAACATGATATCTTTGACATTCAAATTCTTATAAAACATCTCAAAACAACCTTGGATGAACTTTGGGAATGTGATTTGTCATAATATAAAAGTGGTACTCTCTCAAAATATTTCTAACATCATCTGTGATATCATGTGCATGTCTAAATGTAATATGCACAAAAATGGAAACTTGAATTGAATTATAGTATTGGGATTGAACCTCATTTTTTGTTGTAGTGTATAATTTTTAGAAAAATCTAAAACTGAAACAATGGTCCCAATTGGGAAGTTGTCCTTACATATCCTAAATTTTCCATCCAAAAATTGATCTCGGTGTGTGTTTCTTGCATATTGGTAAATAATGTTCTTAAATTGTACTTTGAAATCAGATATGGGTACTTGGGTTCTAACCAAGTCACATGTTGATCTATTGTCCATATTTTAATTCATATCTTATAGATTTGTAGTTTAAAATCAACCAATTACTTTCCAAACTCATGTGTAGTTTCCTCATGTAGGAAACCACTCTAATGGGACAAGTTACCACAATTGCTTCATGTTATGTATAACAACTTTTTAGGAAAAATGAAATTGTTCATCACGTCTTTCACATAAAATACTTGGAACTAATTCTCTAACTGATTTTGGTGGAGAAGTTACCTTACATTCCTGTATAATATTGTCAATATGTAAAGTACAATGTATATAACAAAAACATCAAAATGCATAGAAAATTCAATATGAGCCTTACAACAAGTGGTGTATGTTTGGTTTATTTTGACATAAAATGTCTTGCACATCTCAAATGATCTTTGGATAATCCTCAATTGATCCTTTTATTATTAAAAAAATGTATTATAGAGTTCTATTTAGGTTGTTTCCAAGAAATTTTTTGGATGTATCTCATGAAATTTTAGTCTTTTCTTCTTCTTAATACATATTTAAGATTAGGCAAGACTCTTGTGTTCTCATGCCAAAAAATCAATCAAATTCTTGTTGATTCTACTAATAACTTGTATTTTCTTTGCATTCTACCACTAAATGCCCAACACTATGTGGCTAAAGTATCATATAATCTTATTCTTCTTCTTATGACTCTATATAAAATTTTCTTATTTAATTTTAGGGTTGTACTTGTTTCACTTACAAATTGATGTGTAATTGTTACCTTACTCACAATATACTCAATTAATATTTGTCTTGCAACATTACTATCTTTATTTCAACTAGTTTTACCTATTGAATTAAATGCTTCACTTAGATTATTTATGATTGTATTATTTCTTCCCTCTAGTTTTCTTGTTCTCAACCCTAAAGTATGCATCATAGGCCTCATTTTTTATTTTCATAATTTCAAAAATAATTGACATCGTTGTGTATGTGTTTTATTTTCAAATGCATAGTTTCATACTTGTTTAGCATGACGTCTAGTTATACGTTTTGACATTTTACCTTCCATGGGTTCTAATATATTCTCATCTATTTCAATCAAATATCTTGTGTTCTTCTAATTATATTAAATGGAGGGGTGGGCATAGGTAAGACATCATTTCTTATAAGTGATGGTGTTATTGCTTCAACCATAGGAGGGGGATGTGTGTCTAAGTCAACATCTAACTCTATGGGGCTAGTATTAAATTGTTCTTCATTTAGAATGGGTTCAATTGGAGTCATCATATGATCATCATGAAAATTCATTGTATCATCATGCTCCAATACTTCATTAGGGATAAAGTTTTATTACATTATGTTTCTCCATGTGTTTCATCATTCATTACAAATTCATTACCATGTCCTACATATTCAATTTCATCATTTGGAAATATATTTTCTTCTCTACTCTCAATTGAAGATGTTTGTAAATTCAATTCTATTAAATTAGACATGTTATTCTCAATAGAAACATTATTTATTATAGAATAAGTACCTTGAACTTCATTAGAACCTTTTTTCTTTGCTCTCCTAAGTGTTTGTCTTTTTCTTTCTCTTTCTCTTTGAACTTCAAGTTCTTCATCTATTTGCTCTTTAATTCATCTTTAACGGTGACTACATGAATCCATGGCTGAATTTTATGCTTTTTAATTAAATGAGGATGAAAATTCTAACAAAAAAGATCAATTTTGATGTTTCAAACAAGATAAAATGGAGAATTCATATGTCTTTTATGTGCAGAGTGAATTTAGAACCCATAAAGTGTGAAATTTGTAGTGAAAATGGTAAATGAAATATGAATTTTATGTTTTTGTTATAATTATACAAAGGTGTATGCCCTTTACAAAAATTATGTATGCCCTTTGCAAATTTAGTTGCAAAGAAAGTAGTTAAACGATAAAAAATCATCAATGCACTTATTGTTTACAAGGGCATCCTCCCTTTACAAAGGGCATACACCCTTAGTATTTTTTCAAAAACAATAATGTTTTTCCTCCTAAAGAGCCATGGATTTTGGCTATGGAATTTTAACCTAGGTTTAGACCTACATTTGATAAGCTAACAAGGCTTTATGAGGATTTTGAACATTTTTAGCCTTGGTAGGCACAAATTATTTTATCATACTTTGTGTATTTTTTAAATAATATATGTATATATATGGGTTTATAGACGGGAGAATCTAGTCTTCAAAAATATAAATTTTAAAAAATTTAATTATTATTTCCAATTACTACTTAATTTCTACATAATGTTACTCATTATGATTGATTCATTAGCATTACCAATAGTTTAATAACTTTTTAACAATTAACCAACATATTATAAAACTTATATCTCAAAAATCTACTATTATTTGGCTATTGTTTAAAAGTATCCGTACACTTGCGTTTTCATTTTTCCTACTTTCTTGACTTGTAAAATCATTTAAAATTATTATATTCATTGAAAAAATATTCTCAACAATCTTCAACATTTTTTGAATCCTTGTATGAAATTTCATTTAAAAATTCATTCATTTGCTCCAAAAAAAGTGTGTCCATACACATGCACTTTTCTTATGTTTTCACAAAAACTTATTATGTCATTATTAGAAATGAGTAAATGTCATATGGGTATGGCAAAAATTACATATTTAGAAACTAGATTCAAAATGTCACAATTTATCTTCTTACATCGTCACAAAATTATTTGACTAGGTGCCTCTAAAAGTCTCTCCAAGGTCATGTATTGTTATTTTCTAGAAAAAAAGGTGGCCTCTTATCCCCCCTTTTGACCCCCATTATCCTACATTTGCCTAGATATAGAAAATATGTAGGTATCAATCCACATTCCCTCATCAGTTGAATGTCCTCTTGAAAATCATATTCAATTCATAATATTATAATAATCATAAATTCAAATAAGTTTCTTCACGGATTCTATTATGAAAGCTTATGCATCAGAACAATGATGTTGGTCAAATTCAATGTCCATGTTTCTCAAATAAACTACAATTCCTATTATTAAATTTATAAAATATTAGAAAACAAAATTTAGTGAATCAACAACTACTGCATTTAATTTCGCTAAATTCCTTAATTTGGTCTTTTCTCATCTTTAATAATCTTTCTTTCGCTAGATTTGGAAAACTTATGTGAGGTGGAAGATGAGTCCTAGGCCCTACTTTGCTCTTGTCTTACAACCAAAGAAACTAACTAAACATTCATGATATTATAATTCTAGGCATTGGGTATTAGTTTGTAAAATACTTCCTTATGATTCAAGGACACACATTGGATTGAAAGGTCGATACAATTTCAAGTCCAATATAAAAATATTTGTATTTGATTTCAGACCCATATTTGAATGAAAACTTGTAGATCATAAATTCCTTACAGAAATTATGATAAATTGGTCCTCTCTCATCCTTTTTAATCTTTCTTTGCTATATTTAAAAAACGTATGCGAGATTGAAGATGAGTTTTAAGCCCCATTTTGTTCTCATGTTATAACCAAATAAACTAACTAACAATACTTGTTATCATAATTCAAGACATTGGATATTAGTTTGTAAAATGCTTCCTTATGATTTAAGGACACATCATTGGATTGAAAAGTCCATACAATTTCAAGTCCCATATCGGAAATAGCTCCATATGATTTTAGACCCATATTTGAATGATAACTTGTAGACCATGAATAGCCATAGTAATAATGAGTCCACTTTTGTCGTTCATTTTTGAAGGAAGAATGACAACATACAAGATATGGATTGTTGATCGCAAGATCAATAAAATTTTCCATGTGTCCTTCACTATAGATTTATTTTGCGCATTTTCTATTTGTCATTTTCCCATGTAAGTAATCCCTCATTATGTGAATAATATAAATTTAAGAAAGAATTGCAACACAAAATCAAATAATCCTACAAATATTTCTTATAAATCATATTATTCTTCCATCTCACACAAAAAGCATCCATTAGTGTCACTTGAAGTTCACAAAAATTATACTCGGCCAAGAGGTAGGTAAAAAGGTTTGCGTTAGAATGAGAAAAGTAATAGTAAATTTGATGAAAGTGCAAAATTCATGAAAAAATCACAAGATATAGAAAAACTATAAGCATCCATCCCCATGCCTAAGGTTAGTCAAATGTACTCTTGAATATGTATTCAATTCATAATATTGTAATAATCATATTCATATTAGTTTCTTTCAAATATCTTATGAAAACTTCTTACACCATAATGATTATATTGGTTACATTCAATGTCCATGTTGCTAAAATTAACTATCCTTCATGTCATATATATATATATATATATATATATCATATATATATATATATATATATATGAATCAAAGCTTATTGCATTTAATTTTTCTAAATTCCTTATAGAATTTATGAGAACTTGGTCTTCTCTCATATTTTTAATTGCTCCCTCATATTGCAAAACCACATAATGCACCAATATTTCAAAATAACATGGGTAAGAATGTATTGTAATGTCCCCTTTTCCTGTGCCAAAGGCTTAAGGGTCAAGTGAGTCCAAGCCGTGGTCATATCCAAGGGGCGGGGGAAACTGGGGGATACTGAGAAGGGGTCACATGGTACTAATAGTCGTGTTTGGCATTTGGGGGTCACTTTGGACCTTGGCAACTTAAACGGGAAAAATTAACTTTAGTTACTTTTATTTTATTGACCCCTCTATGGAATGAAACACGTCTTGGTCTATTGGGGCTCTTTTGCCTTGGAATGTATATAAGGAGTGGGAAAAAAGAGAGCACTTTTTACATATACATTTTATCGACCCCTTCTGTGCAGCTTGTTGTTGTTGTGTTTCTACACTTGGAGTCAAATCCCATAGGGACCCTAGCTTCGATGGTGAGAGACCCATCCCTAGCTAGCAAGGCATTCTTTGGTAGTGAGAGATCTACCCTAGTCTATCATTTTGGAGCCGTTTTCTAGGCTCCGTGACGCAGATCTTATCTTAGGTTTTAGAGGACGGATTTTGGGGTTTTGGGGCATTTCGAGGAAGATAATCGGTGGGCTTCCGAATTAGATTCACGGTAGCCATTTGGACAATGTATGGTATCTCGTTGAAGGCACCTCCATCATTTATCGACCCCTCTTCCAAGCGTGGTGACTTGCAACCTTTATTTGGGGGTTTTCTAGTGATCGTTGTTAGATATGAAGGTGGAAATATTATTTCTTGTTTCTGTTAATGTATTTCCAAAAACCCTTAATTTATGCTCATGTATTTGGTGATTTATAGATTTTAGAAGTTTACCAACCACCAAGTGCACTCTGTAATTCTCTAGCAGCAATATAAAATTCCAAAATGTTGTTCTAGTGTTTATTATTATTATTGGAAGATTCCCACAAAATTTCATGCACTTTGGGCAAGTATTTTGTGAGCTATCAATTAAATGCCATTCGATGTCCTAGCTGGTCATTTTCAATAAAAATTAGTATTTTACTTTGCTGCAATTTTTCATATATTTGGTGCATTTTAAGTGGTATCCCATAAGGGATATTTCAGTGGTATCAGAGTTGTTGTTCCTCCACTGTGTTGTGTCAAGTATGGTAGTTTGGAAAGATCTCAATGTGGGTTTTATGAAGGAAATGTTCACCAACATGGTGAAACAACAGGAAGCCACTAACCTTTATTTGAGCCAGCTCACTCAAAATGTGAATCAAAACAGATCTAGGGACAATAAGGAACATGGTGAGAACAAAGTGATAAAGGGTGGCCAATAGAGGTGTTTGATGAGGATTCTTGTTGGAGGAAATATCAATCTTTGAGTAAGGGTTTCAGAGATAATATGCCATTTCCAGATTATTGCATAATGAAGATTGGTAGCAAGCCCAAGCAAGATCATCATATGTCGGTACCTGAGTTACAAAGGAACTCACTTGAAGAAGAAGAAGCTTCTAGAGAAAAAGGTATGATTTCCATTGAGAAAAATAATCGCATTAGTGAAACTTTTCTTGTTGGAGAAATTATTCCAGCTCAGGAGAAGGAATTTGTATATGCAAGCAAAGAGGATGTAATGGAAACTCTAAAATAGTGTGAGGAATGGAATAGTGGAGCTAGAGCTACTAGATTGATAGCTGCCCAAGCAAGACAACACCAACAAGAGTTCAAGGAAAATATGTGGGAAAATGATGCAAGGAAGCCTACACCCATGAAAGAAGACTCTATGGAGCAGCTGGCACATGAGGAGGAGCCTCACATGGACACTTGTGTAAAATTGCAGCCTATTGTAATTTCCAAACCAACAACTGTTGATCAGCTTTCAGATACTTTCAACAAGCACTCAGGCAATAATGTTGGGGGAAGATCAACATATGTCTATCTTGAACACATGGAAGACATTGATGGCCTTGAAGGGTGTGAAGAGCAAACTATTATGTCTTATTTATTGTCACCTATTCCAATTTACTTCCATCATGAGATGCATGGTATGGTAGATGAAAAATTCTTCATCATGGATTTTGTTGGACCATTGCTCCAACTAGGAGAATATGAGCATCTGGTGGATGATATATGGTGGCAAGTTTTAGCTCACTTAACATATACAAGGGCTCAGGGGCATTATAAGCTATGGGATCCTGGTAATATGTGGTAGTTATCCAAAACTAACAATTCTGATGTTGAAAACTTTGTGACTGATTTCATAAGCCAAAGAAGGAATTCAAATGTGTCTTGTGTTGGCAAGCACGATTCCTTCATTGGGGACTCCGGTTCAAGAAGGGAGAGTAACTCTCAAGGTACTAGCGTTGGTTTTCTGATTGCTAAAAATGGTAAGAGAATATTTTTTAATCATCTTTGGCTTGTTGGACTGTGTATAAAAGAGTCATAAAGAGAGGAGAAAATGTTTTATTAATAGAGCCCATGACTGATTTTTATACCAGCTACATGGTGGAACCCTTGGAAGGGTTAGTGGGGGCATTTGGTCCTCAAAGTGCTCAAAGAATCAAGGTGCACTTTGTTGTTAAAAAAGAAGAGTTGAATTCAAGGTGCATTCATGACTTTAGCATCCTAAGGTATGAGAATGGTTACCATCTTCCTAGCTTGTTGAGTTCTCCTATGTTGTTGCCATGTTTCTATTATTTGGGACAACATTTACATGCTTGGATGATTGAGGAAGACTATTTCATAATCACGTTTCAAGGTATGCTAGATGGAATAAACACATCTTCCATTCACATTGCTCTTGATTCAGCCAATAAACATATGTTGGCAAAGAAAATAATGTAGGGGCCCATGATATTGAAAGGACATGAGGTATGTGGTGTATTTATTGTGGTTGAATTTGCTAGAGGTAAGGTTGTTTTTGGGATGCAATGGTTGCATGATGTTAAGGAAAATGATGATGCATGGGTTGAAAAATCAAAGGAGAATGAAGATGTTGATCCTATATCAGAAATTCTGAGTTGCAAAGGTATGATGAGCAGCCCCAATTATGCTATTTCAGATGTGTTGTCTTCTCTCATGATGAGAATCCATGGGTACAACAAAGGGTATGAAGTTCCTTATGATAAAGTTTATGGATGCATGAGTTCTAATATTGATTTCCCTTTCTCTTGCATTTACGGTGAAATGAAAATATGGGGAAAGAGAATAAAGTATGATGAGGGAGCAACCATGTGTATTCCCAACATATAGGGATGAAAAGAATGATAACCAGAACGTACCAAGCCAAGAACACAGATGATAATCAAACACCACGATCAATAAGATTAAGTAATTCACCGTAATAACTTTACATAAACCTTTGCAAACAAATGAGCAGCAATATCATATATTATTATGGAACTCAATGCAATACAATGAGAATGTCCCTTGCTTAAATAAGCAAGGAATAACAATCTAAGAACCAATAAGGTCGTAGATCAAACCATAAATCAAGGAAATAACTAGTCAACAAAGAACTAGTTAAGACCATAGATTTAGGAGAGAACTAGACATTAAGGATCTAGTCCATACCATAGATCAAGGAAAGAACTAGTCAATACCATAGATCAAGGAAAGAACTATACCTAACAACTAGATAATATCTTCTAATATCTAAATAAGATAAAAGAAATATTCACACACATAAGTGGGTGAGGATAAATATAATAAAGGTAAATAAAGTACCTAGGTGAACATGAGCTAAGGTAAATACCTACTCTAACACCCCCCTCAAATGAAGCTAGGGGCCAAAATAGAAGTGGCATGTCCACAGTATGAGTCCCGATAACTAGGCCTGATGAGGTACTCATGTACAATAACCGGGAAAACAAAGAGACACCGCAAGGTACCCAAAACTAGTAACAACGAAGTAAAGAGAGTAAAAACCTGCTCTAAGGCATCCCAAGAAGCTGGCTCAAAAAATCATACAATGTTGAAGAAGTTTGGTGTACACTGTGGTCTGAATCCATACTCAATCACAAAACTCAAAAACAATTGACACTGGGTTTCACCAAAATAGCTCCATACAAGGAGATTGTCAATGGAGTGATGTGGAAAGTGCAAAAAAAACACCAAACATAATTCGATCAATTGTTGTAAATAAGTGTGCCACGATCTAAGAACAAAGACCAAAGTAAAAAGGCAAGGACACAAAATCCAATGTCATGATCCAAGAAAAGCCAAGGTACCAAGGCAAGGACAAAAACCCAAAGAAGGGATAAGCACCACAACCTCTCATATTGTTGAATGGGTGGAGTGGCGCTACAAATCTATATGAGTTGTCAAAACAACTACTCAAACACTGAAAAATAACACTAGAATGCACCATAATAGATCCCCCATAAGAGATACTGTCAACATGCCAAAAGTGTCGAAAATACAAATACAAAATCTCTCAACAAACAAGAGAGATACACTACACCTGCTAAAGAAAAATGCTCAAAACAAGAAGCATCACAATGCATAAGGTATAAAAAGTGGAGCAAGAGGCCGAATGGTGGAGGAGCCACACCTATAGAGTCCTCTCAATGAATGTCTATGTCACTACCACGAGTGATCAAATATCCACCCCAAATCAACACGGATGGATGAAGAAGATGCCTACATATGACTTGGTGTAAAATGCACAATGGGTGCATGCAAAATAACATCAGAATGTGTGTCAGGTTGATCATGTCTGACAGCTGAAATCTCAGGTTTCTCAAGCCTGAGTGAAGGTGCATAACTCATGTGTTTCTCATGATCCTCAGAAAGAGTCGAGTAAACAAAAAAAGGAGCTCTGTTAATGTGTGATCCTAATGAAGTATCTACTCGAAAACCAATGTCATGACGATAATTCCACTTAACATGTGGAATAGAGGAAACAATACCCTGTGAATGTCTACCAATGACTCCGCTAGTGAGACCCATAGAACAGAGCATGCGAGAATTGAATGCAATGGTATGCTTCTCAAAAAAAAACCATACTGGAAAGCGAAGTAAGATACACAACATGTGGTACTTGTCAGAAAGTAGGCACAGATGTGGAAGAGCATGTAGTAACAAGCTTCATAGGTGTATGAGCATCAAGAGCATGAACAGAATCAAAGACTAACAGATCAATGTCAGTGGGTTTAAGAGCAATATCTACAAGTGGACTAGGAGCATGGATATGGTTGTCCACAATATGATGGTGATGTTGTAGGCTAGCAAGTTTGTTCTGCAGAGAGTGTATTATTGTATCCTTATCATGAATGAGTGATTGTAGAAGAGAATTTCATTTCTTGAGTGATCTATTTTCTTCCAAAAAATTTATAATATCCTTGAAGTCCACATACTTCAGAGAAAAGCATATCATTCTCAGAATCCATGATAGGTACAAACTGTAACCCCTAAAAGTTTAGGACATCGGGCTCAACCGAAATTGCGTCCACAATTGATTACAACACTCCTCCATATTTGACACTTTATAATTATAGTGAAAGTCTCAAAATAAATATTTTCAATGGAAAGAGCATGAAAAAACAAGCACTTTTGCAAAAAACGGCACTCAAAACCGAGTTACCAATCAAAAGTTACAAGCTTTTTAATATTTTGCTCTGTTATTTATTTTAGTTGCCACTAAAACAAAATAAATTGTTGTTGCCTTCACCACACAAATAAAATTAAAGGGGGCTGAAGTTAAGCACCTACTAGTAGGAATCACAAGCTTTAAGCCCTCATATGACCATACCATATGACCAAGGGCTAAAGTCAAGGTTGACCAAGTAGACCAAGGAAATAACTAGTCAATACCATAGATCAAGGAAAGAACTATACCTAACAACTACATAATATCTCCTAATATCTAAATAAGATAAAAGAAATATTCACACACATAATTGGGTGAGGCAATAAAGGTAAATAAAAGTCAGTCATGCTAAGGTAAATACCTATAACAAGGGAATTGAGTTATGTCCATGGAAAGATATGTCTTGCACAAAGAAGGTAACTCATATCTTTATTGTCATTAAGAGAAGTGAAGTACTTGAATGTGTTTGTACATTTGGGTTACTTGAAGTTGGAATCATTCATTGGACATATTGGCTTCCATATTTTGGGAAATTTGCATTCATCCCTCATGAAAAACAAAAATTCAAGGAAAACAAAGAAATCAGATTTTAGGGTATACAAGGGTAGATCGCAAAAGATGTGATTGGTGAAGAAAGAAGCATGTCATTGCAGCTGGTCAAATTGTGAAGGAATGCAACCTCTTGTGGGTCATGGTGACATCACAAGGTATGAGACAAGTGGGATATTTGATGACTCCTATTCTGACGGGTTGTTTGCTGCAGACACAAAGCACACCATGATGACTTATGAGGAGAGCAAGGGTGACAGAGGTGAGGAGATAGAGACTCGCGAGATGGATGATGGAGATGGGGTTGCGTTGGATAGTGTTGATGTGGGGCAGGAGGAGGAGACTTTTCCTCAGGAGATTATAGCCACATTGTCTAGTACTCTGATGTACAAGGCATTTAGGATTAGAGGAGTTATGCAGGTGAAACAAGTTGGGGTACTCTGCTGAGACAGGGTAACCCACAACTGTATTGATGCCTCATTGGTTGAGAGGTGAGGATTACATAAAGAGATTTTTAGGGCCTCAACGGGGTTATAGCCAATGGAGAGTCTATGAGGGGCTCATGGCGGGTTCCCGTACATACCAAA
This sequence comes from Taxus wallichiana var. yunnanensis, assembly GCA_018340775.1. Classification (NCBI taxonomy): domain Eukaryota; kingdom Viridiplantae; phylum Streptophyta; class Pinopsida; order Cupressales; family Taxaceae; genus Taxus; species Taxus wallichiana. The sequence continues at coordinate 383,597,157 of CM031239.1, read as the reverse complement.
ATCAGAGGGTAGGTGCACCGTCGAAACAACGTTAAACGTGCCCCAATGATGATACAGTCTCTCTTGTAAGGTTTTCGAGATCCGTAAAAGCTCTCCAAGTATACATTAACATCCCGCATACCCCGCTTAGCCCCTGTGTGCTTTGCTTTTTCCTTCCCCCTTCTTTTCTTTGCTTTTCGGTCTTCAGTGACGAAACCGCCGCCCTGCCCGGCCAGGTGTCCTTCACGCGTTTTCCAAAATGCTCTTTTAACATGACTCGTGTAAATTTTCAACATTTACCAGCTTTTTCTCACTACCTTTGCTTTTATTTATGATTCTGGTTCCCTAGAATAGTGTTTTGGCATTGTTTATGGTTTAAGAGATCAATTTGGTTTTCACCTTTGGGTAAATGGGATTCTATAAATAGCTGGCTTGTGCTCAAGCAAATGGCCCCTCAAATTTGCCTCTGAATTTCTCATTTCAATAGCTTAGCCCTTTCAATTTTGTTTAGGATTTATAGTTTCATTTGTTGTATGCATGGTAGTGTTGTTTAGCTATCGAAAGCCACATATTCTCCTTGTGTAAGTGTTGTTATTATTTCATCCAATCAATTGGAGTAGGATAGTTTGATTTTCAATAGGAAACCATTAAAGTTGTAGGTTCTACTTGTCAAATAGGATAGTTTTAGGTTCTAGATGTTTTATGTTGCATGACTCACAATAAATCCCGCTAGGAATTACATAAGCCAAGCTCTGTTCACTTGTGTTATCCCTCTCCTACTCGCATTGTATTCAGTCTGCATCCTAAGCTACCTTTGTTCCAATATCTACTTTTGTTGATGCTAGCATTACATGCTTTTCTGGATCCACGTGAGCACAAAGGAATGAGGAGATCACACTGAGGGGACAAGGCCACACACCATCGGATTCGCCACTGTTATGCAAAATCCAGGTTCAAGCTTTCAAAAGTTCTAGTTAAAGCATATCAAATAGAGTAGCCAATCATTTCATTTCAGTTAATTTTACTTTCGATATTGCCAGGGAAGCTGTGGGGATTGATAGTTTCTGAGAAACTATGATTCACTCCTCACTCCTGAGGTAGGATCGAGAGTCTTTCAAATAGATTAGATCAGTTATCTAGTTACTTAGAATAGATTCACAATCGCATTGAGATAAGTAGCTATACAAATTTGCTTTGTTTGTTTTAATTTCGTTATTAGTTTAGTTGTCAATTTCTAGATATATTAGATAATTGCTCTTTTAAATTTTGTTTAGTAGTCAGATTTAGAAATATACATAGATATATCTTGCGTAGTCGGTTTATTCTGTCATTAATTAGCTTTACATCATTTCCTTTTGCATGACAATCACGGGACCTAGGGAGCCCAGAGAATACGTATTTGAGCCTATCGTGCCTCAACCCAATCTTGTCACAGCAATAACCGATATAGACCAGAATCTTAGAATCCAAGTCTTCCAAACAACAACAGACTTACAACAGATCAGCTCGCAGTTAAGAGGGTTAAACATAGAAGACGACCAAGCACACATATTCTGGTCAAACCAGCCAAACTACAGGTTACCTTAGATAAACATCCGCATGACTGTAGAAGGGCTTGAAAGAGAGCAAACATTCGGTTGTGACCCTTTGGTCCCACAGCCAGACGCAGGAGATATTCTCACTGATATAGACACTAACTTAAGAATTCAGGTTGCAAGAATGCCTGTAAGATACTCTGAAAAGATTACACAACTGTTAATTCTGAACATAGAGGCCGAAAAGGCATATGACTATTGGATACTAGGGATTAGGGACTGATTCCGCACATGACCATAGCAGGTCCACAACAACCATGAATCTACGGTTGTGATCCACAAATCCCACAACCCAACGAATCCACAAGTCAATCCGACGTTGACGCTGGCTTACGCACATTAGTATTTAGATCCACTCCACTTCCGCCTATCATAATCACACAGTTATCCTTGTTGGATATAACAAGCTAACAAAGCTAAGGATTTCTAGACTAGACCAGAGAATCACCCGTAGAGTCCACTATATCCATCATCCATCCTATGACCCTATCTGGAGATATACACGAAACAATCCCAGGTCATTTTCCTCTGTATCCCACAACCTATAGATCGGATCACGCCAGAGCTCGATATTGATTAGATCCTTCAAGAAGTCATCCTCGCCGACCGATCTATCACACCAGTTTCAGGTTAGGAGGGCCTTCTTTGCCTTAGATTCACATATTCCATTAGTGCGTGTCAAAGATATAAGATTGCCTAACTAGTTTACCCATACCCCACGTATAATCCATCCCCACCGGCTGTCTCGGCATGACCTCGGGAGGTTGGGTGCGAGGAAGAGTTACTTGTAGATTCCCATGCTCGCTTGTCACTTTTCCATCGTACAAAATTGGTGAACCAACGTGAAATTCCTACTTTCTGGTTCGGAGTCATATTGCTACATGTTCTTCCCATTAGTATATGTTTCGTCTTTTCCGCATCATTTTCCTTCACATCAGCTTCACCAACAAAATTGGTGAACCCAACGTGAAACACATAGTGCTTCCCCTTTTCTTTATTACCTCTTTCTTCCACCTTCGCTCTTTCCCATTATTTTTGGGTATTCATATACCCCCCGAATATGTTGGGATTTGATGCATATGGCAGACCTCTCCTAGGTCTTGAGGCATACTACACTCAACTAAATAGATAGTCATCACCCTCGCTCTCAGTATGGGGTGACAACTATTCAAATAACCAATTATCAACACAAGCTCCACCTCCAAGGACTAGATATAGTTCGTCTTTCCAAATAGAGGAGTTGGATCAACTTGCGCAAACACAACAAACAGAGCCTTCAGGCTCGAACAATATGACATTCACAGGAGAATCTGGTTCATCTCCTCAGGTGCTGCTTAGACCACAAATTAGTAGACAATCAGATCCATACCTGGTTTTAGATGATGAACATTCAAAGTGCATTATGCCAGGAATGAACAACGCTCTGGGAGTATGTACCCACCTATAGGAAGTTTACAAACACGACCCGAGGTCTCTTTTCAAGAAAACACCTCCATACCACTACCTATAGGAAATGCCCTTAGTGAAACTTGTCAGGCAACGATCAATTCATAGCAGGGTATCACATGACTATACAACCTCAGAATATACAACAAACACCACCAAGGCAAAAATTGGGACTTCACCAAATGAAGTCATTTCGACTTTAGTAGAAAGAATTAGAGGGTTAGAACTTGCTCAAGCAAGTCAAACATCTCAATTCATGCAGGCAAGAAATTCCAATCCTCCACATCATCCTAGCCAAGTAGACCTCCTCACAGGAATAGGCACGTTGGGCATGCCTCCTCAGTATTCACAACAAACACCAACTAGAACCGCCGCCTCCAACACCATTCGGGTGGGGAATATGATACCCCCGGTCTTGTACAACACAATCCACTCTTGGGGAATACTCCTTCATACTTAAACATGTACTCCAAGTCACCACAAGAAGATATGTTCTCCTCTCTTGGCATGCTTGCTCAACCACAGGGGCTTCCTTATGCCCCTGTAAACGCATACACTATGCCGTATCAGCAACCCATTCCACCTCCCCCTCAACAGGCACCATCAATGGTCGAAACCTATGTGATAGGGACTTACTCAGAGTACTTGAAAGAGCCCTTAGACTTCACCATACGAAGCGTCATGCTTCTGAGACCTCTTCCCGATTTTCCCAAATACAAAGGGGAGGGAGACCCGAATACACACATTAAGGCCTATGCCATGTACCATTCGAGAATTGCTTCCTTGGGATGGGGTTGTTGCCAAAATATTCCCCAAGACCTTGGAGGGAATCGCCCTCGATTGGTATTACAGAATACTTGAAGCTTCCATCCATTCATTTAAACAACTAGTTTCAGAGTTCATTAAGGCATTTGACATGAACAAACTGTTAAGAATAGGAATCAGGGAATTCTTGCACATTAAACAAGAACACAATGAATTCGCTCATTTCATCCAGAGATGGCGTATACCCTTTATTCTTCGGCCAGTGCTCCAAACATGGACCAAATGGAGCTATGTGATTTATTCCTTCATTCTCTCAGCAGAGAGGTGAAGGAAGAAGTCTAAAAGTTCCCACTAAGGACTTACGATGAAGTACTTGAGAGTGCTCTCCGAATAGATCAAGCGGTAATAGATAGCGGTCATAAGACATATGGAGCAAATGGGAGGTTAATCACCCCCAACCAGAATACTACGACTTACCCTATTGCCACAAATGTCAATCAAGGACCTAAAATCCTTAACAAAAAAATCAGTAACAACCGATGGGGTAACTGACCAAGCTAAAAAGGTCAATGTTCTAAATACTCCACCGCTAGTTAACAATCAACAAAACAACAACTTTACCCCAACAATCAATTCGGTGGATTTTAATCATCCACAACAACAACAACAACAACAACGGTGGATCCAGACATAGGGTCCAAGCCAAAACTCAACTGGATATCAAAATCAGAACCAAAACCAAAAACAACAAATACAAAACCTTAATCCTAATAGACATGGTTTGATCAGAGTTTTGGACCACAATATACGCCAAACCAGCAACCTAGAAATTACAATCCTAACTCGTATTGTGGTTTTCACAAGATTCGAGGCCACGACACTAGAATGTGCCGTGACTACAATAAATTCATGCAACGTTTGCTAGAGGAGCAAAGACAACTTTTCATAGATATGTTCTTGGTAGATCCTGCGTCACCAGCACCAAATGCTTTTACAGGGGTAGTTTCCCCTCAAAATGCTCCCCTCAAGATCTTCAATGATCCGCTCCCAAGTCACAATAACAGCAAATTAAATCCAAATGGGACGAACAAAGGTGTAATGGTAGGAAATAATGATTATGAAGCCTCGACTTCACTAAATCCACCTGTTGCACCACAATTAGGAAGTCAACCACGGCCCAAGATAGTCGGTTTAGTAGAATTAGATACCGAACTACCCATGGAAGCCGTAACAAGGACACGAGAGTATTCCTCTCAGCCAAATCCAAGTTGCTCGCTAGAGACAGATAACATCCAACAAATATTAGTGAAACCCGTAGGTGCCTATGATCTAATTAATGACCTAACAAAAACCTTCTCTCACATCTCCTTTTTGGATTTTCTGAGGAACTCTCCTACCCATAGGGCTTCTCTTTTAGAGGCATTAGGGTTAGGTCATTTAATTAACATCACTCCACCTCCCGAAACACAGGTAAACCATATAGACTTTGATATCTACCCTCTGGGGCAGCCGGAGAGGGATGCCGAGTTTATATTCAAAATAAACAAAATGCCAACAGATGTTGAGATTGCATGCAGAGGTGATCCGGCCTTACATTTGCAAGTATGGGTTTATAACAATTACGTTAAACACGCAATGGTTGACGATGGGGCAGCAGTTAACATAGTCCCCTTCTCTTTCCTTCAAAAGCTAGGGTATGGAGAAACAAACTGTTCCACGACTCAGAATATGCTAAGAGGCTATGATAGCCTTAAGGCCACTTTGATTAGAACTATAACACTACCAGTTACCTTAGGACCCAAAAAAATCCTGACTGAGTTTTATATTATAGATTGGGAAACCAATTATAATATGATCCTCGGCCGACCATGGATACACCGTATGAAGGCAATCCCTTCTACGCTATTTCAAGAAGTAAGGTTCTTGCACTTAGGAAAGGTATTCGTAGCCAAAGGCGATCCAAAACCATTCGATATACACCTAGCTGACTTAAAGAAAAGACCGGGCATTCACTCTGAGTTTGAACTCCCAAAGAAACCAACTTAACAAACCAACCGATGTGAAACCAGAAGAAAAGTTGGTACCTACAATGATCTTGAGACTATGAGCCTAGTCAAAGTCATCCCAGCCCTCAAGGATGAGACTAACATTGTAGGTATCATTAGGAACTACTGCGAAGATTTTCAACTTACTAGAGTAGGATCTACCAATTTTCCTACCATTTGATTCTATAGGTATGGGATATACCCTAGGTGTTGGTGCTCTTCCAAAGAGAGGATCTCTACATGGTAGTAAGTGACCAAAGAAAAAATTGACGTAACGAATGTCCCAACATCCATCTTCCCAACTAAATATTGGACTCTCCATTTTGATGGAGCAAGATGTCATTATGGGGCTAGGGCAGGTGTGATCTTTACTTCTCCCAAGGGAAAGATCCTACCGTTCGCCTTTAAACTAAATTTCAAATGTACAAACAATGGCGCGGAGTATGAAGCCCTCCTCCTTGGCCTCATCATAGCTAAAAGGCTCGGTGTTAACAATATCAGGGTGTTAGGAGACTCTCAATTAGTAGCAAACCAAGTCTCTGAGGTGTATGAAACTAGAGCTGAACACTTACAGCTCTACAAAACAGTGGTATTAACTTTGAGCAAAGAATTCGACTTCATATCCATTGAAGCAATCCCGCAAGAACAAAATCTTCTTGCAGATTCTATAAGCAATCTCAGCGTCACGCTTAACCCCAAACAGTGAGTTAGAAGATACACGTTTCGTGGTATCCCTTCGTACTAAACCATTAGTGAAAACAATGTCAAACCCTCTTTTAACAAATATAGCTGAGAACAATTCTATTATCCTAGACCACGTTGATAGTGATAGAGCCACTCTGGATTACTTAAATGCCTATGCAACGTTACATCTCACCCATCACGAGGTAGATTCATCCTTAATCCGACATTCATCTTCCTACTTCGGAAATCCCATGATAGAGCTTCCCCCACAAAAGGAACTCAACATGTACATAGTAGAGAATGGAGACGATCTGGGATTACCTCCAGCCCCGCCTGAGTTTGAAGAAGGTAACGCTTCTTTAATCGAAGAAACAATTGATATTAACATTGGAACGGAGGAAGACCCAAGGATCTTGAAACTAGGATCTTCGTTAACTCTAGAAGAAATAGAAATACACACTCGAATCCTCAAAGAACATCAGAAGGATTTCGCATTTAATTATAAAGAAATGACAGGGGTTGCACCACACATCGTGGTACATAATCTCGTCACCAAATCAGATGCAAAGCCAGTTAAACAAAAATCGAGACCAATGAAACCCAAGGTAGCTCTCATGGTAAAAGAAGAAGTAATGAAACTCCTCCAAGTAGGATTCATCAAACCAGTCAATTATTCTCAATGGATATCTAATATCGTTCCCATTCTCAAAAAGAATGGGAAGATACACATTTGCATAGATTTCCGAGACATTAATAAAGCATGCCCCAAGGACGAATTCCCATTACCATCCATTGATGTCATCGACGACGCATGTTGGTGGCTTTGAGCTTTTGTCTCTCATGGATGGATTCTCAGGATACAATCAAATCAAAATATCCGAACAAGACCAAGCCAAAACCACGTTTATAACTCCTTGGGGAACCTATTGCTATGTTGTTATGCCATTCGGTCTCAAGAACGCTAGTGCCACATGCCAAATGGTAATGACATATATATTTCACAATCTTATTCACAAGATCGTGGAATCCTACGTAGATGACTTGTTGGCCAAGGCCAGGAAGCACTGTGATCACCCGGAAGTGCTCTGTATCATTCTTTCATGTTTGATAGAATACAGAGTCACACTAAACCCATAAAAATACGTATTTGGTGTGACAGAAGGAAGCTCTGTTAGGAAATAAGAGATAAAATATGTGAAATAATCCCTTACATAATCGCAATAGTAGAAACTAATATGCAGAAAATATTACAGATCTCAAATAAAAGTGGAGAATAAATAACACAACATAGAGAGAGAAAATTTAACGTGGTTTACCCAATTTGGGCTACATCCACCAAGAATCACTTGCTCAGATTTTATTACAAGCCTCCACTCTTTCAATACAATACCCATATCCATTTAGAGCTATGCTCAACAAACTCTACAGAATTCACACCCGAATTCAAAACACATCTGCAATACATTTGCTTTTCTATCTATCATATGCATAAGACCATATAAATAGACAACTACTTAAGCAGTTTTACAAAACCATGGGTATCAAACAATGGGCAAAAAAAACTGTCCCATAAACCTATGGGTAGCCGAAGAGGTGGTTTTACAAAACAATGGGTACCAAAAAACCATGGGCCCAAAAATAGCCCATAACGGTTACCCATTACCCATGGGTTAATAAACCACCCATGAAAATTTGCTTCGCCTAGGGGCGATCGTGGGGCTTCAACCCCCGACCCGCTCACCAATGAGCGGACCACCGTAAAAATACCCGAGTGTAACACATGGAAGGTGTACCACACTCTAACATGAAAATAGGCTCCACAAACATAACAGCTCCTAGGTTACATTATATCGTCACGAGGGATCAACGTAGACCCAATTAAAATCCACGTTGTTCTTGAAATGATCCCACCATCGGATGAATCTGGAATCAGGTCGTTTCTTGGGAAACTCGGTGCCATCCGAAGATTCATCCCAGACTTAAGCTTTGCCATTAATCCAATCAACAATCTACTCAAGAAAGAGTACAACACCGATTGGACCGAAGACTGCAAGGAGGCTTTCGAAGTAGTTAAGCATTTCCTGTTGTCACCACCCACACTAATGCCACCTAAACCAGATCACCCTTTAATCTTATATTCACGAGCTACCAATGTCTCGCTAGCCTACATGCTGGCTCAAGAAGATGATGACACAAGAGAACGCATAATTTATTTTATAAGCCGCACATTACTCGATTATGAAACATGTTATACGCAAGCAGAACGAGAATGCCTTGCCATAGTCTTCATAACCAAACGCTTAAGACATTACATGCTAAATCAAGAAACGAGGGTCATTGTAAAAACAGACCATTTACGAACCTTTCTCATTAAAGGTCCTTGTTCTAAAAAATTTGGATGCTTTATGACCTTAATGGGTGAGTTTGAATTAACTTTTGTAAATCAAAAGTCCGTTAAGGGACAAATCATAGCAGATTGGTTAGCTGACAACCCATTAGACGGAGGTGATCTAGTCGATTTGGACTTTCCCGATGAATGCATATATTACGTCGAAACTAGACCTCCCATCTCTGAATGTTCTTGGTATACTGATATTATTAATTATATCATGAGCCATACCTATCCAAAAAGTGCTACAGTCAACAAAGAAGACTCACATTACGCATTATCGTAGCTAAATACGTTATTATAGAACAAGTGCTCTATCGTAAGGCTTTCGATGGAATGCTTCTAAGGTGTGTTGACACAGAAGAATCCAAGAAGATTCTCCACGAATCTCACAGTGGAATATGTGGAGGCCACTTCGGTGGTCATGCCACCGCCCGCAAAATACATCGGATGGGCTATTTCTGGCCCACTCTAGAACACGACGCAAAGTAGAGTTTGTACATAGTGTTATAAATGCCAAGAATTCTCCCACGAGATTCACATATCGGCACAAGCTCTACAACCAATCGCTACTCCATGGCCCTTTTCTACGTGGGGGCTAGATTTGATAGGGAAATTCTCTCCCTCATCTATAGATGGCCATAACTTCATAATCACGGCCACCGAGTATTTTACCAAATGGGTAGAGGCTATGCCTCTCACCACTGTACCAAGTTCCATGATCGCCAAGTTCATTTTGAACCAAATCATTTGCAGGTACGGTGTCCCACAAACCATTATCACAGATAATGGGACTTCTTTTAAGAATGAAGAGGTTCATGAGCTATGCAATAAATTTAAAATAAACCATCATACAGCCTCCTGTATTACCCTCAAGCCAACGGCAGGCTGAAGCAACAAACAAAACATTGAAATCCATTCTCCTTAAAACGGTGAAAGAAAACAAAAAAGATTGGCATTTAAAGTTATACCCAGCCTTGTGGGCCCATCGAACCTCAATAAGAACACCAACAGGAGCAACTTCTTTCTCGTTGGTATTCGGAGCGGAAGCAATTCTCCCACTTGAGGTTGAAATACCCAGTCTCCGCATCTCATTACAAGGGATTCTGGATGAAGAAGCTTATAGAGAAGCACGTCTCTCTCAACTAGAAAGCCTAGATGAGGCCAGGCTAGACGTTGAACAATGACACAGAGTCTATGGCGACTGGATGTTCCAAAGAAGACAACAAGAAGGTCTATGAACGAGACATATACGAAGGTGATCTAGTTCTAAGACTAGACAGCCGAATCGATAAAAAGACAGCAAAGGGAGGAAATTCGGCCCAAATGGTTGGGCCCATACCGAGTCATGAAGGACTATGGAAATGGTGCATATCTCTTATGCACACTAGAGGGTGAGGAATTTGGTGAAACTGTCAATTCCCTACACCTTAAACAATTCTATGCATAAGTGACCAGCACTATCTATATAATTATATCTATATTGCATCTTCATGTAGTTAGGTTCATTTTTTCCGCTTGTTTTGTACAAAACTTGTGATCAAGGAACTTATTCCCAAAGCAATTCATTACAAACTTCTGATGATATTGACATTAGCTTTCAAAACATACTTCTTCATTTTCATAACATCATCACCATTTTAGAATCATTTCATCCATACAAAGCTAGATATGACAAAGTCTTAACGGTAACCATACCAAGGTCTGCATGCTTGTTCTCTCTTTTGGTTTCTCCCTAGGATAGGTGTCTTGCCTATGGTCTGTTCTAGAAGCTTCATTGTGTCACATCTATCCCATATGCATATCTCTTTGGAAGTAAGAACATACTGACATTTTTCTCAAATAAACAAGTCAAATATAGATCAAACAAAAAAATTTATTTTTACACATTTCCTTTCCCTACCAACCTTCGGTGATGAGCTTGCGTCTCTTATTAGTGACGTAGGGTTGGGAAAGGATGGGAATGCCCTTACTCGCATGTACCTTATCCATGGTGATAAGCCCATGCTTCTGACTAGTAGCATGGGGCAAGGTATGGGGGTCCTCTTAACAATAAACGTTGAAGGTAGTCAACAAACAACTCAAATAAACTTTTGAAATCTTGAGTCAAAAACAAATGAATTAGATGTCCAAAATTCCAAGAGAGCTCAAAACCCTGAAAACCAGATTTTGTCTACCATGTGGCCATCTACGGATCTAAGTCTAGATAAACCGCAAAGTAAGTAGCATTCTAAACTATGGAGTCACTCAAGTAGAGTAGGTTTGTAGCATCCTAATTTGGTTCCACCAAAGCTTTGTCTATCTCTCATCGCTATCATTCAACAAATTTCACAACTTGTGCCCTTTTTAGCTCTCGGTGATGAGCCCTCGCATCTTACTAGTTGCGTGGAGTTAGGAGTGGGGCAAGTTCATCTACTCATCATACCGGTTTATCATCTCATTTTGTCAAAACAAAAATGAAGTACCAAAAATTGCTTATGGAAACTAGAGTTCAAAATCACATTGTGTCTACATTATCATATATCAGCATCACAAAATACAAAAAGAAAACAAGCATTTGTATCATTTTTCCTCCATTGCATACATTCTGAAAAGCATATAAAAACAACATTGTAATTTACATACGAAAGCAAATCACAAGAACATTGATACCAAGAGTCTAAACCAAGAAGAATATCTATATATATAATCAAAGTTTCTTGTACAATGCCATCATGCGCCAAGCATGGTCAAAATGCTCAAAGAGCCCGAGAAATACAAATACATCATACTAATGATCTACGAGAGCTAATGGCCTCTCAACCCCTATGAGATCCCTCCGAAGGTGCACGCCCTCGTCTAGGACTCCACTACGCCGGCACTCTGAGTGCATGGAGGGCTCACGATCCCGAGGAGCAGCTGCGGTCTCACCATGAGAGTGACTCCTCATCAGGTGCTCTATTATCCTGTATCCTACCAACTCAGTATGAGAGGGTAGACACCATCCTGGCCACATGCCAGACATAGGGGAAAAAACATCGGTATGCCTACCGGCTACTAAGGGCTCCCTGCATCCACGGATAGCTCCGCACGGGTCTTCTCCATAGGGATCATCAGGGTATCAATGCATACCCGGTGAATCAAGTCTCGCCACTCATCAGTAGTCTCTGCAAGCAAAGGAGAAAACCCGATTAGAAATAATCAAAAGATAGAAACAAATATAAACGAAAGGAGAGATAGCAACTAAGACAAATTCTAACTAGAAACAAACATTAGAAGGAAGGATGATAACTCACTTGGATCTCTGGGCCTCCAAGATGGATCTCTAGGGTTGGCACCCCACGATATCGATCGTTGGTAGTGCGCTCCTCCTATGCCCCGGGGCCACTTAACATGTGCTACTACGGACTCATCCTCTCCCCCAAGCCCTAAGAGAGTGGCTCCTCTGAAGCTAGGGTCACCCTCTCTGCACTCTACTCCACCCTCTCTACCTGTAAAATGTCCTGAGTATCATGCCACTCAGGATCGTTGTCCTCCTCTCCACCTGACTCACTGACCTTAGCCTCGGTCTCCTCCTCCGTCTCTCCCTGTGAACTCCTTGGACTCAGAGTCTATGTCAATAGGGTCGTCACTGTTGTGGGCGGGACCGGCGCAATCTGAAGCAAGGGTGCCTGAGGAGCACCGGCTCTCCCTCGAGCTCGTACTACCCTCCTAGCTGCAATGGGGACACCAGGAGTAACAACTGTCCAACCCGACCTCTAGGACCTCCTCTAGCCTCCCGAGACGATCTATATACCGGTACCACTGGGGGAAGCATACCCACATACGGAAGGCCAAACTGCTGGGGCACTTGACCAAACAGATGTATCTCCACCCTCCCCATCCTATCAACAAGTTGCCCTGTGGTGGAACAAGAAATCAAAGTAAGAGCCTCCTCGCCCCATAAACTTGTCATGGCCATCGGTGGTCGGGGTCAAGGCCAGGTGGTGGGTGAGGTGCTTGAGCACCGACATGTCTATCCATCTGGCTGCCCTCACAGCTTTGGGATCTGCCACCTCTACACCTCTCCCATAAGGGATGAAACGCTCGTAGACCCAGCTCATAACTAGGGTCGGATGGCTCAATGATTGCCCCTATAAACGGACCACAGTACAAATCATGATAGTTGGTCCCAAGAATGTTGGCACCCTAGGTGTAAATCCGGCCATGTCCCTCAATCTGTAATGATGGGGGACCAACAATATAGTAAGGTGTCTCCTCCCTTGTCCCCGATCAATCTCGAGGCAAGGATCCCCATAATGGCTTGATGAATCAAGGGGATAGGTAGGCTAGGAATAGAACTCCCATATATGAGGCCCACTGTGTTGTCTGAGCCCGTGACCCTGCTGTCTCAAGAGTGAGCCGTCTCCTAATAATCGGGACCCCCAGGATACGAGTAAACATCCTCCAAAGTAATGGTCCACTCACCCTGGACCCCTGGTAATCGGAAAGTGTTCGATCTGCATCCCAATATGAAAATAAGTCACAAAGTATGTGACTAGATGGTGCAACATGCGGGACCCGTGAAATACGCAGTATACCGGCCCTCTGAAGAGTGTCCTGCTCATCCTGAGAAAGGGCATCCAATACTGCCGGAAGCCAATCACACTCTCTCTCTCTCGGCTCCATCTGATATACTCCTCCTTCACTGCATACACCCAAAAACACAAAACAGAGTAAGTTAGTATCCAAATGACATTAGAAAAATCGTGAAAACACATAAGAATGCTAAAAATGCAAAAGCAAATTCAAATAAGTATTATTTATGCATTATGAGCATAACCGCCACATTTGGCCAGCAGAGTGGAGAAGCGGTTCCATAATCACCGCCATAAAGGCGGTGATCTTGTAAACCACCCCGATCGGGCGCGGTCTCGTAACCGCGCCCAGGTGGTGGTTGTGTCCCAAAACCCACGCGGGTCATGTGCCCTAAAAATGCCTAAAAACGCAAAATAAAGACTATTTTGATTAAAACAAAGCCTACCCAGTAGGCGCCCCTAGATAGACCTATTAAAACTAACATTTTCAAAAATAATCCCCCCATGACAAAGTTTTCGTCATTTTAACATTTTGGGGATAAAAATGATAAATCAAGAAAAACTAACCTGTGATCTTGCGGGTCGGTGTTCCGCTCGTGGAGGCATGATCACAATCTCGTCCCAAACGTTTTGACTATACTCGCATGAGAAACCGTCACCGTGGGTCCCAGAGCTCAAAATCAACCAAATCAACACGCATAAATGAATAGGAAAATGGGCCCACTTTTACATATATAAGCAACTGACCTGTTTTGAATGCCCTTTTCGCAGGTTTGGAGCACCGACGGAGGTAAGTTCTTATCCCTGCACAAATGGTACGTCCTCATTTCATATTATTTTAGTATTTATTCTTCGATCTATTTTGTCTATCTGCACTTGAGTCCTCTTTTCATTTTGCAGGTGGTGGGAATTTTGGATGGTGTCATTTCGACACACGGATGTATCAGGTATAACTTCTAACTTCCCATTTTCGGGACCGCCATACTCGGACCCACTGTTTTACACCTCTTCATGGCTAAAACGTTTCTCTCGAGGGGGCAATATGTACGTACCCAAAATTGTAGGGTACTGCACCACCAAAACAACGTTACACGTGCCCCAATGATGATACAGGTCTCCTCGCAAGGTGTTCGGGATCCAAAAATCTCTCCAAGTATACGTTAACATCCCGCATACCCCACTTAGCCCCTGCGTGCTTTAATTTTTCCTTCCCCCTCCTTTTCTTTTCTTTTCGATCTTGATTTAAACCCCGCCTGAGCAGGGGTAAGCGGTCTGTAATCGCCGCCCGCCGCTCGGGGCGGCGGTCCTTCATGCATTTTCCGAATGCTCTTTTAACGTGACTCGTGTAAATTTTCAACATTTACCAGCTTTTTCTCACCGCCTTTGCTTGTATTTATGATTTTGGTTCCCTAGAATAGTGTTTTGGCATTGTTTATGGTTTAAGAGATCAATTTGGTTTTCACCTTTGGGTAAATGGGATTCTATAAATAGTTGGCTTGTGCTCAAGCAAATGGCCCCTCAAATTTGCCTCTGAATTTCTCATTTCAATAGCTTAGCCCTTTCAAAATTTTTTAGGATTCATAGTTTCATTTGTTGTATGCATGGTAGTGTTGTTTAGCTGTTAGAAAGCCACATATTCTCCTTGTGCAAGTGTTGTTATTATTTCATCCAATCAATTGGAGTAGGATAGTTTGATTTTCAATAGGAAGCCATTAAAGTTGCAGGTTCTTCTCGTCAAATAGGATAGTTTCAGGTTTTAGACATTTTATGTTGCATGACTAGCAATAAATCCCGCTAGGAATTGCATAAGCCAAGCTCTGTTCACTTGTGTTATCCCTCTCCTACTCGCATTGTATTCAGTCTGCATCCTAAGCTACCTTTGTTTCAATATCTACTTCTGTTGATGCTAGCATTACATGCTTTTCTGGATCCATGTGAGCACAAAGGAACGAGGAGATCACACTGAGGGGACAAGGCCACACACCATCGGATTCGCCACTGTTATGCAAAATCCAGGTTCAAGCTTTCAAAAGTTCTAGTTAAAGCATATCAAATAGAGTAGCCAATCATTTCATTTCAGTTAATTTTACTTTCGATATTGCCAGGGAAGCTGTGGGGATTGATAGTTTCTGAGAAACTATGATTCACTCCTCACTCCTGAGGTAGGATCGAGAGTCTTTCAAATAGATTAGATCAGTTATCTGGTTACTTAGAATAGATTCACAACTGCACAGACAAGTAGCTATACTCGGCTACTTTGTTTGTTTTAATTTCGTTATTAGTTTAGTTGTCAATTTCTAGATATATTAGATAATTGCTCTTTTAAATTTTGTTTAGTAGTCAGATTTAGAAATATACATAGATATATCTTGCATAGTCGGTTTATTCTGTCATTAATTAGCTTTACATCATTTCCTTTTGCATGACAATCACGGGACCTAGGGAGCCCAGAGAATACGTATTTGAGCCTATCGTGCCTCAACCCAATCTTGTCACAAAGAATAACCGATATAAAACCTAGAATCTCGAATCCAAGTCTTCCAAACAACAAGACTTACAACAGATCGGTTTGCGTTAAGAGGGTTAAACATAGAAGACGACCAAGCACACATATTTTGGTCAAACCAGCCAAACTACAGGTTACCTTAGATAAACATCCGCATGACTGTAGAAGGGCTTGAAAGAGAGAAAACATTCGGTTGTGACCCTTTGGTCCCACAGCCAGATGCAGGAGATATTCTCACTGATATAGACACTAACTTAAGAATTCAGGTTGCAAGAACGCCTGTAAGATACTCTGAAAAGATTACACAACTGTTAATTCTAAACATAGAAGCCGAAAAGGCATACGACTATTAGATACTAGGGATTAGGGACTGATTCCGCACATGACCATAGCAGGTCCACAACAACCACGAATCTATGGTTGTGATCCACAAATCCCATAACCCAACGAATCCACAAGTCAATACGATTCTACCGATGATGGAGTGAAGTTTAAATCCGAGGGTAGGAATGTGATTTTGAGGGGATTACCTACAAGAGCACCTAGGGTGGTTACAGCTGAGGGGATGGAGAGGACGTTCCGGCTTGGTGAGGAGTTTAATTATTGTGGATCGATGTGGAGAATGATGGATGTGGGTGTGACCAACAATGTTGCACATGAGACAGTTATAGAGATTGGGACTACAGGTTCAGATCATCCGAGTTTATCATTATGTTGGTCATCTGAAGTTTTGGTAGACTGGAGATCTCATTTTCTTGTTGAGTACTCCAAGAACCGACACTCTTGTGAGATTCTGGATGGCCACATACTAGGATGATAGCTGTAGATTGGAGGATGAGATGATCTTCTCTCGGGGAAGATGGAGCCTTGTGTCAGATTCATGGTGGAGGATGGAGATATTGCGACATGTGCATTGTTCTTCCGTGACTGGGCACTTGAGCTTCGATGAGACCTATAGGCTCATGTCTGAGAGGTTCATATGGTAGAGGTTGAGGGAGGATCTCCTCAACTTTATACAGGCATATACGGTTTGTCACTATGACAAGTCTGAGCTTACGGGACCATGTTTTTTTGAATCAACATGGGACAACACTCCTATGCTTTTTTCGCTTCTATGCCCGGTGAGCACCTCACCCACGTGTTAATCAGTGGAGAGATGAAAGTGACCCATGGTTATTCAGTAGGTTCACATTCAGCGCAGGAGGTGGACTATATGGAGCTGATATTGCCTTTGGTTGACTGTCTGCTGGAGTCTTGGGACTTTTCCTCCATGGGACACATCGAGATATAATATGAGGAGCCTGGCTCTCACACGAGTGTAGGTCAGGTAGGAGAGTTAGCACCATTTGTGTATAAATAGGTTGTTTCATAGGATGATACGGGGATTCTACAGGATTCAGAGTGGACTTTCATACCCAGGAGTTGGTTGGAGAGGTCGTGAGTGATCCGTGATGACAGCCTTGCATTGGCAGGGATTGGACCGATTGGAAATTTTGGTGCGGGCACCAGTGGAGAGACGGTTTGGGTATCATTCTATTTCATGGTTTCATGGTTACCTCGGATTACACGGATCCTTGGTGGATGACAGGGTGAGGTGGAGAAACTTACGGTGTGGTATTCAGCTGCTGCAGCAGAGACAGAGTTAATGCTTGGGGTCAAGCATTTCTCAAGAAGGGAGGACTGTAATGTCCCCTTTTCCTGCGCCAAAGGCCTAAGGGTCAAGCGAGTCCAAGCCGTGGTCATATCCAAGGGGCGGGGGACACTGGGGGCTACTGAGAAGGGGCCGCATGGTACTAATAGTTGTGTTTGGCGTTTGGGGGTCACTTTGGACCTTGGCGACTTAAATGGGAAAAAGTAACTTTAGTTACTTTTATTTTATTGACCCCTCCATGGAATGAAACGCGTCTTGGTCTATTGGGGCTCTTTTGCCTTGGAATGTATATAAGGAGCTGGGAGAGAAAGGAGAGCACTTTTTGCATATACATTTTATTGACCCCTTCTCGTGTAGTTGTTGGTGTTGTGTTTTCTGACAGGAGTCAAATCCCATAGGGACCCTAGCTTCGGTGGTGAGAGACTCGTCCCTAGCTAGTAGGGCATTCTTTGGTAGTGAGAGATCTACCCTAGTCTGTCATTTTGGAGCCATTTTCTAGGCTACGTACAAAGATCTTATCTGAGGTTTCAGAGGATGGATTTTGGGGGTTTTCAGGGCATTTGAGGAAGATAATCAGTGGGCTTCCGGATCAGATTCATGACAGCCATTTGGGCAGGGTGTGGTAGCTCGTTGAAGGCACCTCCATCATTTACCGACCCCTCTTCCAAGCGTGGCGACTTGCAGCCTTTATTTAGGGTTTTCCAGTTGGTTGTTGTCAGATCTGAAGGTGGAAATATTATTTCTTGTATCTGTTAATGTATTTCCAAAGACCCTTAATTTATGCTCGTGTATTTGGTGATTTACGGATTTTAGAAGTTTACCAGCCGCCTAGGGCACTCTGT
Organism: Taxus wallichiana var. yunnanensis; assembly: GCA_018340775.1. Taxonomy (NCBI): domain Eukaryota; kingdom Viridiplantae; phylum Streptophyta; class Pinopsida; order Cupressales; family Taxaceae; genus Taxus; species Taxus wallichiana. Next base: position 383,578,699 of record CM031239.1, on the reverse strand, counting down.
AATTCTCTAGCAGCAATATAAAATTCCAAAATGTTGTTCTAGTGTTTATTATTATTATTGCAAGCTTCCCACAAAATTTCATGCACTTTGGGCAAGTATTTTGTGAGATATCAATTAAATACCATTCGCTGTCCTAGCTGGTCATTTTTAGTAAAAATCAATATTTTACTTTGCTGCAATTTTTCATATATTTGGTGCATTTTAAGTGGTATCCCATAAGGGATATTTCATATACAAATGGAAATGTTTCAAATTTAATTAGTGTTAAGAACTTGTGCCTTGCTAAATACAAAACTAGAAGGATAATTCTTGTGGATGTTCTCTCTTGTTGAAAGTGCAAACATGAAGATTAGCCTAAGCAATATAATTGCAAAAAACAAGACAATAATAGCACCACGTTAGGGATTAACATAGCGAGGATTGGTATAAATATATTTTAAGGCTGAAATTCTCAAGCTTTACCCCTGTGAATTTGTCACCGTTTGATGGAGAATTCCTAGATAAGTTTAAGTTACTGATCTTATAAGTTTACAATACTCTAAATAAGTTTCCTAGAGAATTCTCAAGCTTTACCCCGTGAATTTGTCATCATTTACCTCGTCAACACTATCAAATACATACATGTGGATACTTCAGCATCAATGATTCCTTTTTCTTTTTCTTTCTCCAATAGGTGTTGTTAATTTCAACATCTTTACATCCACCATACATGCATGCCTTCTTTTACTTATCAAGGAAATAAAACTCGTTATGAGGAAATCTCTTGAAACTTTGCAAGAATCTCTCAAACATGTCCACTATATTCTCATTGATAAAATGAGTTGTGTAGGACCCAAATTGCTTTCCCTTGTTGATATGTGCCTCCAAGAGGCATTCTCCGCCACAAAACAACCCATTTCAGTGGGTGTTCAATCATTCTTATTGGTGACTTGGCCAAGTTGGGACCCCTATCAAGGATATCACATTGTAAACTAACAACTCTTTTGGTTCAACCTTACGGAGAATATCTCTCATTTCAAACACCTTGTTTATAATATTTCATAAACAAGGAAACGACCCAAATTATTATTTTTCATGTAATTGTAGACTAACAACTCTTTTGGTTCAACCTATGGAGAATCTTTCTCATAGGCACCTTATTTATAATCTTTCATTAGCAAGGAAGTGACCCCAAAAAAAACTTTTTCCTGTAACTTTTTCTCAATATAAGAAACATAGAGGTTGTTTCAATGACCAAAGAACTTCATGTGTCAAACAAAAGAAGACAAAATCATGCATTTTCACTTCTTCCAACATCTTTCCATAACAAGCAGATTGATGGAAAACCACAAGAAGGAAATATTAAAGTCATTGAATGTTCTCGTTGTGATGTACAATACGGAAAATATAAGGCATGGATCTTTGTCGGACCACATGACAATCAACTTCAACTAACAATTCTTCTCTTTTAAGGGTTAGCAATTTATGCTTATTGTTTCTTGTCGGTCGAATATGGTTGAGTCAATGATGTAATTAGGGGAATTGTCTTTATCGTCTACAAAAAAATGGTGTAAAACATCTCAAACTCGCCTTGATTTGTGGTTATCAAGTGTAACATTTGTGTCGTGCCCACCTAGAACATCCACTTACTTTAGGTGTGTCGGGCTCCCCCAATTAGTATAGGTAGTTACAATCAATGATTTCTGAAAATGGCTTGGCCTCACTCAATCCGCAAAGTATAAGGGTTAATATTACCTAGAGAAACTATAAACGTTAGGAGTAATGAAATTTTATGACTTATTTTCACATTGCTTTCCACATTTTTCATTTCGAATACCTAGGCATATCCCCTCCTTTCTCTTACCACCATTTCACCAAATTAATTATTGTTCCTTTTGTTCACATTAAAAAGAAAAATGAAGAATGGCTTCTTTCACTACAATCTATCCATGGTTCATACTAACTAAAGAATACTCGTACCTCCTTCCTAATACCTCTTGTTCTTCTCAATTCTTTGTCTTCTTGTTCTACAAGCATTAAGTTTTCTTTCTTTGTACCGACAACATCACCTTTGTGGTGGGTACCATGGCAAGAAAGGAAAAAAACACAAGGGATTCGGACATGTGCAAGTTTCTCTATGTGTAGGTGGTGGTGAAGGAAATTACAAATTTACATCCACTTGTGTCCCCTCCTTTCGTGGACCCACCTCTTTACCAACATGGACGATGGAATGTTTTGTGTTCTTGTGAGCACCACCACCATGGTCAGCATGTCGCATCTTCACTTCATTATGTTCCACCTTATAAGAGTTTCACTCATAATTAATTAACACTATTTTTTCATTGATTGTGTGTTAGGAGTCAATGTCCTCTACATTTCAATGTATACGATGTATTTTCATTAATAATATTTAATCTTATTGAATTTGATGTGACCCTTATATTATGTGTCAAAATTTATTCTTAATATACTATAGTTTTCTATTGTGTTTACAATTTTTTGATTAGTTCAATGTTTATCATAAAACACATAATAATGCCATTGCCTCAATCCCAAAAAGTTATACATCCATTAAAAATAGGGTTTTTCAAGTTGGTGGCTATTAATAAAAATTTAGTGCTCTCTACAAACATTTTATTATAAAGACGATGTGACAATGGTAATGATCAAGTCTTTTAAACCTTAATAAGCTAAATCTATTATCTATACGGTGAGCGCAAAACCACCTAACTTGTCATGTTTTGTTTTATCAAATTCAACTACTACATCGACATGACATGGGATGTTAAGTCCCTCCAACATGACCCTATTTTCTACACTTCCTCGCGGCAAAGACAAACAAATTCCCATCAACATGGCGTGGCATCTTACTATCTATAACGCACAAAGCGCTGACATTGCAAAAAGTAAATTTTATAATTGGGAGCATTGAATAATAAGGGCTTACTTTCATATACATTTCCAAAGTTTGTTGTCTCAAGTATCTTTAGATAACATCCTCTTCTCCTTTAAGTAACTCAGAAAAATAATATGTAGTCCCTATATGACTTATTGAAAGAAAAAATAAGATTACATATGTTCCCTCCAATAGATTCCCCATCATGGGAATTCTCCAATCCGGATCCTCTTTTCATTAGCCTCCTTCCCCGCACAATGTTTCAAACTATTACTTATTCAACGTCTCCTACTCACTTGTATTGATTTATATTTATCTTTAAAATTTTGTCTACCACCAAATTAAAAATTTGCTTATAATATAAACGTGGCGACATCATTCGCTTTAAAAGGGTATGATTTGGCAAATACAATCGAAGCATGTGAGATGATTGACAAATCTGTGTACCTGGCGACATCATTCTGAGATGATTGTGAGATGATTGAGATGATTGAAAAATCTGTGTACGTGTGCACCTAGAACTAGAGCCCGCCAAATTCTTCCACTGCCAAAAAAAACTAGAGAGATTGAAATTTTAACTGAAGTCTCATGCTGGATCTCCCGCAAAACAAATTGTGCACTTGATGAAGACAATGAAATCTGTTTCAAGAAGAGGCTGTCTTATTTTTTTATATTATATAATGCTGAGTGTCTGAGCACCCAAATCATGTATTATGATCCTCAAATCTGTTCCAATTCCTTTTCCGGACTGAATTAGAAAAAGAAACATAGTAGAAGCAGTAACAATGGGTTCTCTTGTTCGCCATTACCTGAGACTGGCCATGGCTGTACTTTTTCTTGGGTGGATTGCTATCTGGTTTCTGAGGCCATTGAAGCAGTGGAATAATCCCTCGATTACTTATGATAAAAAAACAACTTCACCCTCTTATGGGCTAGCTGGTATGATATCTGTAACATTTTTTTCTCAGGCACTTTAGCCTAGAACCGGTTATATAATGCTAGGAAATCACTTTGAATCGAGATTTTTTTGGCTTCCCTGGTTGATAGAGTTTACATAATTGTTTCCATGGATGCAGGTTCTGTTGACCTTCTTTTATCAGTTCCTATATTTTTGATAACTTTTTTGGCCTCTATATACCTCCACATAAGCAGAAAGCAGGCAATTACCAAGTAAGATTTCAATCAAGTTCTCGCATAATAGTTTTCTGTTGAAGTAAACTGCATAAAGGGTATGGCTGTTGTTGAAGGATTTCTTAACAAGATATAATAGATTAGAAAATAAGGAAAGTTCACAAGCATAAATGAATTTATATATATTGCTTTTCAAATTCTGTTATAGACAACCATTGAAGAATACAGTAGCAGTTCATGGAAGAGCTTAGATGTGATAGTATTAACAAGTGACAGTGGTTTCTATTTCAGGCCAAAACGCAAGAATCAGAGAGGCAGTCTATTGTTGTATCCAATCTTCGTAGGAGGACCTCTTGGAATTGTCACTATTTTTGAACTCCTTATTCTTGTCTTCTTCCTGGGCTTATTGATATGGAGTTTATCATTCTACCTTGCCAATGGGCTAGCCGGAATTAATCAACTGAGGTTACCAGCTGAGCTCAAACTGTATGTAACTAACCTAGTTTCTTTAGATCAAATACTGAATCTTTTTAAGTTGATTAGGAAAGAAAATATCGAATTAGAAATGAAAATATAGAAAGTTAACAGATTTTTTTATCGTTGCAGGTGGCAATTAAAGTGTTACATAGTTGGAGATCGTCTGGGGTTAGTTTCAGCTCTGTTTTTAGCTTTCATGTTCTTCCCAATTACTCGTGGATCTGTGCTGTTGCAACTTCTCAATACTTCATTTGAAATTTCGGTAAGGTATCACATGTGGATAGCTCATGTGACAATGGTGCTCGCTACAGCCCATGCCTTCTGTTATTATTTGTTATGGGGAAGCACACATTTACTTGGATCAAAGGTATTTCAATATCCCCTTAATACAAAGTGTGTGCTAAAATTTATCAGTCTCCTTTTTATCTTTTTTCATTTACCTATTAATTACAACATTTTTGAATGGCATGTAAAACTGATAAATCATATTTAAAAACCTGTCATCGTTGGTAACTAGGGTTTCTTGTCATAAACTGATGAAGGATATTTGAAAATCTCATGTAAAACTGATAAATGATATTTAAAAACCTGTCATCATTGGTAACTAGGATTTCTTGTCATAAACCGATGAAGGATATTTGAAAACCTCATGTAAAACTGATAAATGATATTTAAAAACCTGTCATCATTGGTAACTAGGGTTTCTTGTCATATATTGATGAAGGATATTTGGAAACCTCATGTAAAACTGATAAATGATATTTAAAAACCTGTCATCATTGGTAACTAGGGTTTCTTGTCATAAACCGATGAATGATATTTGAAAATCTCATGTAAAACTGATAAATGATATTTAAAAACCTGTCATCGTTGGTAACTAGGGTTTCTATGAAGGATATTTGAAAACCTCATGTAAAACTGATAAATGATATTTAATAACTTGTCATCATTGGTAACTAGGGTTTCTTGTCATAAACCGATGAAAGATATTTGAAAACCTGTCATTGGTAACAAGGGTTTCTTATCATAAACCAATAAACAACATTTGAAAACCTGTCATCATTGGTAAAAAAGGTTTCTTGTCATAAACCAATAGACAATAATTGAAAACCTGTCGTCGTTGGTAAAAAGGGTTTCTTGTCATACACTGTTAGACACTGTTTGAAAACCTGTCTTAGCATTAGTATCTAATGGTTTCTTGTCACATACTGATAGACAGTATTTGAAAACCCATCATCATTGGTAACAAGAGTTTCTTGTCATATGTACAGTTTGTATCATGGAGGAGAGTAGGATTTTCTACCTTAGCTGGGGAGATTGCTTTATTGGCAGGCCTGATAATTTGGGTGACCTCCATAAAAAGAATCCGAGAAAGGTTCTTTGAAGTATTTTACTATACTCACCACTTGTATGTAATATTTTTCCTCTTCTATGCACTGCATGTTGGAGATGTGGTATTAGCACTTTCGCTCCCTGGGATTTTCCTCTTTTTCCTTGATCGATACCTCCGACTCCTCCAGTCAAGGAAAACCGTGCATGTTGTATCTGCCAGGAAATTGCCTTCAGACATCGTACAAATGGTTATTGCAAAGCATTCAAGTAAGTACTCATGCCTGCTCAATTTGTGTAAGTTTCAAACTTCTTCTCTGTTACAATTTTCATTTTCAGGTATTCGGGTAAGAAAGGGATGATTAGGAAGTTTCTATTTTGTTGATTGCTCTTATTGAATCTAACAATTTACAATCAAATTTTGCTCTTTCATTTGCTTGTGGCAAAATAATAAAAATTGTTATGGGATAGTATAGGATTATCATCATATTACGGTTGCATCAAGATTTTATTGTAAATAATATTAATGAAGCTAATTTCCATGTATGCAGGTATGGTGTACACCCCTAAGAGTATCCTCCTTTTGAATCTTCCGTTCATATCACGTTTGGAATGGCACCCTTTCAGCATTGTTTCTACTTCAAATGTTGAGTCTGACCGACTGTCTATATTAATCAAGTGCCAACAAGGCTGGACCAAAAAGCTTGACAAATTCATGGACTCTTTAAACTACATAGAGGGTCCTCTGTGTCTTCCGGCAGCTATTGAAGGTCCTTATGGTCCAGCTTCCAGCGACTTATTAAGGTAGCAATCTATTCTCACCAACAAGGTCAATTTCCTTGGGTAGCTTTTAAGGACTTTTTGAAATTCTTGGTAACTTGTCAGAAAGGTTGTCTTCTCTTTCTATTACTAACCACATTCCTACTAACAATTCCATTTCCCTGAACTCAAGCCGAACACAGACTTATCTTTTGATCCAATTTTCTCGAAGAGGGGTTTACAAGTGAAATCTGCGGAAATACAGAACCTGCAGATATGGCCGGTTTCCATATAGATTTACCAAAATGTTTATTAGTGAAAATATTAACGATCCAATATTGCTATACCCATTCTGAACATACCATGCCTATATGGGCATTTTCCACAGAAACATTCAACTAAAATCCACTTAACTTGTTGAAAAAAGTATGCCATATTATTTTCTGTGCTATCTTCCATATCATTGCCAGACATTTTCTTCAGATCAGCTACAGCCGGATTAAATATCTGAATGGATTTTATCCTCCTATTCAAACACTTCTCTACACCGTATATCCTGTTGTTTGCTCTGTTTTTAGCATGCGTCAAAAAGTTCCTTTGTTCCTTATCCAAGCACGCATCTTGCTCTCTTTTAATATCTTTTGAATCTTGCCTTCTTCCAGATGAGTGCACAGTAGTGACAAATTGTTGAAGCGTTAAGGAAATCTAAAAGAATGCTCGTAAAAGTTTCTTAATTTTCTTAGCATATTCTAGGGAACTTCGCCCACCTCAGATTTAACAGACCTCGTTTCATGTGTTATTGTTTGCACAGGTATGAAGCATTGATTTTGATTAGTGGAGGGAGTGGAATAGCCCCAATGATAAGCATTTTATCAGAAACTTTGTACCAGCATAGCATTGAAAAACCAAACCATGCTCCTAGTGAAATCTTAGTCATATGGTCAATCAAAGGCACTGAAGAATTGTGCATCTTAAATCTAGTATCTCCGAGAATGATATGCCCCAAATATGCAGATGTGCTGAAAATAGAGGTTCATGCATATGTAACAAAGGAAGAAGCCCCAGATGATGAAATAGCCCAATTAGACCTAGAAGTGATGACATCACCCACCGAAGCTTGTTTTAGCGATTACCATATAAATGAAGTTAAGTCCTTAGAGGCAAAAACATCTGCAGCTTGTGTTTGTTCTATAACAAGCAGGGATAATTCTTTGTGGCAGGCAGCAATAGTTGCTTCTGCATTGCTTGGATATCTCATCTTCATGGCCATACTAAATCGCTTCTCTGTATACCCATCAGATCACAACTCTTACAGTGTCTATGCATGGGGGGGCAGAGTACTTCTGACCATATTGTCTATGACTGTGGGAATTGTGATATTTGGTGGCGCCGTTTATGCAATATGGAACAGAAAGGAAACAAAGAACAATAAAGTCTACAAGTCTAAAGAAGAAATGAGTATTGGGATGCAGACTAGTGAAAGTGTTCGCCTTCAGACCCTTTTAAGAAGGTGTAGCTACATCCATTATGGTGAACGGCCTAAGCTTCAAGGTGTCTCCTCTATTTCCTATACTTTTGCATTGCATCTAGTGTACTGTAAACATTTGGAGTTGGCAATAATCACCACAGAACTTTACGAAGTTAAAAATCTTTTACTCTTTAGGTTTTACATGCATTGGTTTGTCTAGTTTTTATCATATAAAAATTAAACAAAAAAGCGTTTTTTTGCAGTTTTTTAATCTAACTACTTGTAATTTTCTGTGTGATTGGCATGTGAAAACCAAAGAAATAATTGGTCAATTTGCAATGAAAATGGATGGAAAGAAAGTAGGTGTCGTAGTTTGTGGACCAGAGAGCATGCAACAGAATGTTGCATTAGCTTGCAGGCATCACACCTCCTTATTGGGTCAAAAATCTTTGGGTGCATTGGATTTTCACTCCCTCTCTTTCAATCTCTAGTTGGCTTCTTTCACAGGATTTGAAATCCTTCCTCCGTTTTTCCATAAATACTTCACAATCACAATCATCATACTTCTAATGAAATTGTTTATATGTATCATGATGTGGAATTATTAGGCTTTGCAGCCCATATTTCTCTTTTGTACAAACCGTGTAGTTGTCTCCCTCTGAAGCAGCAGAAATATGTTGCCTTCTCCATCAAGAAAATAAGATTGGCATATTTTGATCCATTCTGAGGTTTAAAGTTTCTTCTTAATTTCCATTTTAGTTTGAATTTTGTCGAAATATATTTCCACATTGTATTTTTAGATTGAAATTCTAAAGAATTGGAAGAATACTTCAAATCAGTATGAAAATGAGCTGCAAAATCTCAGATATAAGTGGTACACTTTCCAAGAAATGGAAAATTACATATTGCAAAATCCTGTCCTGTGTTGCAAGTTTCTGCGTTATTGTCTTTATTTTTGCTGTTTGTCCCTCTGCCTGTTTATCTAATGAGAAAACTTCTGCCTTGAGCTGCATTATTGAGCTGTAAGTTACAAGGTATGAATATATTTTCAGTGTCTTAATAAAGGAAAAAGGTGTGAAGGAGCAGCAGTACGTGCAGGCAGGGGCAGGGGCAGCGGCAGATGCAGAGGCAGAGGCAAAGAGCAGTGAGCAGCTGCAGAGAAAGGAGATGGGCAGTTGGAAGGACGAAAGCGTTTGGTAAGGAATGCGTTTGCTTAAATGGGGGGAGGAGAGGGGATTGAGTTATTTAGGCAATAAAACATAGTTAGCATAGACGAGCTATATCATCAATTTCCAGTATAACAATCCAAACCGCTAAAGGACGGGAAATTTTGCGCCAGGATTGTAGCGATTTCGTTGCTTGTGACCAAACTCTACTTAGGTAGATAAAGTTTAAAAAAAAGGATTGAGAGAGCTTTTTTTAAGGTGGGAGGAATATTTAAAAAAAAAAGCATTGTTACTTGTTAGCCAGCGATGCGCGTAATCTACGCGAGTCCAATCAGGCAAAGTCGATGCACACAGACACAAAGTCCTATTCATGTGGAGTAACCGAGGCATATCTGGAATGTGTGATGTGGAGTACATGCAAATACCTCCATAAAACAAAGAGGCGTCACTGAATCACTTAAACTATCACAAATGAGTAATTGCTTCTGTAGATGAAATAAAGATGAGCTTTGCATTTGGTATTAGATTCAAAGGTCGGTAAAATCGAGCAGTTTTGTTTATAGAGCTAATATATAAGAAAGCATTGAAGTTTCCCAAAACACACTGAAAATTTTACCTGTTTGAACTAGAGTCTTTTACAGACTGAAATGCAAAAGTTTTTACTTTGGGAAATTATTCATGAAATGGACTTTGTTCTTTATATGATTTAGTTAGTGCCATTCCTGGAAGATTGCAAAACTTATCTGGACAAGGTAAGAACTATCATGAGATAAATCGTATCCTTTGTATGCTAAGACAGTTTGTCTTATTTTTAAGACATTTGATCTTTATCAAGGGTATGTGCATTTAGCACCTTCTCAAGACTAATCTAAGAGGGAGGAGCACAAAATAGGTTTATAGTCTCACATATGAAACAAAAGCGTCTCCTTTCATCTTGCTTGCACCA